>CM022553.1:1203748-1806190 GCA_012273795.1 Dendrolimus punctatus
CGAAGTGGAGTAGAAAAAGTAGGAAAGTGGACCCTGGGCGTCAGAGTGAACGCTCCGAATGCAACCGGGATTTAACGCTCGGATGATGATGATGATGATGATGACGCTGCAACCGGTTTCTAGATTTTTATTTTTTAAGGGCAAGACAACGTCTGCCAGGTACTGCTGTACATTGATATATTTTGATAAAGCATTTTTCATGCTTCGTAAAGACTATTCGAAAACCACAAGTAAATTAACGCACTATTACGTCTTAAACCTCACTGGCCCATCCGAGGCTACGCGATCTTGCGCCACGTCCCATTTAGGATGTCTTAACTAATCAGCCGTATCCAATTGAGCCCATCAGCCCAATTGCTCTTAATACAGGGATTGCTCACAGCCGAAACACGATGCGAAAAATTTTAATTGCTCCACTAAAAGCCATGTTATGAATCATACTATTTTAATTGGACATGTCACATCGGACTGTTTAATTATGAATGAAATGTTAAGTAGAAAATGTTTCGTAATGATTTGTAAAATAATTGAATACATAACATTGTGTCGACCGAGGGTAGAATTTTCTGGAAGTGTAAGCTGGTCAAAACGGTAGACGCTTCTGAAAGGAAAAGACAATGCAGATACATTTTACAAAGGGATAGACGATGAACGAAAGTTCTAGAATAGAAGATTCGGGAAAGTAAAGACAGAAATAGATAGATGTTAGAAAGAGATATATGATGAACGACAGTTCTAGGTTAAAATGCTTGCTTTCTGTCATGATTCAAAACTTAATCATTGAATTGAATTATGTTTCCTTAAACATTGAAACGAACTTGTGAATGAAATGAATACAGGTATGTACTTTGACTTCAGTTTAATTGAAATTCTGCTCATGCCCGGGCAATGACGCGCCGAGCGATTTGTTAACATCGTTCCCGGATCGCAAATCGCTTTAACTCAATATTAAAAATTGGATTCGATATATACATGTGATAGAAATCAATTCATGTCGTTCTAAATATTTGGAATGTATTTATCAGCCGGTGTTATTTATAGAGGTTTTTTGCGTGTACTATTTTATTATTTTCACATTAGTATTGGAGTCTCACTTAAAAAGGTTATGAATTAATTTACATATTGAATTACGAGCTACGTTAATCAAAAATATTTATACTGAGAACTCTTTTTAGGCGAAGTATACCTATACAAATTTGATTTATTTTATTTTATCAAAATCGTAAAATATATCGTCTCTAACCATCTCAATGGAAAACAGGCGTGCAAATACATATGTATGTATATATATAAATCTCTTACAAGCCAGTATTTACCCGTTAACTTGTGTGGCAAGGAGGCATTTTTATGTTTACTCCACGTTTAATAAAAGTAATTTAGTAAAGTATGTTTGGTCGCTTGCTTAGTATTTCTTTAATACACCAATTTACTAAATTGCTTATTGTACAAACATTACAAATTGTCTAATATTTTATTGGTTATGCTTCACCCGCAAAGGGGCTTTGTGGCGAAGTTTTAGGTGAGTAGGAACACCTCGGACCTGTTTCCGGGGGCCTTCGCTTGCCTTGGCAAGTCTCCCGCCTCCGTGCTTGCCTTAGTCAGGCTACACGGAGTGAAGATCGCTGGAGCTGAGACTCAAGCTCCAGGGGTGGAAGTGATACATGGCATAACGTCGGAAGTAGCATTGGTAAACTTGCAGGCCACCCTCTACACCCCTTAACAACTCACATCCATGTTCCCCCTGTCTATTATGGCATTTTTAGGAACTCATGCAGGGAGCGGCGAGTCACCTATCCTATCTGCCTATTTTTCCAAGTTCTCCGAACATTGTGACGGGCAGACGCCATAGTCCCAAAACCCGAGTACCACAAGCAGTTCACCCCAATAGCCCGGTACCTTTTGTTCTCATTTTCTACAATAGTCCTACATTAGCCGGGGCTTGGCCTTGGGTTCATTATAATTTGGTATAGACAGGGAAAACGCTGGCCAGTATCACGCCACATTTAGATTAAATTAGTCGAGGGGCCTCTACGTGTTGGTCTCCCCATGGCCCCACGCAAGCCCTCCAAAAGTTCAGGGCATTTTTATGGCCCGTGGTCTACAAAGACATGCGTCATACTTATAAAGTAGTCATTAATATCGAAACAAAATATGTAGGTATATCAATAAATACTTAAAAGAATCATCATGGTCAAATAGTTTCTCCTCGTAAAATTACACATTTATTTCTTATTAGGCCATAATTATAGGTAATTAAATACAGAAAACCTTCAATAATTTTAATCATTTCTTCCATGAAACTGGAACATTAAAAATATTTAATTAAGTTTATTCCATTTAATGTGCTTATGAATCTTCAAAGATTTGTCGAGTCACAAAATTATCATTTTGTGACTCGACAAATCTACACTAGAAAATATATTTATATTGTCACATCATCAACAAAAGTGCTAACAGATGAAGATATTACCCATATATTATACGCTTTATTCGAGTAGTTTTAAAATCGATTGTATAACAAAACAGAGTTGAATTTAGAGACAAAACAATTGCAAATTATTAGTGTTGTATATTTTAAAGAATACCTGCGTTATTTAAAATATATGTGTATATTGTTACATACACATATATTTCATAGTGTTGTTACACTACGTAATTATATTTGTAACTCAATTTTTAGTTACGAATAACTTAATAAAACCAAGTTGTAATTGCTATAAGTACGGTGTTTCATTTGATTATTCATTCGTTTGATTATTAAATAAAATAAATATGCTTTAAACCATAAAAACGTAGTTTTATTTCGTGTACTATAACTCGAAAACTTAAGAAATTTGTAAATAATGGAAAACTTTCACTGTAATAAATGGATAAATTTCTCAAGCGCCTCAAAGTAAAAGGTGTACGAGATAAATGATTTATAATAAGAAAAAAAAGTTAATGAAACCAACAGTATTGTTGTATTGTAATGTTAAATTTAAACTGCTCCATAGAGTCCAAATACGTCCCAGAGTTAATACTTTGAATTATCAAGTACTAAATAGGTGCCATACCGATATTACTTGTATTAAAATGTAAATTATGCCGTCTCGAATATCATCAGGCCTCGAGTTAAAAAAGTTAATGCCAACATATGACCTATAAATATTTTGTAATGGTTGGCAGTTCCATATATTATATTATGTTGAACTCGATTTTTCAACAGTACATTTCGTAAAGGAGATGCGTACACTATTAGTTTTTATTCTCTTTGAATAGACATATTTTTAAGCGATAAGTCCGCCCTCTGTATTTAGTTTTGAAAAACCTAGTTGGTGGTGAACAAAAACGTGCTTTCATTCATTCAGTGAATAAGATACAGACTGAAACTGGTTAACTGTACACAAAAATAGTCTTGTAGCTAAAAAACGGTCTAGATAAAATTGCATTTCATAAGCTTCTATATATATTTATTTTATCCGTGCGAGAACGGAGAAACAATACAATTTCCTGCGGCCGGGTGGCCTGTCGTAAAAGGCGACAAAACAACCCACAGCCAGATGATAGAGCGTTTGCCCGACTTGATGGACTACCCCTGATCTAAAGTATGTTGCTATAACAACCTTGAGTGGTGTTCCGGCATTAGTGGACAGGTTCTAGTCTCCCTTAAGAGAGCAGCAGCGTATTTGTAGCAAGCACCTTTCCTGTTGCAACTGTCTATAGGCGATGGTAACCGCTTTCCATCAAGTGGGCCGTCTGGCTGTCTGCTGAACTCCTGTAATAAAAATAATATATAAATGCATCGTGAAATGGTACATAAATTTCACGATTCATTATATATATTTATTTAATTAATTTTAGGAAGGCTTACAGACTAATATATAACAGTATAGTAAAAAAAGTTTATAAAAAAGAAATGCTGATAACAAGCCTCCATGTTATTATACACTTTTTGTGTGTTGGATTTGGTCCCTGGGTTATTTAGATTTATGATTGGAAACAGAAGGTGGCTCTGGTATCGGGTTCTAGAATTTTTCTAATCTCCTGTACTAATCAATGATATTTTGTGGGCTTGAGTGGGTCCCTGAATGGTTTAGATTTAAAATTGGAACCGGTAGGTGGCGCTGGGATTGTTACCTAGGTTTTTATTTTTTCAGGGCAGTACAACGTCTGCCGGGGCCTCTATTATAAAAAGGCTGTAATTCTTTGATGACAGCACATGTAATTACTAGGTCAGTGTTAAACTTGACTTTCGTGTGTGAAGGCGGCCATTCAAGTAAATGTGACACTATCCGGTGTAATAATGTGGGTGTTAATAGAATATTTTATTGCTTATGCTGATGGCTATTTTTATGTATGTAACGGTTTTTGGCGCCAATACATTAACACAGTTAAAATTTCATCGCAAACAAGTTTGATTGAGAAAATTGTATTTTTTATTAGCCGACTTCGTGTAATGTTAAAAAAGTGGGCTTCTCGGCACGCCCCACAGAGGTGATAACTTAAACTATTCTAAGTTGAAATATTTAATATTGGAATTGTTTAACTTGATATAAGCTTAGGTTATTACTTAAATTTCATGTATATAGCGCGTGGGTTAGAGTGAGAGAGGAGGAGCCTGCCTACCACTGTCGTATGCGTTAGAAAAAGGGAAGCCAGACAGGCTGGTGCCGTAACGCGTTATATAACGAAGCGGTTTACCCTCCCATAAGAAGTTATCACTTCAGTAAGTTTTTTATTTTTCAACCGATATTGATCATTCTTTTTGAGTTGGATTCAGTACTGCTTCAGGATAGTTTCATATAAATTGTATTGTTATTAGATACCATATAGGAAACATAAAAGTGAAAAAAAATTCTAATATAAATGAAATCGACTTTAATAGTTAATAAAAAGCAAAAAATAAGATTTTATTCAATATCTTGAAATCGGTGTCAAGTACAATATAAAAATACATCAAATTTGATAAACATAAATTTTTGGGTTTTACTTCGGACCGGACTTCAAGGTGTAGCAAATGTTTCTTTTTTGCTTTTTCGTTACTCTTGAAGTTGGTTATTAATTTTTCTAAAAAAAATGTATATATTTACAGAGTATTGTTACGCATTGCTAGACTCGAATTAAAATGCCGTTGGAATTATAATAGAGTTTAGTAGATCTATACAAACACGTATAAAACAGGTACAAATATAACCGAATACAACAAATCCAAACGTAATGCAAAAGGTCGTAATTCAATAAAACGCGCAAAGTACGTCACTATTAGATTACACACGCCTTGATCGTAATTGTCGCTGAACTGCCCCTTCTCTCAATCAAGCCATCGTTTTATACTGCACAAACACAAAGGTGGCCGTATCGTGGTCGAATTATTCCGCAACACCTGGCTAATGATTCGGCCGCAAGCGGTCATAAACGATTATAATAGAACAATAGGTTGTTCTCTAGAAACGTATGTCAATAAATAAGTAAACAAAAATAGACGATCATAATAGAATTACAGTTATTTCAAATGCCGACAGGTAATTAAAAGTGTTTTACAGATATACAGATGGAATTTGTTTTTTTTTGTCGGCGCCTTGATTGAAACAATATAATATTTTGGTTTATGATTATTCATTACTTCATGCCGTATATTCTAACATAAACTAATAACAAATAACGGAAATAAACTCTTTGTTTGTTAATCTGTTACAACTAATTCTATTCGTACTTGACCTATTTTGCGTAACTGTCTGACCATGTGTGGCTTAATTTAAACATTTGGTTAAATATGTATTAATAAATTGATGTCTAGTTATATCTTCCGGCTTCTGAAGCCATTTCATATAAAGCACAACATCCCAAACTTTATCTTACTTGCTGTCATAAAACAAGTTAAAATAATGTCATTGTAACATTTTAATGTATTTTCGGTATTCAGCATTTACACAATGCGTGCCTGTAACTGGAATAGGCTAGCCATTTTTTCTGATATAATCAGTAATGTCAGTAAAATATTAATATATTAATTTCATATATGATATAAAAGTGAGAACAGACTCATTTCTAGAACCACCTAGTAATGTAGGGTTTAGGAGCCTATAAAAGTTACGTTGTTCACACCTAGAACCTTATTTCCATGGCGATAGGGTATCATGTCTAACTTTTGTCGTTGCATTCTTTTTAAGAGGATAACAAAAACTAAAATGTCATAAAGCTTATATATAAAGCTTGCAGTATACGAATAAAAAAAAACGGTAAAATAATATTTACGCGAAGAAGCTTATTACACAATGAAAGATTTTCCAAACGTTTGTACCGCACAGAAATAGTGCAATCGATACTTAACTTTTTCATTAATTATTAGGCATACAAACTACTTAATTAAAGAGTATAAATTCAAAAAATAATAAAACTAAATTAAACGCGATATTTTATTTCATTTTTATATTATTCCGAAGTGTTGGCCACTTTTCAATAGCCGTGATCTCCGAAGACAAAGATATCAATGAGTATATTAAACTATATAGAGTATATAATTATTAACGGTTTCTATTCAGTCTACCGTGAACTTGCATATTTTAATCAATAAATTTGAATTTTTGTTCATGGTTATTATTCAGGTACTCTATCGGAGTCTAATCTAATTTACCATCGCTTCGCGACATAACTCTTGAACAACACGCCTAAATCTATTATGTAATATCAATATGGGTGGGAATGAAAATAAAAATTAATTGTCAAATAAGATGGTTTGTGTTCCGTTGGACGCAAAAAGAGCTCACAGTGTCTTGAGGTCTGGCAGTTGGTTTTCGCTGGGTTATGTGAGACTTTATAGTTTTAATGACTGGATCCCGAACAGACTCAAAATATAATATTATAAAAAGACCACGAATATATACCTATACCTAATAATTATGAAGTAAATATATATTGCTGGGGAGTTTGTTGCGCCGCATTTTCTCCTTTAACAGTAACTAAAATTGCTTTAAAAGCGACAGTAGACTTATGAATTTTAATAAGTATCTAATTTGTAAGATCCGGTTCCAAATAAAAAAAAATCGTTTTCGTTTAAGTCAATTACAACGTAGCACTGTTTGATAAATATCAAAACAAATATTATGACTCTTTCAGTGAATGTTGACTTTTTTTTATGAAATATTTATTGTGTAAAAGCCTCGATACAGCTCAAAGAGATGGTCACCCTCTCCCTGTATCTGGCTGGATGAATGAAATTAAAATTTCGCCAGAGCGCGATCACCGCGCCATCTGTGACGTTACAATCACGTCTGTTTTGTCTGTGCTTTTATGCCCGCGTACCGTTGCATATTCCGTGTTTTCAGAGTTTTTACATTCGCTTCGTTTTATACGTTTAATATGTAACGAGTTAGGGAAATAATAATATTTAGTAATACTTGGTATAAGAAAGTAGGTACGTTCTGGATATACTTGGAAGTTATCTACTATATATGTGGCGTTCTCTTCTTTATGTCATAGGTTTTCCACGACACTAAAATGTGGAAATATTTAAAAAATCCTGAACTAAGTCATAACGTGGTAGGCAATAATAATAAAATAATAATATCAGCCCATAAATGTCCCACTGCTGGGCTCGGGCCTCCCATTATAGGGAGAACGGACAGTATACTCGCCACACTTGTCCAAGGCGGGTTGGAAGGTTTGACACATCGGTTATCTCGTTGTGCAGGTTGCATCACGATGTTTTCCTTCACCGTTGTTAGCACGTGGTAATTGTAATATAGTTGTAAATATGCACATTAGATCAGAAAACTGACTAAGAGGTGCATGCGTTCCGGTCAGGATCGAACCCGCGTCATTCGATTTAGGGGCGCGTGCGCCAGCCATTACGCTACCACGACTTCCTTGGTAGGCATTGCAATGGATTAATGTTCCAGGTGGCAACTAGGTAGGCAACGTATCGGCTCCCTTAGATATGCAGGTGTCCCTGGGTGATGGTAACTAGTTACTTCCACTGAACCATATCAAAGAAAGCTAGATACCTGAAATAATCAAAAAGACATCTCGTTATATATAATCCCTACTTAATATTATAAATGTGAATGTAAGTTTGTTTGTTACGCTTTCACGCGAAAACTACTCAACCGGTCATCATGAAACTTTGTAAACATATTCTTGGAGGTATTAGAAGTAACATAGGATACTTTTGAACCCTAAAAATTAAAGAGTTCCCGTGGGATAGTTAAAAGAATTTTCCACGCGGATGAAGTTGCGGGCAGAAGCTAGTTATATAATACATCGAACAAATCTCTAGAGTTAAGCGCACTCACAACTCAACGCGGAGAAGTCATTGCGGTCGTCACGCTATCCCCTCGTAATAGGCCGGCCATGCTGATATATTGCGGCATACATTGACGCAGTGACACTGTGATGTCTAGAAGAGACATTTTCTATCGATTTTTATTTTATTTTTAAAGGGAGCGGACAATCAAATCAATTGAGACACTTTTTAGTAACTTACAGACGAAATGACCTCCAGTTTTAGTTTCGCTTTACTATCTATCATACGAATGTTTATTTGAAAAATGTCTAAACGCACTTACCTCTATTAATGGAATCCTCTGTAAATGAGGCAGATGTTTATTTATACCTGGATATCTGGGACACTGGGTTAGTCGAAGACCTCTATAAGTGAAACCACATTGCGGGTCCCTTGACGTCTCACTTAACCAGATTGCACTGTATATACTTAGCTTTTAATTGTCAAATACTTCCATTGATAGCTATTTCTGGGTCACCGGTTGTGAACAGCGGTTTCGCCGCCATTTATCAGTCGTATTTATCGTAACGACTTCGCGCTTCGTTCCAAGGAAGCATTTTAACACGTGCCTGAACGTATCTTATCTGCGCTATGCATTTGGTGTTAGCAATGAATTATATGAATCTAGCTGCTTGTGGCGTAGGCTTGTAGGGGCTAATAACATAGCAAGGCTTTTTAAATTTGAAAGGACGGTCTAGTAAGTGTCAGTCCCCGCGTGAAGGGTTCTGTAGAAGCGTTTAATGCAGTATTTAACCAAAAATATTATATGTAAATAAGTGGTCTTGTTGGCTACGTTTTTACTAAGCTTATATTAAGATAAACACAATATTTTTAATTTATTAAGGGACAATGACTGTCCATGTAAGTTCATCAATATGTCGCAAGTACATGGTTTCCTTAACACGCAAGCACTTAGCCTTCTCTTTGGTTCCTATATATTAACGACCGTTCATTTCGTTACTATCGGTTTTAATTTGACATATATACTCCATACAAGTTATGTCAAAATTAACGCGAGCGACTTGTTAACATTTTGTAGTAAGGTTACAGTTTCCAAAATTAATCAGTTCACATTAGCACTCGTCAGTGAATATTACTTGGCTTGAAGCCATCTGACGTATCATTCTGCCTCTCGCCGCTACAATTGTTTTTTAACCCTTTAATTATTTTCGATTTGTCATGATGCTTATCTAGTTCACGAACAGCAAAATACAAACTAAATATGTTTTGATTGTTTTTAAGCCGGTACATTGTTCCCATTACGCGGACACCGTACCATTATTGTTTTGGGTTCCAATACAAGAGCGCAATTATTCATTCGTTATCTTTATCGTTTATAAATTGTATTGCAAATAACAGATAAATTAACAGATCGCTGATTAGACTTTAACAAATGGCGTCTATTGTTCCAGTGAGGTCATGTTGTTGGGATTCGATTTGAAATGAGTCATATTTATTTTATTCGAATGACTTAATATTATCTGAAATGTTCATTGAACAATAATATAAATATGATCAAGCTCGCTGAATAGGAAATATAAGGAAGTCGATATTGTCTTGTATTTTTTTAAATTAAAAAACCAGCTGTCTGTGTTGGTTTTCTTCTATAGTAAAATAGCGTGGGATGTTTGGGGTCAATCGTTATCATTGTTTATTAGTATTATAAGTACCTATTTATAAATATTGAAACATTATAAAAATGGTTCACTATTCACGCTTACATTTAAATTAATTTTGTGTCAATAATTTTGTTAGCCATTTTTAAATAATAATTTGTATAAGTAGGTACTTAGTTACAAAATGTCATTAGTGCGAATTATTAAATTAATTATGCATTTGGAAGTCGTTGAAAATTAGATTGAAAGGCTCAATTACTTTAATAGATATGTAAATTATTAAGTATACACACATGTCAATGTCAACTCGTAGTTGCGTAATGGATAGTGCATGTGTCCCATACTCAGAGGGCGTGGATTCGATCCTGGCCTGAACGCACGCACCACTTAGGCAGTTTTCTGACCTAATATGCATATTTTTAGAATTATCACGTGCTAACAACGTTGAAGGCAAACATCGTGATGCAACCTGCACATCGACTTAAGTGATGTGTCAAACCTGCTAAGCCGCTTTCTACAAGCGTGATGGGTACAGTCCGTTCCCCTATAATGAGAGGCTCGAGCCCAGCAGTGGGACTGCTGCTATTTACTGCTATTTATAGGCTGTAATTATATATATTATTATATACATGTCAATGTAATAAAAGCATATTAAAATAAGCAACTTTGAATCGTTACACCGCTTCTTCATAATGAAACATCACGAAGCTGCATTGTACGAGTATTATGTTAGAATTAGTTTTGATTTTAAGTTAAAGTCTCCTAAAGAGAATCTTGATCAGTTTAGTTGGAACAAAACATTTTTATCTATACTGATATTATAAAGAAGAAATATTTGTTTTTTGTATGTTTGTAACGAAAATTCTTAAAAACTACTAGACCGATAACAAACATTCTTTCACCATTAGAATGCTACATTATCCCTGAGTTACACAGGCTATATTTATTATGTATAAAAAATTAGGGAACCCTATAATATTTTCTTAAGTTTTCTCGGCTTGTATAGATAGTATGAAAACTTCGTTTAAAAAACCGACTTCAAAAACTAAAAAACTAAAATTTATAAAATAACTTATTTCTATTATTATTAATATATATTATCTAAAACATCTTAAACTCGGTGCTTAGTAATTTTCAAAATATAGTAATTTTTATGTTTTTCTTTGCACCGACTTCAAGATGTTTTAGATAATATATATTAATAATAATAGCTTTAGAAATAAGTTATTTTATACATTTTAGTTTTTTAGTTTTTGAAGTCGGTTTTTTTAAACGAATTTTTTAAATTTTATTTCTTACTTTTTTGTGTCTAGCTATGTATGGGTGGACCTACGAATGGTGCCGCGCTTCTTAAAAAATATAGGTCCCAAGAACCGGGAACAAAAAAATGTTCATAAAATAAAAACTACTGAGCCAAACTATGTAAAATTTTTAGGGGACCACATGGCAGCTATTCCGCGTCGAAAAAAAAAATCACGTAAATCGGATCATAAATGACGGAGTAATCGGCGAACTTACATAAAAAAAAGCAAAAAAAAGATCCCGACGAATTTAGAACCTCCTCCTTTTTTTGAAGTCGGTTAAAAATTACGTTTAAACGGTTTTAAGCGAGGTAATTTATTTGATTTTGGGGTATCCGACGTTTCGACCGCTTACCGTCGTCCGTGACCACGGCCACTGAAAAACAGCCGAAACGTCGGTTAAATCAAAATCAAATAAATTGCCGTGGTTAAAACCGTTAAAACGTAGTTTTATTAGAGAACCCTACTAAAACTTCAATAATGCATTCTAAGGTGGAAAAAGCCCTTAACCACCCGCGCGGAGCTGTGGTGGGCCGCTAGTCTTATATAAATCAACTACATACAATTCTTATACTATGTTTGTCATGAAAAAGATTGTAACCATAAACAATAGCCAAATGTTTACCACATTGTTCCCTTCCCACTACAGCTGACCCATAAAAACCCCTTTAAGCTTAAACATGTACCTATTATATAAAGTGTCTAAACAATATCCTGAATACATTCTTCCTGCTTGCATCTTGTTCACACGATGAACACGTGTCGCTGTTCCCAATGTTCCCACCAATACGTTTGACGTCTAAAGCCGGTATGCGGGCGCATTCTGTTGTACTCACTTGGCCGATACTTACCAATGATCAAGAATATATCGTGTTTCTAGCTTCAATTGACTGTTATGTTGTATGGAACAGCTGGTTCATTAACATGTAGATTTGTTAGATATATATCGCTTAATGAATATAATTTATTTAATGAAAATATTGTAACGAATTACATAGGACTCGTATTAAAATGCCGTTGGAATTACTATAGAGTTTACTAGAACTATACAAACACGTACAACATAAGTACAAATAAATAAATAACTAGATAAATAAATAAATACAAATAACTAGACACTACTAGCACAAACAACACGATTCAATAACACGCGCAAAGTCCGTCACTATATCGCTCATCGAATCTACGTCTTGCTCGTATCGTAATCCTCGCTTGACTGCCTTACCCCTCCGTTCGGGCATTGTTTTATACTAACTATACAATACAACAAAAGACCCGTAATATGCACACCTGGTTAATTATTCCTGCAAACGTCCGTAAACAATAACATTAGGCTATTGTCTAATTGCAAATAATTACCACAAAGTAAACAAAAGAAGTTCAAATGCGGAAAAAGTAATAAACCAGGTGCGTTATTCTTTGTCGGCATGTAAAAATATTATTAACGAATAAAATAAAGGACACTTCATACTGGCGTGGACGTGAATAAATGTACACAAGGAAATTAAGATACGAATGTAAACATAAATATAATAAACAAAAAAATGTAATTATGATAATTACACATGAGTCCCTAATTGCCGTTATTTGCGACCGTTCCCAAAACGCTGGCCGCATTTCCTCGTTGAATGGCAACTAAATACAAACCTGGTCACGTGAGACTTCTATCTTTGTTTTAATTAATTTGCTCCTCGACTAAATACAGAATAAATACACCATCACACATGTCCTGTTTTTATAAATAACTCCTTCACCATCCAAGCTGTGTGTCTGAAATAAGTTGCATATAGTCACGGCTTTTTTGTAGGGACATGCGTCGTCAGCCATTTACAGTCCACTGCTGGACGTAAGCCTCCCCAAGACGGCGCCACTCATACCTGTCCGCTGTCTTTCTCATCCAGCGCCTACCGGCGACCTTGCGTAGGTCGTCGGTCCATCGGGCTGGAGGACGTCCGACACTACGTTTACCGAGACGCGGTCTCCACTCTAAGACTCGTCTACTCCAAAGCCGTCGGTCCTGCGGCGGAAATGACCGGCCCACTGCCACTTCAACTTGCTAATTTTGCGAGCTATGTCGGTTACTTTGGTTCTCTTACAGATATCCTCATTTCTTATTTTATCCATAAGAAAAACACCCAACATAGCTCGCTCCATAGCCCGTTGAGTGACTTGAACTTGTGGACCAATCCTGCCGTCAGTGTCCACGTCTCGGCCCCGTAGGTCAGGACGGGGAGGACGTACTGCTCGAAGGCTTTTGTCTTCAAGCATTGCGGAATGGTCGACGAGAATACTTGACGAAGCTTACCGAATGCTGGGACCGGTCCAAACTGTGCCTCCGTTGCGGTAAAAGCGGACACAGAATACCGGACTGTAAGGCACGAAAACCCCACTGCGTGGCGTGCGCGGCGGGGGGCCTTAACGCTGCCCATCCTACGCTGGCGAGGTTCTGCCTACCTCCCTTCGTAAAGGGCAAATTCGTCCACTCGCGGACGAGACAAAGTACGGCTGCAACTGCGGCGACGGCGGCGCAGGCAATGGACACCTCCAATGCCTAGTACGCCCGCTACAGCGTTTTTTCAGGCCAACGTAAACCACTCCCCCACCGCCCAGGACTTGTGCCTGCAGGCGATGGCGGAGTGGCGAGCGAATTTGGCCGTTATTAGCGAGCCGTATTACGTTCCCCCCGCCGGCAACTGGGTTGGCGATCTCGACGACACGGTAGCGGTGGTGGCCAGAGCCGGGTCTGGTACACCGCTTACGTGTCTCGAAAGAGGAAAGGGCTATGCGGTGGCGGAGAGCGGGAGTATCGTCGTCATCGGCGTTTACTTTTCGCGTAACCGCCCTCTGGCGGAGTTCGAGCTTCGCTTGGACGCCGTCGGGGCTGCCGTTCGCAGATTGTCGCCTAAAACGATTTTCGTGATGGGCGACCTTAATGCGAAGCACCTCTCCTGGGGAAACGTCATCACGGACCCTAGGGGTCGGGCAGTTGAGGATTGGGCTCTTCAAGCCGGCCTCACAATATTGAACCAGGGGTCGGTCCAGACCTGCGTACGCGCACGGGGTGGATCGATCATCGACCTGTCATTCGTCACTCATGCGGCCGCCCACAGAGTGGTCGGATGGAGGGTGCTGGAGGAGGTGGAGTCGCTCTCTGATCATCGGTATATCAGATTTGAGCTAACGACCCCCTCCTCCGGTCCGAGCCCTGTTCAACGTCGCCCCCCTCTCCTCCCGCGTTGGGCCCTTACCAAGCTCGATCCGGAGCAGGCCGAGGAGTGGGCATGTACGGAAAGCTGGGCCTACCCAGCCGATTTCGCGAATTTGGACACGCAGGCAGAGCACATGCGCAAGACCCTGACGAGGGTTTGCGACGCTGCGGTGCCACGCGTCTCCAAACGGCAGCCTTCGTGCAGGCAGGCGGTCCACTGGTGGACCGAGGAGCTCGGCGAGATGCGAAAGGCAGTTCGCATCATCAGCCGTAGGCTCAAACGCTGCAGGGCGCGCCGTCCTCCGGACTATGTCGAGGAAAATGGACTCGTGGGAGAGTTTAGGGAGGCCAGAAAGGCCCTTTCGATTGCGATATTGCAGTCAAAAGCCCGGGCTCGGGCCGAGCTCCTCGAGACGCTCGATCGGGACCCTTGGGGGCGTCCGTACCGTGGGGCCCGCAACAAGTTGCGGCCTTGCACTTCCACGGTCACGGAAACGCTCGAACCCGAGGTGCTCCGCTCGGTGATCGATGGGCTCTTCCCGGATCCGGGGAACTTCACTCCCCCCAGCATGGGTCCACCCATTCCCGACACCCCCACGGATGAGGAGCCTCACTCCATCTCCGAGGGGGAACTCGACGTCGCCCTGGACCGGCTCCGGGGCAGGAAGACGGCTCCGGGACCCGACGGGGTCCCTGGTCGCCTCCTCTTCCTGGCTGCAAAACATCTATGCAGCCAGCTGCGGGACCTCTTCGAAGCCTGTATTCGCGCAGGTAGGTTCCCGTCGCAATGGAAAGAGGGGCGCTTGTGCCTTCTTCCCAAGGGAGGTCGTAAACCTCCCGACGATCCGTCCGCCTACAGGCCCATAGTGCTGCTGAACGAGGTCGCCAAGGTCTTCGAGAAGATCTTGGCGGAGCGGCTCGTGAAGCATCTAGACACCGTGGAGCCGGGGCTATCAGATACGCAGTTCGGGTTTCGGAGGAAGCGCTCCTCGATGGACGCCTTCGAGACGCTGCGAACGGTGACGGACGAAGCCGTCCAAGCGAAGGACGTCGTTCTTGCAGTATCGCTAGACATAGCGAACGCCTTCAACAACCTCCCTCATGAGACGATCAGGGAGGGGCTCCGTGCACACGGAGTCCCCCCGTACCTCACGAGGCTGTTAGGCGAGTATCTGCGAGATCGACACATCCTTTGGGAGGGCGGTGAGTCTGTCAATCACGAGCTAGGTCGGCGACGTGTCGCGTGCGGCGTTCCACAGGGGTCGGTCCTCGGGCCGATTCTTTGGAACGTAGGCTATGACTGGATCCTTCGGGTGACGGTCCGGCCCGGGGTGGGGCTGATCTGCTTTGCGGACGACACCCTACTCACGGGACGCGCCGCGTCATTCGCGGAGTCCGTGGACGTCGCCAACGACGGGTTGGCGATAGTCGTAGATCGAATAGCTAGGCTGGGCTTGAGGGTCTCCCCCGCAAAAACGGAGGCCATCATGTTCCATAGGAAATTCCATAATCCACCCCCGGATCTGTCCGTTACAGTCCAGGGGGTGGCGATTAGTGTAGGGCCCAAGATGAAATATCTTGGGCTAGTCCTAGACGGGAAATGGCTGTTCAAAGCGCATTTTGAGCAGTTAGTTCCCAAACTCGTGAGTTCCGCGGGCGCACTCTCAAGGCTTCTTCCCAACGTGGGGGGGCCGGGGGGTGCGACGCGGAAACTATATTCTGGCATCCTGAGGAGTATGGCCCTTTACGGTGCCCCCGTCTGGTTCGATTCGCTTCACCGCCACAATCGAACCCTGCTGCACCGGGCGCAGCGGGTTCTGGCCGTGAGAACCATACGGGGGTATCGTACAGTGTCTTGGACGGCGGCGACACTCTTGGCAGGCGAGCTGCCCTGGCCTCTCCAGGCAGACGTCCTGTCCAGGGTTCGTCGTACCCAGCAGGATGCCCTAGCTAGAGGACTGACCTTCTGTCAAGTCGAGATAGAGACGGTCAGGAAGCGGGAAACCGCTTGCTGCCTCGTCAACTGGTCTCGTGACCTCGAACACCCTGCGGCCGGCGGCTTTACGGTGGACGCAATCAGGCCACAACTGGAGGAATGGGTTAACCGCACTAGCGGTACCCTCACCTTCAGGACGACGCAGATACTGACCGGACACGGTTGTTTCGATCAGTATCTGTTTCGCATTGTGGGCTGCTTGCCTTCTCCGGATTGCCGACAGTGTGGCGCGCCCGATACGGCGTTTCATACGCTTGTCGAGTGCGCTGCCTGGGCGCCGCAGCGTTTCGAGCTCGAGACAAAAGTAGGAGCCGTACGATCGCTCGGCGAATTGGTAACGGCCATGTTGCAGAGCGACGACCGCTGGGATGCTGCGGTTTCTTTTTGTGAGGCAGTTATGTCTCTGAAAGAGGCCGCAGAAAGGGATAGGGAGCGAAGTCCTAGGGCGCGTGCTACGGTCTCTTCTCGAGGTCGCCGGCCTTCAGCCGGCACCCGGAGAGGCAGGTACGCGCATTACTTCCCTCCCTGAGTTAGGATCCGGAACGATGGGGGCCCTTAGCTACTAGGTAAAGCAAGGGACTTAACAACTACCCCCGTTTCGTAGTGGAGTGTGTTCTCCCAGGGCACACTTCAGCACTTTATGCGCTGGATCGACTGCTGCGTAACTATGTTCTACATCTCAGTCTTTCCTTCACATCAAAGCGCAGGGCCGCGAAGGGAGGAGGGGGTTTTTAGTGGGTATTGAGGTTGCTCGCCCGTGCGGCATCGCTCGGAGTCTCCACACTCCTCTGTGTAGTCCATAGCGGACGGAGCGCAAGTAGAGCATACAATTGCTAGCGTTACCGCCCCCCGTGGATTCGTGCCGTTTCCTAGTGACGGCCCAGAGAGTGCGTAAATCGGTTAGTTTTCCCTCGCCTCAAAAAAAAAAAACAAAAATGCTGCCCAGCCCAACTGAATCCTCCTATTGGCTTAAAATAAATTTCGAAAATATCGTAAATTGCCGTAAAAAGTGATAAGATTAAAAAAAACATTTATGGTAAGGTTGATGATATTATATTTATATAGTGGATGAAACAACTGCATAAACATGACTATATGTGTACATGTATGTGTGTGTATGAAAATGTATATATGTGTAAAAAAAACTTCAAGAAAAAATGTTTTTTAAATAGGCTTTTTGGAGTGGAGCTACAAACAAAAAATTATAGACTTATAACTTTTGAGAATTAGCGTGCCCCAAAAAACTAGCTTCAGAAGCATAAATGTATATATGCTTGTATTACCATATGTATATATATGTGTATACACATATGTATATATATTTATTTATATTGTTTTTGTATATGTGCTATGTTTATTTATTTTATTATTCATCATTATTTATTATATACACCACCGTCGGTATTAAAAATCTCTCAATCCCTAACAAGGAACAATCCCTAACAGGTTGCCTGGAAGAGAACGCTCCCGTTGTGCCTACTTTTATCTTTTTCCACTTCTGATTGTTTATGCTTTAGTGTGCAATAAAAAATTATCTATATACATATCTACCTATCCGTTTTTTCATCTTTTTAATGATTATATCCAAGGTAATAAAGACAATGAATAATTTTCGAAATGGAAGTAAGTGAGAATCGATTTGTATAAAACCTCCGCCATTACCATACTGTGTAAGTCCAATGTTTTACCTGGAACACTGGCTTTAATATTTGTTAAGTACAACTTGTGTTAAAGGTAATTTAAATATGGTATTTTAATTCGCAGACGATATTCTAACAAGGAACCAATTCAAGGAGTTTGTCGTTCTGTTCTTGAACTCACTCATGAGTATTGACTTCTTAAATAATTTAGTAGGAAAGTTTAATGACCTAGCACAATTAAAAACACAAAATTGTGTGTGTGTGCAGTGCATACGCAGTAGAAGTGAAACTTCAGGGAATATACTCACAGATATTTCTTAACTTAATAAAATAACTTTTATTAATACGAATATAATTCCTTTATCCTTCATGCGTCAACATATTATAATTCAAAAATTTCAATCTCAATTACACTTCAATTCGCTAACATAAAGTTTGAAATTCAATGCACTGTTACGCATAATTTCCTTTGATCTACGTATAAAAGAATATCTGCCTTAAGTATACCTATGTACACATAGAGCTAAAATTAATTTGAAATCTTTTGAGTTTTATTTAAATAGAAAACTAATACTAACGGGTAAAGAGAAATGTATTTTATTGAGAATGGAATAAGGTTGAATTTTATGTTTATCTCTTTTCTTTTAGTGTATTTTTTTCGTTTCATCGATTTAATAATCACAACGATTCTAAACAAGTTTCACTTCAACAAGTCGGGGTTGCTTAATATATTATACTATTTAAAAATTTGTATAGACAATCCGCCTCATACTAACACACACACACACACACACACACACACACACACACACACACACTCACTCACACACGCGCACGCGCACGCGCACACGCACGCACGCACGCACGCACGCAGACCCCCCCCCACACACACATATATATATATATATACATTGTATATTCCAAAGCCAAGCAAATTACGTGTTGAAGGCATTGTCAACGGATAACTTTAGACCCGATCTTGAACATCCAGCCTATTTCCACGAAATAGGGGGGGGGGGGGGGATGGGGCGCTACGCTTAGCCCACTAGATCATAGAGACATCCACAGAAGCTCAGCAACGACCTTTTACAAAATATGGGAAATGTAATAAATGACCAGATTTCACTTTTTCTTCATCATGAATGTAACCAATAGCGCTGAAGCGCTGAAATGTTCGACAGCTTGTTATATGTGTCTGGAGTTGTTAGCTGTTCACAATTCGTTTTATATCCACTCTCTGGGCTATAATCGGAATAATCTAATCGATTGAAAGTTAGTGAGCAGAGTGCTTGTTTCGAATGTTTTGTTATTTGAATTTTTACGCAGTTGTATAGAAGGATTAGAATCCAATTTCTATGAATACTACGTCTATATGCTTAAGAATTTTATATTTATTTTTATGCCTTTTAGCAGAATCGTTTACTCATAATATTGGGAAGAAATGTGAATTAGTTTTTATTCAGATTACTGGGGTAGCTTTTAAGGGATACATACATAACGATATTTTTGGAATTCGGAAGTAATCCAGGGACAATTACAATTGAAAATTAAATGACAAAAATAAAGTATTTTTCGGACAAAATATTTTTTAGACCAAATATGTCAAAAATTTGAAAGAACCATTACACCTGCGATGATACGAGTGTGAGTTACACTTTTAAATATTTTTTTTGGAAATCCGTTCAGCCGTTTCTGACTTTATTCGATATTAACTTTTACACAAAAATAGACGAAAGTTTAAAAAAAAACGGTTATTAATTTTGAAAATGGCAATTATCAAAATTACTTTCTTATAGAGACTACAAGATTGCTTACTTACTATTTCTTCTTTCGTGGTTTTACACCAAGTCTAATTGATTGGTTCATGTTTGGCCGTAATGACGTAACAAACAAACTTCAATTTACGTATCTACATATCTAATCAAACTCACATTTACATAAAAATATCTCTCTTTTCTTTCACCTTCTCCCAATTATTTCGGATTGGTGCAATATCTTTGTGTTCTCCCTTTCCATAGTCCTTTATTACGACATACATCCTTTGTCACATCAAAAATCATCATAGCATCCTTCACTCAATTCATCCATCTTTTTTGGTCTACATTTACCTTTGTACCTATCAATCTTGTAATTCACCGTTCGTTTTATCACATGACTTTCATCCCTCCTTATTATATTAACTATACGTAGTGTATAATACGCAATTTTACATTAGTAGGGGCATATTTAGGCGGCCCTTAGTCTTCTCCTCTTTTTGGTTTTTTTCTTAGTTTTTCAGATACGGGTTCAACATTTCTGACCAATTATAGTATATATGGATGTATTTATAAACAGTTTTAGGCGTATTTAAATTATTTCTTTAAGTTTAAAAAGTTAATGACTTTTGTCATGATATCCCATCTATAATATTATAAAATTATAAACATGCCGTGTCTGTGCATTGAAGCTATTAAAAAAAAACAACTGGAACAAACTATTTTTTTTTAATTTCTCGTCTGTTTGTTCGAGATTCACGTAAAAACCACTTGGCCGATTTCGATGCAGTGTTAACCGTTCGACAGCAAATTATTACACTTAGAATCTGGGCTACTTTTCATTCCGGGAATCCAGATTGAAACTTTTTTTGAACTTCAGTGCGATTTTTTCAGGAATCGATATTTATTTATCATTATTTTTTAAATACTGAAATACTTTGTGTCTCGGGAATCACGCGGGAATTTCAAGTCAAGCGTGGAAGAAGTTGCCGGAATATCCTGGTAAATGTTATCCTAGTAAATTCTGACTAATTTTATAATTATGAATGTGAGTTTGTGTATAAAGTTATACGATCTCTTCCCACTAAAGCGTATTATACCATGACCGTCCTATGAACGTATCTGGCAAAAAATCTCTGTCACCGACCAACATTTTCGCGTGCCAGATGCCTTACTCTCACTTTTCGTGGAGTTAAGAAGGGTAGAAGAAATAAATAACACTAATTTATTTAAAATTAGTGTTATTTCTTTCCTTATTTAATTTTGCTCCGTGCAGGAACGGAGAAAGAATACCATTTTCTGCGGCCGGGCGGCCTGTCGTAAGAGGCGACAAAACAACCCACAGCCAGGTGGTAGGGCATTTGCCCGACTGGATGGCTACCACCCCTGGTCTAAAGTATGTCGCCATAACAACCTTGAGTTGTGTTCCGGCATTAGTGGACCAGGTTCCAGTCTCCTTTAAGAGGGCAGCAGCGCATTTGTAGCATCTGGTGTTGCAAATGTCCATAGGCGATGGTAACCGCTCTCCATCAAGTGGGCCGTCTGCCTGTCTGCTGACCTCCTGCAATAAAAAAAAACTAAAATAATACAGTCACAAAACTAAATGGAACATGCAATGGAAAACATACTTAAATATATAAAAAAACAAGTAAAAAAAGTTCTACAACGAAAAAAGTGGGAGTGTAAGCTCTCAAACGCACGGATCGTCAACAATTGTCGTCGAGAATATTTTGCCGTTGCGGCTATGCTCGTGCACAGCACGCGACGCCTTTAAACCGGTGCGCGCAGGCGGTGAAACGGAGAGCAAACGGATTTAAACCACATATGATGACTGTTCTAAGCCGGTTTACCACTACAAATGAGAGAAAGGGAAGCACACGGATGCTGCCCGGATGCTACGGACACTAAGACCATTGTGCACGGGTACAAAACGCTATTGATATGTTCTAGTATACTATACTAGACCATACCGTATTTTTACCGTGCCTGAAACGTTCATAGCTCGGGGTATGATACGGTCATATAATGTAGAAACTATAGTTTCCTAATTTACTTATTTATCTATTACATTCATTATAGTGGCATCTATGAAACAGTTTTTTCAGCTGTCCTACTTGACTTGGTTTATTATTAAATCGCTTGCCGGGATTACCAGAGAGCGTCTTTCTGCAAAATGAAAACTAACAGAGGCGAAGGCGTGGGCAAAAGCTAGTATATTAATATGGCAAGATTTTATTGTAATTTAAGTTTCATAATGTCGTAAAAATCGTCATAAAATTGGACATGTAAAATATAGTGTTTTGTTTTATCACAAGAACCGACTTCATTTCCGATCCACACTTCGTAATTAATTTTATTGAGGTAATATTTTCTTGAGATAATTATTTTTTAATACAGCGATATATTTTTGAGCTGTGTAGATTGTAATAAATTGAACTCGGTTTATTATTATTATGTTCATAGTAATTCTATGTATTATGTGTATATCAATCTACTTAATTATTAATATTCACACTATTTATACAAATAAATAACAATGCAACATTTAATATGTTCTTAAGTTTTTGCGACTTGTATACATAATAAAACTACGTTTTAACGGTTTTAAGCGCGGTAATTTATTTGGTTTTGGTTATTCCGACGTTTCGGCCGCTTTTCAGACTTTTTTTTTAATCGTCGGAATAACCAAAATCAAATAACTACCGCGCTTAAAACCGTTAAAACGTGGTTTTATTATGTATACAAGTCGCGAAAACTTAAGAAAATATTAAATGTTGCATTGTTATTTATTTGTATAAATAATGCAACATTTGTCTGTCCCAGGGTGCAGTTGCAAACCAGTGTCAGAGGCCTTACTCTCAAACATTTTATTTTTCAATGTGAAACATTTTATTTTGCTATGTGTTTTTTCTGTCTTTCTTTCCATCCACTATTCAACTTTGCTAACATGTTGCCTGCGTCGAAGAAATATAATGATGTTATTCTTAAACAACCTATGCCATACTTTAGTTGTTACTGCCATACTTACTGTTACATGTGGACTCGGATGACAATGAAATACAATATCAAAGGTGATAAAATCATTTGCTGAAGGACATAAAAAGGACCGTGAACTTAATGCTAAGGGTGAACACACGCGTCCAGACATCTACATCGTGACAATCGTGGCTCTAATACTGGAAATTGGTCAATAAATTATGTCAAATTCCACCGTAGTAAACACACACACACACACACACACCACACACACACACACACACACACACACACACACACACACACACACACACACACACACACACACACACACACACACACACACACACACACACACACACACACACACACACGCACGCACACACACACGCACACACATATATTCAATTATATACATATATAATTGAAAAAAAATGTAGTTTATATAAATTGTTTTAGGTAATTGCATGTTTTTAAGCTACTTTGACTCCTTCATTTAGTGTCAGTTTCCACATATTGGTTGAGGTTTCTGATACATATGTATATACTGTTTTGGCCTACTATACTACAGTTTTGCTTGGAGATAATTTTAAAATTTGTGTATTCACTACTTGGCATTTGCTAGATAAAGTAATCGTACAAAGCATTATTTACAAAACAAGTAGCAAATGTGGCATCGGCCTAAGCGTTGTGTGCGGCGGACGGCACGGCGTCTTCGCAGAATGTTAAGTTCCAGGCTCAAATTACTCCAGCTCCATATTACACACAGCAGTTTTCTTTGAAGTTACTTTCGATTATAAAATTGCATAATGAGTTGGGCATTTATTGAAATTTTATTTAGAAATTTAGTATAGAAATTTAATTTCATACTTTGGCTGGACTTTTATGAAGCTATCAATTTATTAAAAGAAGCTTTTGACGAAAAATTATTCGATGAAAATTTATTGCATCAATTTAAAGTAATCAATGGATTTATATAAATGTGGATAAATCGTTTTAAACAATAATTTTCAAGATTAATTTTATCGACGTTGCATTCTGTTATTATCATTCTATGCGGACTTATACTTTTTTATTATTGTAATTTAAACTAATAATTATAAGCACTGCCTTTGTTTTATATATATCTTTGATCGAAGCTTAGTTACGTTTGGTATTTGCTCGTCTGGATAGCTATCTATCTAGGATCATTACGTTATAACCCCTGATCAAAAGTTTACCACCATAACAACCTTAAGTTCAGCTCCAACATCAGTGACTTCAGGTTTTAGCTCCTTTTGGAGAGCGGCCGCATATTGGTAACACCTTTGGTGTTACAAATGTATGCATTCGATCAAGTGGGCCGACTTCCAGTCTGCTGAACTCGTGCAAAAAAAGATATCTAATTTAAATGTAATTAAAAAATAAACTATATTATAGATAAATTAAACTCAAAAAAATATACATACAAACCAAAATTAATATATAAAATCTAGTACCAGACTACTCTCAGCCGGAAACGTGCTCAAAAGACTGGCCGCATTGCCTCGCCGAATGGCAACGCGTTGCCCGAGGTATAGAACAGTCTTTTGGTCACGTGAGTCATCCACCAGACGTTTGGCTATATAATTTAACTTTACTAAAGATGCTTTACAACAGTTACCTGTTACCATCTCAAATCCCTTGACTGTAATTTAATTATCTATTTTAAAGTTCTCCCATACATATTTTATAAGTAAACAATCCTGGAGGTAGTAACGTATACAGCACGTTATTTACCGCCGTTTGTCTATATTGGTGGTCTTGGAAATTCATCCGAATGGGGTAACTTTAGACTTCATTAAGTATCACGAGTTATGTCCTCAAGAATGAATTATTTTATTTTACTCAAATAATGTGTACCAATACATCGTGCGGTCTTAAGTATTCCAAATATATATAAAAATTGTGTTTTTAAGATTACTGGTTGCACCACGGAAACCAGCGCATATTCGCCCTCCCTTCTTGTTACGGCCATAAAGAAAAATGATTATTTATTTATTTAATAAAGGATCACCGACTTTTTTACATTTGATTAATGACTTATGA
Organism: Dendrolimus punctatus; assembly: GCA_012273795.1. Taxonomy (NCBI): domain Eukaryota; kingdom Metazoa; phylum Arthropoda; class Insecta; order Lepidoptera; family Lasiocampidae; genus Dendrolimus; species Dendrolimus punctatus. The sequence continues at coordinate 1,228,567 of CM022553.1, forward strand.
CTAAGGTTTTTACAATGATATGTAAAAACTACATATAGTTGAACACAGCTTGTAATTTAATTGTTTTTATTTATTTAAACTCTAATAATGAAGATAACAATAAAGTGTAACGAAGATCTTGAAGTTTGTCTGTACGAGTCTATTTTGAATTAATATGTTATTATTATTTAATTAAAATAAAACATACTTGGAGTATTTGGAATGTACTAAAATTACTTTAAAATCTAACCGACTGATTTAGGTATTGTGCGTTCGCAATAGCTTGACACAAATTTATGTATATAAAAGATTTAAAAAAACCTACTTTAACCTACAGTTAAAGTAAAATATGTCTAAACTAGCTGCGCCTGCGGTTTCATCCGCGCAGTGATGGAAACTCTTTTTATTCTGGATAATTCGCACTATATCTTTAAAAAATATAGCCTATGTATTATTCTGATAAGTAAGCTATTTTTCTGTAAAGTTTCATAAAAACAAACATACATCCATACTTTCTTACAAACTTTCGGGTTTATAATATTAGTAAGGAAGTAAGGATTCGCCACAATTAGTTGTAAACTTGTCGCACACTTCCCGACCAGGGTTCGAATTTACGTCATTTGAAACACGAATTTGAGACTCGAGAGCATTAGATTATTTGACTATAATGAGATACAAGTGTTCTTAATTCCAAGCATTTAGCATCCCGAGTACCCGGCTTAAAATGTGTTTGATATCCAAGGGGTAATAAAGCGAGACAAGCCATACTGTTTGTTCCCTCGGATTAAGTCCTGACGTTAAAGATGGGGGACTACACATTTGTGCGTACTCAGCGATATACATTATTAAGATTCTTCTTGCGTTCCATGTCTTTGGTGTGCTTCAGTCATTGTCAATGGAAAAGAAGCTTTATTTATATAATTTTTAGGACCAATCTTGAAAAGTGGTCAAAACAGTCTTATAACGCGGTAAGCCTTTCAATTTCTAACAATGCTCAGTATGCGAAAATTGTTGTCGACCTCTGTACGTGTTTGACTCTACTGAGGCGTTTCTTTATTATGCGTCTAGGTAAGTTCGTAGGTGCTTTGGTATTCACTGTTTTATTGCTATCCCTTTTTGAACATGTCATTAAGAGATGAACAAAAACTTTGATTCACTAAGGGCCGCTTGCATAACGATCGCCTTTAAAGAAAATTTGTTAATCATATTAATCTGCCTAAATACGTTTTACACAAAACATATTGACAGTTCTTTAAACATTTAGCGGCAAATTTTGCGTTGTGCAAGACACTAATTGTATTTAAGGGTGTTAAATGCTTTTGAGTTTCTTAAATAAATTTAAGCAGCCTTATGCAAGCGGCCCTAAACGTTGAAAGTGTTAATCAAATGGAAACTGATTTCTTATATCATTATTTGTTACATTTTTCTTCGGCTGTATGAATGAATATGCTTTTTATGTTTTAAAAGATACAATTCACTGAAATATAATTTTACAATACAATAGGCGGTCTTATCGCTATTAGCGATTTCTTCCAGATAACCTTTGGATGGACAAGAAGTTTGTTGATAAGATCAGTGGTATTTAGTTTTATTCTCACTTCACCGTTTTGATAAAAGTATGTTAATAAAATATCATACAGTACACTTACATAAATAATTATAAAACAAGAAAAAAAACAGACGGTGTGCGTCTCGTAGCGCCTTACAGAAGTGATAACTTAAACTAATCTAACATGAGAGAAAGGGAAGGTAGATAGACGGGCGCCGTAACGCGTTACGTAAAGAAGCGGTTTACCCTCCCATAAGAAGTTATCATTTCAAAAAGATAATAAGACAACAAATGGTGGTGCATCCTTAAATTGTTTTCATTTAGTAGTTAATAGTTAAAATTGCTAATCATAAGAATCCTTCAGAAGTAAGAGACGTTACGTAAAGACTATCTGCTTGAATTGAATTGAACTGCTTGGCAAATTACATATGTTTTTTTAAAATATTTAATTGGCATTCCAAACAATATTTTTGTATACTGAATATTTAATACAATCCATACAAATAAACAAAACAATATACCTATGTGAATCGAAGTTCTTAAACTGATATACCCGAAAGTACATATACTAACACTATAATGAAGAAATAATTGAAAATATCACGTATTTAATTTAAAACTTTATGGACAATAAACAAATAAACTACCGCTAATAGGATCTTACAATTCCTATAAAAAAGTTAAAACTTAATTTTATTGTTCTCTATGGTCATCAATCTAAAAGCTATTACATGATTAGATAACCTTTTTATAGAAATAAGTCGTAATCAGGACCCACCCAGGCGAGAATCGATAATCAGTTTTAACTCCCGAAAACTGTCGATTGTTTCATTCTTGTTGTTCTTATGTCGATTGTGGATTTCATTCGATCCTAGATTATAAAAGGCAACATCGATCATTTTAGACGTTAGCAGGTCCCGACTTTGATCATCGATATCGATATTAATTGGTGAGTGGTTATATCTTGACTAGTGATAAATTTACACTGCTATCTATGGTAGGTACTGCCATTTTATTGTTATTATAATAAATACTAGTGGTAATCGAATCGAAATTCGACGATAATAATTAATATCAAAGGCTGTACTTATATAATCACAGATTTCTCCAAGGCTACACTGTTAATTAGACTTGAACAATAAACAAAAGACTATATTTGCTTGTGTGTGTCAAATACATGGTAGTGTGTGTAATGTTTTTTTATTGGTTTAATGTATTTATTATGCATAATTTAAAAAGAAAATATTAGCATTCGTCGCTTCTTCACTATATAAACTAAAAGTATGCAAATTTTCATACTCTTCCGTCCACGCAATTTTCGTAAAAAGGGGTCAAAAAATTTTGCTTCACGTATTATAGTATATAGATATAACAATCCATAAACGTCCTATAGCAGAGCTTGGACCTCCCATTTATCAAGGAGCGGACGGTATACCTGCATACTACGTTTGTTCAAGACGTATTGGCGGGTTTGACATATCGGTTAATTGGCAAATTGGTAATGCGCCTGGCCGCCATTTTGGCGACGTAACCGTAGTCGAATACTCAGTACCGTCAGCATCACTGGCCGGCGAGTACGCGTACATATCCAGTTTTTGATGACGTCACGTGAATGTTAATTTGACAAGGTTCCAGCGCATTAGCAATTTGCGGGTTTTATACAGCCTTCAACACTATGTTTTTCGTTACCGTTAGCTTGCGCTAATTGTAACAATATGCACGTTAAGTCAGATAACTGTCTGGTGGCATGCATATTTGTATGTGTGTATATTTATATGTATAATATTACTATGCTTTATGTATTTAATTATTAACACTACATCAACAACTTTGGGACAACTTGGAGGACTGCAGGCAAGCTAAGCTGGCAATGCCTCAAGTAGACCTGCGTTTCTTCAGGAACATCCTAAAGCTCAGTCGGTCCAGGCTGAGACTAGTCATTAGCGCAGCCACTGGACATGGCAATTTTAACAGACATCTTTTCAATATAGGTGTCACCGACAGCCCCCTGTGCAGAGCATGCCTGGAGACAGAAGAAACAGCCGCCCATGTCCTGCTTGAATGCGGAGGGGTGGCCCAATACAGGGCGAAGTATCTGGACGCCCCAGGTAGCCTCGGAGAAGTCTTCAGCAACGTCAAGAAGCTGGTCGACTTCCTGGAGGAGCTGGGCTGGATGGAGTAAACCCTCATCCACCCTCGCACGCAAAATAGGCGCTTTGTCGTCGAGTTGCGGAAACCGCCCGCTCGCAGAAGAAGAAGAAGAAGATGTATTTAATTATGTGAATATAAATCTGTATGGATATTTATATAATAAGTAACATTTTTGAAAATATTGTGCAAAAAAACCCTGCCCTAGCTTTTGTGCCGTATTTCTCTCTCCATCCAAAGGTTGTTTGGTAGAGATTGCTGTCAGCGATAAGACCGCCGTTTCTACCTAATTATAAGCTGGTTTTGTGTATTTATTCATTAATTTTATTGTACAATAAAGTATATTCTATTCTTAGTGGCGTATGCTTTCCGGCTTTACTGTTATCTTTTGATTACCCAAGTTATCACTTACGTTTAATTACTTTCTTTTCATTTGATAGAATTTTCGAGGTTTTTTTGGTGAAATTAATTATAGATCAAAAAAGTAGGAAATTATAGGTAGTCTTTTGGATCGTATGTGTGTTAATCACGTCATAAGTTTTTGGCGGGAACTTGAAGGAATTTTTCCTCTTAAATTTTATATTTAAAAATTGTGTAAATCAATTACCACTAGTTTTAATAAGTATTTTTTAACACAGATTTTTGTTTGTGTTTGTTACGAAACTGTACCACAAATATATATAAACTTACTGACTGTGAACTCTTAACATTAGCAAAATATAACGATAGCTGTACTACCAACATAATTAAATGAAATATAATGCACTTTATTCATTAACCAACTGTTGAGTGTTGGACAAGTCTTGAATTTAAAGTCGATGTGCAAAAAGATATTATGGAAAAAGCCTTAACCGGTCTCCGCTTTTATTAGATTATTAATGCAATTTAAGGTCCATTTTTACCGAAGTAATTGGGAGCTACAGAGATGAATATTTTAATTAGATTATAACCCGTTTTACATTCGTTTTAGGGCCCTGGGCTTTCTGTTTGTCGGATGCCAATTAATTTACTGCTACGAATTAAAAACGACGGGCGGTTATAAATTGTCTTTGCTTCGAAACGTGGAGGTAAATTTGTTCTTATCTATTTCTCAATTAGGTCACGAAAATATAGAGCCTCAAGGGTAATTAGAACAGTGTAGGGTATTAAGGTCCTAACACGATGGCATTACAGAACAATGCTATACTATATTGGCAAGGTCTTAACTGGCCTTTTATTTTATTTCTAATAGTTCAAACTAAGAACTTAGAAAAACCTTGTGTCGAGCATGGAAGGAAAAAATTGTTTTTAACAAAACCGACTTCCAACCGACTTTTTTCACTTTTTTGTTTCAAGCGGTTTTGTTCTTTTTAAAAAATATATTCTAATTTTACGTTGCTTGTAATAGCTTTAAAAATAATATTGTAAGCGCTTCTAGAAATTGTACTACTGGCGTGTGTATACAAGTTTTGTTTTTAGAAGAGTGTGCACTCGGCGACTCTTCAACTAGGACAACCCTTGTTTCTCGATTTTCTTGGGATTATCTTATCAGATTCTGACTGGCTGACAATGAGTTCAAGTCAACAAACTCGAATAATAAAATAATGAAAATGCCCAATTGACGGAGAAATCATGTAATATACAATAAGAAAACATATAGTCGAATTGAGATCCACCTCCTTTTGAAGTCGCTTAAATACAATGTAAACATAATTAGATTGTGGCATAGGTTTTTGAAATGATGTTGTCTACAACAACATTCTTTTTTATATCAAACTATTTAAAAATCGCTATCGACTATCGCTATCGTTAACGCTATCGTTTTATGTAGAACGTCGCGCCTGTGTCCCAATCTTCGCTACTGCCCTGACAGTCGTGTGCCGACTGATGATGTTCATGTTTTTTTTTCAGGATCCATCTGTATATTTGCAGATGGCTGTTTCAGCATTTAGCAGTACCGGGCTTGGTGGGCTTCCCAACAACGTGGGAGCGGAGGCGTTCAGCCCGGAAGCAGCGCGCTTGAGGAGGGACCTCTTGTGAGGTTCGTCCTCGACTCAACCGTTGCGGGGGGATAACTCTATCGGATTAAACTGATGATGTGTGCACTCACCTGTAGGTGCGTTGTATAGTAAATAATCTACGCACCTACCCTCGGATATACAAATTCCTCCCCAACATGACTACTTTTTGAACTAATTCGGTTAAATCACACACGTTTACAAGCTAGACAAGATGTTGCGTCATGCAGCCATGTAGAAATTAGGATCTTGCAGAGTATTATTTTTATTGGGCAATCGTCATTTTTATTATTCTTATTTCAAGGTAGGAGGAAAGGGAAGACCAAGGCGAACATTTAAGGATCAAATAAAAGAAAAAGTGGGTGTCTTACACAGAAGTAAAACAACTGGCCCATAATAAAGAAGATTGGAAGAGGCTCCACCGACAAGAGCATGCTCTTAAATGATAAATGAAAAAAAATTCAAGGTAGATTAAAATAACATAAAACATATTAGAAGTTACAATTATGTAGCATTTTGGAGCAATTACTAGTCGGTCTGTGGGCGTCCGGTCGGCAGTCCAAAATATCGCTGGAAAGACAGAGTCCAGGCTAACCCAATGCAAGAAACTGCGCAAGACAAGAAAACATGGCGTGTTCTCGTTTAGGAGGTCCAGACTCAATTTGTGTCGCTGACCCATTAAAGTAAGCTAAACAGTCAGCACTCGTAATATTAAATTTTGATATGAATGTCAGGGCACTTCTCCGACGTTACATACAAAACTTTAAATACACTTATGTTTAGATACTAATAAGAAGTACGTACATAATTTCCCAGTTTATAAATAAGACCAGTCACACGAGACAGTGGGTACGTTAAACCAAGTTAGAACTTATAGTCACTGTTTAACATTTGGTTACGCCGCGGGTGTACGGAGCCCATTACGCTCGTTTCCGGACCACACATAACTGCTTAGTCGAATCGGCAAAAGATACTAAAAAACCTTATCAATCGAGTTATAAATATTCATAACATGTTTTTCAAGTGAAACTTGTTTTTAATATATACTAATTTTATTTGACAATTAGAACTCGAGCATGTTCTGTGGTTCTAATAATAATGATCAGCTTAGAGAGCAAAGAAATAAACATTAACCGAATTTTGAAATTACCTCACTCAAATAGAGATTTTTATAATGATACTAGCTGTCCCGACAGACGTCGTCCTGGCCGGAAAAGCTTCAATCGATATGCCGATAGCAGCGCCACCTACCGGGTTCAATTGTGAACCAACTCAGAAACCTTCTCTGGCTCATGCACAACATGTTTGCTAAAGATCATCACATGATCAAATGTATAGTTTAAGATTCTATAAAGAACATACGGACAAAATTCATTTTTATATATACGAAGTATAATATATTTGAATTACCTACTACTACTAGAGAGCTCTTATGTTGGAGTGAATGTTTGGAGTCACCTATCTCTCACCTTTACCTCTAGTCTTTTTTCGTTTGTTGATATTGTTATAGTTTTTAAGCTTTGCGTCCTTTTTTCTACTATGTTCTTGTTTATAAATTCGCTTCATAGCATTAATGTTTATATTAGTATTTGCTTTCCAATAGTACTCGTCATATTTTCTTTATTTTTAAACGGTTTTATTTAACTCGACCCGGAATTTATTTGTTTATTTATTTGGGTCAAAATTAGAAATTGAAATTTAAGCACCTTCCCGTTGTCAGATTGATCTGAAATTTGGTACACACATTTAATTTAGATGACAATACAATTTAATAAATTCAATAACATTATAAATCTAAGATGGCCGCCGATACAAAATGGCGGATTACATATTTTCCTTAACCCCCTCAATATGGGTATCAAATGAAAGGGCTACACTAGTAAAACACGACGATTATGTCAAAATTTAAAATTTAAAATGGACGCCGTTCCAATATGGCGGACTATGTACATATATTTCCACAACCACCACAATATGGGTATCAAATAATAGGATTACACTAGCAGAATACTGTCATTATGTCAAAATTTCAAACTCAAGATGGACGCTGTTGCAAAATGGCGTACAAGCATACGTGGCTCTAAGTCGAGTCAAGTCTCTGGAAGGGCTATGTCTGGAGGAATTAGATTGTACTAAGAGTGCCCCATAAGAGAGATATATGATATGCTCTGCCATAGGTATGATTTCAGAGGGGCCCCACGTTTTTATTTTAGTCTAACTTTAGTTTTAACTAACTAACTATTTATTTATTTTGTAGTTTTCAGTGCACATACAATAAAACCGTTTAACTTAAAAGTTTTTTTTACCGATTTTTATTTGTTTCTTTCGTTTTGTTTATCGATGAGTAACTGTAAAGGCCCTAGTGGAAGACCAACGCTGGTTGAGTCAACCAGCATCATGTTGAGTTAGGACCGATTTAGAACTTCATTTCACAGTTGTATTGTCTTATTTAGAAGTATGTTTTTTTTCTTTCTTTTTTAGTTATACGCATTCATTATTGATATTTAACTGTTTGACATGATTCCTCCTACACCATTCCATATTTGGACGACAGGGCGCTTTGGTCTACGCCATCGTTTTACAGTGGAAACACCACGAATGCTAACGAAGCGTTTTGCCTCCACGTTCCCTCTGCGTATGGCAAAGCTGTGGAATGCGCCACCAGAGTCTGTATTCGCGTAAAGTTCAATCCGGGAGTATTCAAATCTCGTGTGAATAGGCGTGATCGTGGTTAAACACGAACTATTTATCAAAATAAAACGTTGACGTAGTATTATTATGTATTTTCCATAAATTAAATGCAGAAAAGTTTTATATAAAAAATATAAGGTACTATAATTGTTCAAATACTTGTGGTAAATAGTAATACATGTATATATATATGTGCAACTTCTAAAGAAATTAATTTAATGATTTTAAGACCACGACGTTAGTTGAAATTGATATCCGTGAGCACATTTACAGCAAAAACATGGACGTTAAAAGCATAGGTGTATTGCTTATTATTATTTACCTTACTACCTAGGTAGGTAGGTGAGATACTTTATAAAGTACCTGACGAAGTAGTAAGAAAGTTATTACTGACGAAATGTTCCATTATAATTACTGCGGTCTCTGTATAGTTTTTCAAAAATGAATAATCAAGTTCTACTCACATTGATTTTTTATTATTATAAGAATCTTATTAACCTGACCTATTTAAATGCTTTTCGAACCCCGTTCAAAATATTTAATGAAATATTTTCGCAGATATAACCCTTTTGCCCGTGTAGGAATGGAGAAGGAATACAATGTTCTGCGGCCGGGCGGCCTGTCGTAAGAGGCGACAAAACAACCCACAGCCAGATGATAGGGTATTTGCTCGACTGGATGGCTACTACTGTAACGGTCTCATTTGATCAATTGTTCATGTTGATTATGTTTTTCTTGAAATTAAGAATTTTAATATTATTTCGTGACTTATGGCGACATCTGTTATTTGGTGGTAATGTTTGTTAAGCAACAATGCAATTGTTATTGTATTGAGTGAATTTGGATATTGGTACTTTGTTAATGAGAATGTAGGTTAGTTTAGACGTGTTTGGCTAGGTGGCGCTGGATCGCCTTAGGTTATTTCTCTACATATATTCATTTGTGGCCAGTTTTCACGTGGAAGTCCTGGCTGATGATTAAAAGGAAATTTTTCTAGATTTTTGTGTGTAGAATTTGGATATTTTGAAATTAAGAACAATCCGAGATTTCTTGAGGGAGACGTTTCGAGAAACTGGGCAGTCTGGGGAAAAACGTCGCGACGCGGCCACTATGTCCGGTGGAAGTCCGAAAAACAAATGAATTAAAAAAAGGAAGAAATCTGTGGAGTTTCAAGAATGAAGAGCTGGATCTGAGAAGCCTGGATGCAGTGATTTAAAATAATCTAGTGCCGTTCGCGTAAAACATATACTAAACCGAGATAATGTAATAAAAGTTTATGGGCTTCCTCCAGTTGGTGCTAGCTTCTGGAGTAGAAGGTCTCGCGAGTGTGTGCTGTGTTGTGAAAGAGTGTAGTGTTGGTGTAGTGAGTGTGTGCAATGGGATCCCTGAAGATGGTGCTGGGAGCTGTCTACGATCGTTTGAATTCCCGCGGTTGAGGCGACGTGCTCCGGAAGCTGCGTCAACTGCTCCTGTTGTCTTCGAAAGCTAAGTGAAATTTACTTTAATTGGCTTGCAATGTACATTCATAATAATTTTCTAAAATTATTTGACAATGTTTTTGAAATTTTAAAATAGTTCATAATTTTCCTCTCTAAAGCAGATATCCTCATTTTATGTCATCAAGCAGCGTTAGCCGCCATGTTGTTTGCCCTGTAGATGTCAATCTTAAGCGTGGCCGTGTATAAGATATTAATGGAGTTGTTTTCATAATATATTGCAAGCCAATGTTCTTTGGTTTACTTTGATTGGACGGTTTTCATTACTTAGGATCGTATATAATTAACTCAGGTATGTGCAGTGCTATAATCTTTGATAACGAAATTCTTCAAGCCATGGTGGGATATTTACCCGTTGGATTTATTGATGCTTTAATACGGCTTTAAATGTTAAAAGCTTTGCTATGCGAGTGTTAATGTGTCCTCTAATACTTTTATTTCAGCTAATCAACCTTTTCTTTCAGCTGGCAATCTGGGTTTTGTGTCTGTGTGTTTGTTCTTTATTTTTCTTTGCTTGCGAATATTAGCTTGAAAACTGTCCAATAATTATTTTATTTTTTTCCTGTTTGTGTAAATTTTGTGTTGGGTTTATGATAATTGATACAGCTGTTTCTTAGTGCAAATCAATAACCTATAATTGTCTAACCAAATTCTTTATTTATGCTTGGATGTTTATATCCCAGGGCTATGAATTCTGAAGCATTTAAACCATTATAATCTATTTATAAACTTGATAAATATAATATTATTATGAATTTACCTAATTATCTGTTAATTTTGGGGTGTCATATACACTGGAGAATGTGGCAATAGAGACTATAAAATTAACTTTCTTTTACATGAAGCAACTGTTCTAAGAACTATTAAGGAAGGTTCCATGTGTCTAGTATATATATATATATTTCATTCTGTTGTATTACTTATTAGGTATTTATGTTATATAATGACATGTCTGTTTGTTTGAAGGGCATATAGAGTGAGTTAGACTGGTTACATGGGAAAGCTCCCATAAAACTTTAATTATTTGTTCACTTACTTGCCTTATATACCTATATATTGTATATACATATTTGGAATCAATTATATTCACATTTCTAGTCAATGAGCATTGACAGAGGTGTATGAATTCTAATTTGAGGAATAAAGTTAATTCAGCTGCTTATGTACTTATATGTGTTTATATATGTATGTATTATTTATTGTACTCTTATTATTGAATATATTTTATTTTTGACTATTTACATAGTTTGATATTAGGGTTGTTAGGGGAATGTTATCTTATGTCAAGAACTTTAAAATTTTATCAACACTTCATTTAATTGATCGAATTTCATAATTTAATAATAGTTATGTTGATAAAGATGAACTATCGATTGATAATTTGCTTTGAAGTTGCTAATAAGCTAATGGACTCTGCTGAATTGATTTAATGCAGATTTTCCTCTACTTTAAATAGTTTTATCATAATTTCTTCATTGACATTAAAGTGAACCGCTATATGATAACTTTTAATCTAAAGAGTTTGAATCTTGAACATTTAATGGCTTCTTCAGACACACCTTTAACTAGGAAGTGGGTTAAAGGGTTGATGAAATAACATTAATTTAATAAAACTTCTAAATTTTACATTGAGATTAACGCGTCAACAATTAAATACTAAATTTCTATTTTCCTGAGGAGCGATTATTGTCTTAACTGAAGTTATTATTTTAATAATGCAACTTATAAGGTCTATTTGCTGGGGTTTCAGTTCAGTTATGATCGTCTAAGTGAGATAGTTTGAATTGATTAATTTAAGTTTATAGTAGCGGAGATAGTGGTTGAAACCATATTTTCCTATTAGAGCTATTACTTGTATGTGCTTATATTGGTTTAGTGGTGAAGGGTTTAGGTCTTCGAGAGAGCAGTTATATTTCAGGAATTTGAAACATTAATTTTATTTTCTTTCAAGGTGAAACTTGGATTTTCTTGTCAAGTCTTACAGTTGGGAACCTAGGGTAACCGTGAACTAGTTAACTGAATTCCAGGGTGGATTGTTGCAATGCTTTGGTGGGTTTATGAACAGAGGTGGGGAATTTACTTAAGTTTGTCCAATACATGACAGGGTTGATGATTATTTTAATTGTGTTGCAGCTGATTGTTTATATGAAGATTGAGGTATATGGATTCATATTTGAAGGTTGTCTTGGGGTTTTATTTTATCTGTATATATAAGTATTTATGTATTTATTCTATGACATTACATGATAACATTACACTATACAACAATCATGCATTCTATGTGGGAAGGCTTAACTGACTTTAGAAAATTTAAAGTTTATTTTTTTGGCTTATTGGATTTTTCATGTTTTAAATACTTTCCTATTGAGAAAGCTTGCCTTGGCATTTGGCTTTGTTTGGCGCAAAGGAGTTGCTTATTATAATCCAAAATTTGCTAAAAGTTTCCTTTAGGTTTACTATACTTTCTTAAACAAACAACTCTGCTGTTGCTAAATGTGTATAAAATAGGCTTTCAATTAATATTACAAAATAATGAGAAGGGGGTGAAAGCACATATTGATTATTTCTATCTTAACTTTGATTAAGGACGCGGTTTATGGTCTTTGTAACCTTGGACAAATGACGTCGCAAACCATTTGTTTATTGGGACAATCTAATCTACCTAGGATAATTTCGACAATTACCCAGGTTTTTCTCGCGTGCCGTTTTTAGGCAACCTAGTTTGTTTTGGTTATAATATGTGCCTTCATGAGACTAGGTTGATTTCACATATTGAGTTTAACTGAATGAGTAACTGAGGGATTGGAGACTGTTAAATCGCGGATCTGCTTGGAGGCGAAGTTGAGGGCCCCGGTGACCAGCTTCTGGCCTATTGCAAGCGGATCATTCGTATCAAAATTTACATCTTTCCACAATATGTGATTTCACAAGAGTCTTAGAAGTAGGTAGGCCTGGCAAAGCTTGACTGAATTGGAAAGGGTGTTTAATAAAAACTACTTATGAGCAGTGTTACTGATGTTGACATCTTTGATGCTGAGTATCACCAATTCACATCTAATTTAATCTTAAATCATTACCTTACGGTGCTATGCTCTCATCTCAAGGGTTAGGGTCATTAGGCAGGTGTAGGGTCCATCACTTTACTTAAACTTTAAACTTTCAATTTCATTTTCACGATGGATCCAGAAATCTGTCTTTGACAAGGGGATACATAATACAAGTGAAGGTGTCTCTCGTCTAATTTTAATTTAAAGTTTACTTACAATTCATAGAGAGACATTCTGAAACTTTTACTTTAACAAATTAGGAAAGGGAATTTCATGAGATGTAGAGAGTATCACTACTTAAACTTTATTTAAATTTTATTTTTAATTCACTGTGATATTCTACTTGCATCAGGGAAGGTCGCTGAGGTGATATTCCTCATAATTACAAATTTATTTGATATTTTGGAAGGGTGACTCTGAGATGAAATGTTCACTCAAGTCTTTTGGCCTTTCCAACTCATTTTACACAAAGGCACTCCAAATGTGTTTTCTAAATTGATAGGACGTACTGCTAGTGAGTTTCTTGTCGGCTCTTCTCACCAGCGATAGTACGTTGTGAACCGACGCTAGTTTAGATAATGTTTATAATCAATTCAATAAATTCTAATTAAAAGATTGGAGGTTCTTCTTTTATTCTGATATGAGCTCTTTTACTGATAGCTAATAAATGCGGTGGCATAATATCAGAGAGGTGGTTAGGTGGGGTGCCTACACAAAATTATATAATTTGTTAAGAAATTTATATTAAAATTCCTTTTGGCTAATAAAGGCACGGGCGTACTCAGATGATGAGCTTATATTATGAGTGGCATATTTGTCATGATTCATAAAATGCATAGCATTTTACACTTACAACATATTACTACAAAGTTATTATTATATATATATATTATTATACACCGATTTTAAGGGTCTTCCTGTTCTCTGATCAACACTCTTATATAACCTACCTTGTGAACATAGGGTTCGCGGCATTACAGCGAAGGGTTCCTACTACTAGAAGATCACGATATTTGGCCAATATTATTTGATTTATTCAATGGATAAGTTTTATTAATTCTCACTATATAAATTCTTTAATTTTATCTTTCACTCTATGCTTTAGCTTGAGTTTGTCATTCCTTGGCTCTTTGAGGGTCGGGGTGAACGTAACAATTTGGTGCCGTGACCAGGATGTCAGGACCTGGTCTTCTGGGCGTGATGTGTCTAGGACACTTGGATTGAATCCTGGACGCTACAATTCGGTGCGCGTTCCCAGGATTCAAGAATTGGCTGCTGCGGCATGATGTGGAGTGGGTCTAGGACAGTTGTATCTTATCCTGGATCTCGCAGTTTCGGCGCGCGAGTCCAAAATTACATTAGGTTTTCCATCCAAGGTGTCTGGATTGATGTTAGAGAACAAGTTCTGCTGTCGGGCTGAGTTATTTTATCCTAGTGTATCTGAAAGATACACAATTTGTTGCTTGTGAGGCGGAGCAAGGTTTCAAAGGTTATAGAAGGGTTGTTGTTTATTTCAGAGTTGATAGGGTGATCGGTGGGTGGTGTAATAATTAACAATTTGATTTTATAGGTAAATGATTTAGTTATTGTGGAAACCTTTTTAATTCTAGTTCACAAGCTTGCCGCTAGGGGGCGTAGCAGTGGCGTCATAATCTTAATTCTCATGTCTAATTTATTTCAGCATTTTATCGTTAGAGGGCGTCGTAGTGGCGTTATAATTTTAATTTTCGTGCTTAACTTAGTTCAGCATTTTACCATTAGAGGGCGCTGCAGTGGCCACAAAATTGGTTCATCAGTGTACTAGTAAAGGCGCCACATTGATCTCCAAATTGATTCGGTATCTTCTCGTTAGAGGGCGCCATGGTGTTTTTGGAATTTTTATTCTCATGTTCAAATTAATTCGGTATCTTCTCGTTAGAGGGCGCCATGGTGTTTTTGGAATTTTTATTCTCATGTTCAAATTAATTCGGTATCTTCTCGTTAGAGGGCGCCATGGTGTTTTTGGAATTTTTATTCTCATGTTCAAATTAATTCGGTATCTTCTCGTTAGAGGGCGCCATGGTGTTTTTGGAATTTTTATTCTCATGTTCAAATTAATTCGGCATTTTCTCGTTAGAGGGCGCCATGGTGTTTTTGGAATTTTATTCTCATCTCCAAATTAATTCGGTATTTTCTCGTTAGAGGGCGCCATGGTGATTTAGAATTTTTGTGCTTGTATTCAAATTAGTTCGTCACCTTGTCACTACGGGCGCTGCAGTGACGTTGAATTTTTAATTCTAGCGTCCAAATTAGTTCATCCTTTTGTCACTACGGGCGTTGCAAGGGACTTAGAAAATTTTATTTCTTGTATTGAATTAGTTCATCACTTTGCCGATGGGGGCGCCACAATGACCTTGTTGATTTTCCTTGTGCTTGTTTATTAATTATATAGCGAGACATATTTAATTTAATGGGGTGTATATTTTCAATTAAATGAAATATTAATCATTATTTTATGAAATTTTAATGAGGACTTTAATAAATTTTTTTTTATAATAGAATTGAGGAAGTTAGTTAACTGTTAATCAGTCATGTGTTATAAATGGGAGATAGGCTAATGATTATTTACTATGGTGGAGTCAGATGTTGCTATGAGGCATGAACTTAGGAATAATAATTAATAATTTAAATTATATTATACAAATAACTTATATAGTTTATGACTACTTATAGTTTGCTAGCGTTGAGTAAATATTTGAATGAAGTAATTGAAGGATGGAATTCTAATATTTCAGGATGAACCAAGAGATGTAACAGTGCTAGTTCACTGCTAATTATAGTGAATCAAGAGATATTATCTAATTGCTACAAAACAAAGAGCAGAAGCGCTCTCATATAAACAAAGGAGCTACTTTATTAATATTAATTGAAGATTAGTGCATATCATTTGATGCTGAAGAGTTACTGATATCTTGCTGCCATTATATTTGGAGAATAAATATTGAACAATTTGAAGAAATAAAAAAAAAAAAAAAAAAATGCCGAAGGAAGTTCAGAAACCTGGAATGACTACAAGGGGTGAAAGGAGGAGTGCTACGAGAGGTGCGGAGAGTACCAGATCTACGACTGCTGTCCAAAGGGGAAACCCGAGATTTCTGAGGATTATGAAGAGGATGTTGGACCAGACATTGAACCCTGTCCTTACAAAGATTAACCAATTAGAAAACAGTTTGACTTCAAATAGTGGAGAGGCCAGTTCGCAGAGGCCTGTGGCCTTGAGACTAGATCAAATGGATAGTGAAATGACATTGGCTTCTGGGAGAGTCAACCCTCGAGGAGTTATGGAGAATATTGAACCAGTGGCAGGTGGTTCAGCGGGATTAAGACCAGTTGAGAACAATATTACACAACCGAGTACTATGAAGACAGGTTATTCACAAACAGATACTGTTGAGAGGCATATGCCGTTGGCATGTTATCCTACAATGCCGGTTAATAATTTAGAGAAGCCGAAATTTCCGACACAAAAACAACATCCAGTTGCCTTCATAGAAGATTTATGTGCATATTTGAAGCGAATACCTATAGGGTTTAGCAATGAGATTGATCTCATTATTGAATGTTTGGATGGTGGTTCCAGGAGTTGGGCTCGTGTATACCGAGAGCGTTGGACCAATTTTGAAGATTTTAAACGAGATTTTCTAGAAACATACTGGGGAGAAGCTGAGCAGGGAGAGCTTCGCAAGAAAATAGTTCATGGCACATGGAATCGCTCTGGCACTAGTATGCTGAATTACTTTATCATTTTATGTGGGCAAGCGAAGATGCTCACCTACCCAATACAGGAGACGCAACTCATAAATGATATTATGCATAACTTCCCTAAAGATATGCAATATGCGTGGTCTACGAGTCAGAGCAGGACGATTATTGAAGCGTCAGAGTTCCTGAGGAAGCTAGACAATGTTAACAGGGGTGAAGTGCTGAATACTACACTGCGGGTACCTTCAACATCACATGAACAGAATAATAATATTAATAACAAGGCGAAGACCAATTGGCAATTCAAGAAACAAACTTTGAAGCCAGTTCAAGTACCTCCAGTAGGCAGTACTAATGTTAATATTATAGAAGATTTAACTATACCACATGAAGAATATAATTATAATTTAAACTAGACTATGTTGGTGGGTGTGTGCCCGATCCATCAACTATAGGAGGGAATGATAAGTTGTTGATAGGGTTAAGAATTATGTCGTTGAGTGGGTGGAAACCTGGACAGTCTTTAGGCACTAGTAATTCTGGTATACTTACACCTATTATAGCTAAGGGTCAGTCCTCATTAGATAAATCAGGGCTAGGTTATATTGATGAAACCTCGGTGGGAGCATTTATTGATATTTTAAAATTACATTTGAAGGATGTAGATCCTAATTCTGTTATGACAAACGGATGTGTATCTTCCTTGTTTGAGGAGGAAGATGCTTATTTGCCAGATAAATTTGAGTTAGTGAAATCTATAATTACTGTTAAAATCTATGGGAAAGAAGTGAATTGTTTGGTAGACACGGGGAGTGACATTACATGTATTTCCAGCACCTTTTGGGAGTTAATATCAAAAGAATGTAGTAAAATTGATTTATTGCCCATCAGGCCAATTCAAATTAGGGGTCCAGTAGGTCAGAAAAGTACTAAAATTCAACAAATGGTATTGTTACCGGTTCAATTGGGAGGTAACATTATTGATATTAGTTTTTTAATTGTACCAAATTTGTTGCAATCTATGATTTTAGGCTTTGATTGGCTATCATTAGTCGAAGCCACGATTAAATTACAAGGTTCTGAAATGGGGTTATGCTTAAAAATTAATGAACAAGATGTAGTTTTGCCTTTTAGGAAGATAATCTTTGAGAGTGGAATATCAGAGATATCTACTCGAGATGTTGATGATTCAGATTTTCAAGAAAAATTAAAGGAAATTAAAACGGGGATAGAGCTTTCGGATGTACAGTTAGAACAGTTAAAACAAGTTTTGAGTAGGTTTCGTAGTATATTTTCTAATGTTTTGGGTCGTGCAAATTGTTACGAACATGAGATCAAGATGTCAGATAGTACTCCATTTATTAGAAGATCATATCCTATGCCTTATGCTTACCGTCAAAAGATGGAGGAGAAATTGGCAGAGATGGTTGAAATGGGCATTATTTCGCGGGGTTCCACTCCATATAGTAGTCCGTTAACGTTTGCGATCAAACCCGACGGATCCTTGCGTGTACTGTTAGATGCGCGGGAGATCAATAAGTTCATGGTAGCAGAGTCTGAAGCACCACCTATGCAGATTGATGTACTTAACGCCTTTCATGGGGTGTCATATATTAGTGTGGTTGATTTGAATAATGCTTATTTTCAGATACCTATTTCTAAAGAAAGTAGGAAATATACTGGGTTTACTTTTAATGGGAAGTCATATATGTATAATGTGCTTCCACAAGGTTTAAAAACTTCAGTGGGTAGTTTTAGTCGGGCTATGGATATTATATTGGGCCCAGAGGTTAGGCAATTTTGTGTAAATTATCTGGATGATTTAGCAATTTTAACTTGTGGTACTTTGACTGATCATTTAGAGCATTTGAGTATAATATTAAAGAAATTGCAAGATGCTGGTCTTACTTGTAACATTAAAAAGTGTAAATTCATATGTAAGGAAGTTAAAATGTTAGGACATATTATTTCCACTTCTGGTATTAGGACTGATCCGGGGAAAATAGAGTCTATACAGAAATTCCCTGTACCTAAGAAATAAAACATTTAAGGGCTTTTCTTGGTTTATGTAACTATTACCGTCGATTTATACCAGGATATGTTGAAGTGACTGCGCCTTTATGTAAATTGTTAAGTAAGAGTCAAAGGTGGTCATGGGATTCGGAGGCACAAAAGGCGTTTGAGGAGTTGAAGCAGAGATTTATTAATACGATTATGCTTCATCATCCTGATATGTCGAAACCGTTTTATTTACAAACAGATAGTTCAGGGGTTGGGGTCGCTGGAGTTTTATTTCAATTGGATGATGAGGGGGAAATGTTGATTTTGGGATTTTATAGTAGACCGCTTAGGGGGGCAGAGCTACGTTGGACTACCACTGAAACTGAATTTTGGGCCGTGATTTGCTGTTTACGAAAGTTTGAGACGTATCTGAGAGGTGCTAGAGTAATAATTAGGACTGATCATAAGGCTCTGATGTTTGTGAGAACATGGAAATTATATAATAATCGTTTAACCCGTTGGATTTTATATTTAGAACAGTTTAATTATCAAATTGAACATGTTTATGGCAGAGACAATGTAGCTGTGGATGTATTATCTAGATTTCCACCCAATGCGACTGTTGTCCAGGAAAATAAAATTTATTGCCCTGAAATTCATTATATGGAAACATCAAAAAATAAGGTTTTAATGCAGAAATTGTCAAATATTGTTCACTGGCAGTCGAATGATGATGAAGTCCAAGTGATCTTATCATTATTGGATCCAGCTAGGGGTGATAACATTCAGGGTAGACTAAATGGTATTGCAAAACGTTGTATTGTAAAAGATAATATATTGTATTTTGAACCTAGGCCTGGTATTTATGCAATTTATACACCACTTGCCTTGAGGGAAGAGTTGATTATACAAGTACATGAGGAAATGGGACACCAGGGGGTG
Source organism: Dendrolimus punctatus (assembly GCA_012273795.1). Lineage (NCBI taxonomy): Eukaryota > Metazoa > Arthropoda > Insecta > Lepidoptera > Lasiocampidae > Dendrolimus > Dendrolimus punctatus. Next base: position 1,248,158 of record CM022553.1, read on the forward strand.
TTTAAAACTTTGAAATATCTAAAGGACAGATTTTATTGGTTAAAAATGAATAAGAATGTTAAATCAGTTTTAAGGCGGTGCCACATTTGTCAAGTTTCGAAAAGTAATAATTTTAAATATGTGGGAAGGTGTCAGTCTATTGTTACTAATCAAATTGGAGATCTGGTCATGTGTGATCTTTTTGGGCCGTTACCTAGAGGGCAATTGGGGGTGTCTTTTATTTTAGTGTTTCAAGATTCATTTAGTAAATTCATACAATTATATAGTTTGGTCAGGGCTACATCTCGTGCTGTGGTTGCGAAACTAAAGCATTTCGTTAAAATCATTAAGCCAAAAATTATTATGACAGATAATGGAAGCCAATTTGCTTGTAATGGCTGGAGGAAGGCTTTACAAGACATAGGTATTAGACCATTATATACCACAGTTAGAAATCCGCGTCCAAATACAACAGAGAGAGTGAATAAGGAGTTGGGGAGGTTATTTAGGACATATTGTAGTACTGATCATAAAAAATGGGCAATGCTAGTAGGAAAGGTTGAAACACTCTATAATAATACATTTCATGAGAGTACTGGGTTTACGCCTAATGAAATTTTATATGGTACCAGAACTTCAATGTCGTTTGACACTTGTTTACCTAATCGAGCTGTAACATTGGATGTGGCAAAAGTAAGAGAGTTAGCTCGAGAAAATTTAAAGAAAAATAGTTTAAAACGGCAGCATAAATTTGATAAAACTCATAAACTAATTACTTATCAGATTGGTGACCTTGTTAAGGTTAGGAAGTGTAATAAATCTGTTGCTTTAAAGAAGATAACAAAGAAATTTGAATTGTTATACGAAGGTCCGTATATAGTGGCGGCTGTACCATTTCCAAATGTTTATACTTTATATGATGAGGGTAAGGGTGTAATTAAAGGAAATTATAATGCTATTCATTTAAGTAAATATTATAGATAATATTATATATGTTATGTTAGGATTTGACTTTAAGAAATTGTAACTTTTATAATGAACATTGTGTTGTATCTCCCACATGATTCATTTCATGATCTATTAACGGTAAATATGTTGATCGTGTGTGATATATTTTAAATATTGTTTATGGAAAAAAAAAAAAAAAAAAAAAATTTTAATGTTGGTTACCTTTTAGTGTTTAGTTAGTTGGATGTTTAAGTGTTTAGAAACACAATGTTCAAGATAAGGCATTGTTTTGTTTATTATTCATTAAATTGTTGATTGTATAATTAATAAAAATAAATGACAAAATGTTGTTTATGGGCTAGGGAAGTGGCTCAACTATATATAAATGTACTGTGAGTTCAGAGTTCAAGTTCAAAGTTCATTGACCTTGCATTGAAATCTTATTTGACTTAAATTTTGTTTTGTTCGCCAGCGGGGTGAATCGTTGTGCGTTTAGACTTCTATGTTTTGTTATTTTAATTACATGAAGTTGGAGATTTATTTGATGAGAAGGATCGTTGCGCGTTTAGTCCCCTATGTTTTGTTATATTATTTACATGAGTTTGAATATATATATTTATATATGGTTGGTGGGGTGAAGGGTGGCCGCTTTAAAAAAAAAAAAAAAAAATTACATGTATGTGCATAATTATGATTCTAATTATGAATAAAAACTGGTTAATTGATCAGACCGTGAGTTAGAATTTTATTTATCCGTAAACTCGCAAATAAATTTCGGGGTGGTGTAACGGTCTCATTTGATCAATTGTTCATGTTAATTATTTTTTTCTTGAAATTAAGAATTTTAATATTATTTCGTGACTTATGGCGACATCTGTTATTTGGTGATAATGTTTGTTAAGCAACAATGCGATCGTTATTGTATTGAGTGAGCTTGGATATTGGTATCTTGTTAATGAGAATGTAGGTTAGTTTAGACGTGTTTGGCTAGGTGGCGCTGGATCGCCTTAGGTTATTTCTCTACATATATTCATTTGTGGCCAGTTTTCACGTGGAAGTCCTGGCTGATGATTAAAAGGAAATTTTTCTAGATTTTTGTGTGTAGAATTTGGATATTTTGAAATTAAGAACAATCCGAGATTTCTTGAGGGAGACGTTTCGAGAAACTGGGCAGTCTGGGGAAAAACGTCGCGACGCGGCCACTATGTCCGGTGGAAGTCCGAAAAACAAATGAATTAAAAAAAGGAAGAAATCTGTGGAGTTTCAAGAATGAAGAGCTGGATCTGAGAAGCCTGGATGCAGTGATTTAAAATAATTAGTGCCGTTCGCGTAAAACATATACTAAACCGAGATAATGTAATAAAAGTTTATGGGCTTCCTCCAGTTGGTGCTAGCTTCTGGAGTAGAAGGTCTCGCGAGTGTGTGCTGTGTTGTGAAAGAGTGTAGTGTTGGTGTAGTGAGTGTGTGCAATGGGATCCCTGAAGATGGTGCTGGGAGCTGTCTACGATCGTTTGAATTCCCGCGGTTGAGGCGACGTGCTCCGGAAGCTGCGTCAACTGCTCCTGTTGTCTTCGAAAGCTAAGTGAAATTTACTTTAATTGGCTTGCAATGTACATTCATAATAATTTTCTAAAATTATTTGACAATGTTTTGAAATTTTAAAATAGTTCATAATTTTCCTCTCTAAAGCAGATATCCTCATTTTATGTCATCAAGCAGCGTTAGCCGCCATGTTGTTTGCCCTGTAGATGTCAATCTTAAGCGTGGCCGTGTATAAGATATTAATGGAGTTGTTTTCATAATATATTGCAAGCCAATGTTCTTTGGTTTACTTTGATTGGACGGTTTTCATTACTTAGGATCGTATATAATTAACTCAGGTATGTGCAGTGCTATAATCTTTGATAACGAAATTCTTCAAGCCATGGTGGGATATTTACCCGTTGGATTTATTGATGCTTTAATACGGCTTTAAATGTTAAAAGCTTTGCTATGCGAGTGTTAATGTGTCCTCTAATACTTTTATTTCAGCTAATCAACCTTTTCTTTCAGCTGGCAATCTGGGTTTTGTGTCTGTGTGTTTGTTCTTTATTTTTCTTTGCTTGCGAATATTAGCTTGAAAACTGTCCAATAATTATTTTATTTTTTTCCTGTTTGTGTAAATTTTGTGTTGGGTTTATGATAATTGATACAGCTGTTTCTTAGTGCAAATCAATAACCTATAATTGTCTAACCAAATTCTTTATTTATGCTTGGATGTTTATATCCCAGGGCTATGAATTCTGAAGCATTTAAACCATTATAATCTATTTATAAACTTGATAAATATAATATTATTATGAATTTACCTAATTATCTGTTAATTTTGGGGTGTCATATACACTGGAGAATGTGGCAATAGAGACTATAAAATTAACTTTCTTTTACATGAAGCAACTGTTCTAAGAACTATTAAGGAAGGTTCCATGTGTCTAGTATATATATATATATTTCATTCTGTTGTATTACTTATTAGGTATTTATGTTATATAATGACATGTCTGTTTGTTTGAAGGGCATATAGAGTGAGTTAGACTGGTTACATGGGAAAGCTCCCATAAAACTTTAATTATTTGTTCACTTACTTGCCTTATATACCTATATATTGTATATACATATTTGGAATCAATTATATTCACATTTCTAGTCAATGAGCATTGACAGAGGTGTATGAATTCTAATTTGAGGAATAAAGTTAATTCAGCTGCTTATGTACTTATATGTGTTTATATATGTATGTATTATTTATTGTACTCTTATTATTGAATATATTTTATTTTTGACTATTTACATAGTTTGATATTAGGGTTGTTAGGGGAATGTTATCTTATGTCAAGAACTTTAAAATTTTATCAACACTTCATTTAATTGATCGAATTTCATAATTTAATAATAGTTATGTTGATAAAGATGAACTATCGATTGATAATTTGCTTTGAAGTTGCTAATAAGCTAATGGACTCTGCTGAATTGATTTAATGCAGATTTTCCTCTACTTTAAATAGTTTTATCATAATTTCTTCATTGACATTAAAGTGAACCGCTATATGATAACTTTTAATCTAAAGAGTTTGAATCTTGAACATTTAATGGCTTCTTCAGACACACCTTTAACTAGGAAGTGGGTTAAAGGGTTGATGAAATAACATTAATTTAATAAAACTTCTAAATTTTACATTGAGATTAACGCGTCAACAATTAAATACTGAATTTCTATTTTCCTGAGAGCGATTATTGTCTTAACTGAAGTTATTATTTTAATAATGCAACTTATAAGGTCTATTTGCTGGGGTTTCAGTTCAGTTATGATCGTCTAAGTGAGATAGTTTGAATTGATTAATTTAAGTTTATAGTAGCGGAGATAGTGGTTGAAACCATATTTTCCTATTAGAGCTATTACTTGTATGTGCTTATATTGGTTTAGTGGTGAAGGGTTTAGGTCTTCGAGAGAGCAGTTATATTTCAGGAATTTGAAACATTAATTTTATTTTCTTTCAAGGTGAAACTTGGATTCTCTTGTCAAGTCTTACAGTTGGGAACCTAGGGTAACTGTGAACTAGTTAACTGAATTCCAGGGTGGATTGTTGCAATGCTTTGGTGGGTTTATGAACAGTGGTGGGGAATTTACTTAAGTTTGTCCAATACATGACAGGGTTGATGATTATTTTAATTGTGTTGCAGCTGATTGTTTATATGAAGATTGAGGTATATGGATTCATATTTGAAGGTTGTCTTGGGGTTTTATTTATCTGTATATATAAGTATTTATGTATTTATTCTATGACATTACATGATAACATTACACTATACAACAATCATGCATTCTATGTGGGAAGGCTTAACTGACTTTAGAAAATTTAAAGTTTATTTTTTTGGCTTATTGGATTTTTCATGTTTTAAATACTTTCCTATTGAGAAAGCTTGCCTTGGCATTTGGCTTTGTTTGGCGCAAAGGAGTTGCTTATTATAATCCAAAATTTGCTAAAAGTTTCCTTTAGGTTTACTATACTTTCTTAAACAAACAACTCTGCTGTTGCTAAATGTGTATAAAATAGGCTTTCAATTAATATTACAAAATAATGAGAAGGGGGTGAAAGCACATATTGATTATTTCTATATTAACTTTGATTAAGGACGCGGTTTATGGTCTTTGTAACCTTGGACAAATGACGTCGCAAACCATTTGTTTATTGGGACAATCTAATCTACCTAGGATAATTTCGACAATTACCCAGGTTTTTCTCGCGTGCCGTTTTTAGGCAACCTAGTTTGTTTTGGTTATAATATGTGCCTTCATGAGACTAGGTTGATTTCACATATTGAGTTTAACTGAATGAGTAACTGAGGGATTGGAGACTGTTAAATCGCGGATCTGCTTGGAGGCGAAGTTGAGGGCCCCGGTGGCCAGCTTCTGGCCAATTGCAAGCGGATCATTCGTATCAAAATTTACATCTTTCCACAATATGTGATTTCACAAGAGTCTTAGAAGTAGGTAGGCCTGGCAAAGCTTGACTGAATTGGAAAGGGTGATTAATAAAAACTACTTATGAGCAGTGTTACTGATGTTGACATCTTTGATGCTGAGTATCACCAATTCACATCTAATTTAATCTTAAATCATTACCTTACGGTGCTATGCTCTCATCTCAAGGGTTAGGGTCATTAGGCAGGTGTAGGGTCCATCACTTTACTTAAACTTTAAACTTTCAATTTCATTTTCACGATGGATCCAGAAATCTGTCTTTGACAAGGGGATACATAATACAAGTGAAGGTGTCTCTCGTCTAATTTTAATTTAAAGTTTACTTACAATTCATAGAGAGACATTCTGAAACTTTTACTTTAACAATTAGGAAAGGGAATTTCATGAGATGTAGAGAGTATCACTACTTAAACTTTATTTAAATTTTATTTTTAATTCACTGTGATATTCTACTTGCATCAGGGAGGTCGCTGAGGTGATATTCCTCATAATTACAAATTTATTTGATATTTTGGAAGGGTGACTCTGAGATGAAATGTTCACTCAAGTCTTTTGGCCTTTCCAACTCATTTTACACAAAGGCACTCCAAATGTGTTTTCTAAATTGATAGGACGTACTGCTAGTGAGTTTCTTGTCGGCTCTTCTCACCAGCGATAGTACGTTGTGAACCGACGCTAGTTTAGATAATGTTTATAATCAATTCAATAAATTCTAATTAAAAGATTGGAGGTTCTTCTTTTATTCTGATATGAGCTCTTTTACTGATAGCTAATGAATGCGGTGGCATAATATTAGAGAGGTGGTTAGGTGGGGTGCCTACACAAAATTATATAATTTGTTAAGAAATTTATATTAAAATTCCTTTGGCTAATAAAGGCACGGGCGTACTCAGATGATGAGCTTATATTATGAGTGGCATATTTGTCATGATTCATAAAATGCATAGCATTTTACACTTACAACATATTACTACAAAGTTATTATTATATATATATATTATTATACACCGATTTTAAGGGTCTTCCTGTTCTCTGATCAACACTCTTATATAACCTACCTTGTGAACATAGGGTTCGCGGCATTACAGCGAAGGGTTCCTACTACTAGAAGATCACGATATTTGGCCAATATTATTTGATTTATTCAATGAATAAGTTTTATTAATTCTCACTATATAAATTCTTTAATTTTATCTTTCACTCTATGCTTTAGCTTGAGTTTGTCATTCCTTGGCTCTTTGAGGGTCGGGGGGACGTTACAATTTGGTGCCGTGACCAGGATGTCAGGACCTGGTCTTCTGGGCGTGATGTGTCTAGGACACTTGGATTGAATCCTGGACGCTACAATTCGGTGCGCGTTCCCAGGATTCAAGAATTGGCTGCTGCGGCATGATGTGGAGTGGGTCTAGGACAGTTGGATCTTATCCTGGATCTCGCAGTTTCGGCGCGCGAGTCCAAAATTACATTAGGTTTTCCATCCAAGGTGTCTGGATTGATGTTAGAGAACAAGTTCTGCTGTCGGCTGAGTTATTTATCCTAGTGTATCTGAAAGATACACAATTTGTTGCTTGTGAGGCGGAGCAAGGTTTCAAAGGTTATAGAAGGGTTGTTGTTTATTTCAGAGTTGATAGGGTGATCGGTGGGTGGTGTAATAATTAACAATTTGATTTTATAGGTAAATGATTTAGTTATTGTGGAAACCTTTTTAATTCTAGTTCACAAGCTTGCCGCTAGGGGGCGTAGCAGTGGCGTCATAATCTTAATTCTCATGTCTAATTTATTTCAGCATTTTATCGTTAGAGGGCGTCGTAGTGGCGTTATAATTTTAATTTTCGTGCTTAACTTAGTTCAGCATTTTACCATTAGAGGGCGCTGCAGTGGCCACAAAATTGGTTCATCAGTGTACTAGTAAAGGCGCCACATTGATCTCCAAATTGATTCGGTATCTTCTCGTTAGAGGGCGCCATGGTGTTTTTGGAATTTTTATTCTCATGTTCAAATTAATTCGGTATCTTCTCGTTAGAGGGCGCCATGGTGTTTTTGGAATTTTTATTCTCATGTTCAAATTAATTCGGTATTTCTCGTTAGAGGGCGCCATGGTGTTTTTGGAATTTTTATTCTCATGTTCAAATTAATTCGGTATTTCTCGTTAGAGGGCGCCATGGTGTTTTTGGAATTTTTATTCTCATGTTCAAATTAATTCGGCATTTTCTCGTTAGAGGGCGCCATGGTGTTTTTGGAATTTTATTCTCATCTCCAAATTAATTCGGTATTTTCTCGTTAGAGGGCGCCATGGTGATTTAGAATTTTTGTGCTTGTATTCAAATTAGTTCGTCACCTTGTCACTACGGGCGCTGCAGTGACGTTGAATTTTTAATTCTAGCGTCCAAATTAGTTCATCCTTTTGTCACTACGGGCGTTGCAAGGGACTTAGAAAATTTTATTTCTTGTATTGAATTAGTTCATCACTTTGCCGATGGGGGCGCCACAATGACCTTGTTGATTTTCCTTGTGCTTGTTTATTAATTATATAGCGAGACAATTTAATTTAATGGGGTGTATATTTTAATTAAATGAAATATTAATCATTATTTTATGAAATTTTAATGAGGACTTTATTAATTTTTTTTTATAATAGAATTGAGGAAGTTAGTTAACTGTTAATCAGTCATGTGTTATAAATGGGAGATAGGCTAATGATTATTTACTATGGTGGAGTCAGATGTTGCTATGAGGCATGAACTTAGGAATAATAATTAATAATTTAAATTATATTATACAAATAACTTATATAGTTTATGACTACTTATAGTTTGCTAGCGTTGAGTAAATATTTGAATGAAGTAATTGAAGGATGGAATTCTAATATTTCAGGATGAACCAAGAGATGTAACAGTGCTAGTTCACTGCTAATTATAGTGAATCAAGAGATATTATCTAATTGCTACAAAACAAAGAGCAGAAGCGCTCTCATATAAACAAAGGAGCTACTTTATTAATATTAATTGAAGATTAGTGCATATCATTTGATGCTGAAGAGTTACTGATATCTTGCTGCCATTATATTTGGAGAATAAATATTGAACAATTTGAAGAAATAAAAAAAAAAAAAAAAAAAATGCCGAAGGAAGTTCAGAAACCTGGAATGACTACAAGGGGTGAAAGGAGGAGTGCTACGAGAGGTGCGGAGAGTACCAGATCTACGACTGCTGTCCAAAGGGGAAACCCGAGATTTCTGAGGATTATGAAGAGGATGTTGGACCAGACATTGAACCCTGTCCTTACAAAGATTAACCAATTAGAAAACAGTTTGACTTCAAATAGTGGAGAGGCCAGTTCGCAGAGGCCTGTGGCCTTGAGACTAGATCAAATGGATAGTGAAATGACATTGGCTTCTGGGAGAGTCAACCCTCGAGGAGTTATGGAGAATATTGAACCAGTGGCAGGTGGTTCAGCGGGATTAAGACCAGTTGAGAACAATATTACACAACCGAGTACTATGAAGACAGGTTATTCACAAACAGATACTGTTGAGAGGCATATGCCGTTGGCATGTTATCCTACAATGCCGGTTAATAATTTAGAGAAGCCGAAATTTCCGACACAAAACACATCCAGTTGCCTTCATAGAAGATTTATGTGCATATTTGAAGCGAATACCTATAGGGTTTAGCAATGAGATTGATCTCATTATTGAATGTTTGGATGGTGGTTCCAGGAGTTGGGCTCGTGTATACCGAGAGCGTTGGACCAATTTTGAAGATTTTAAACGAGATTTTCTAGAAACATACTGGGGAGAAGCTGAGCAGGGAGAGCTTCGCAAGAAAATAGTTCATGGCACATGGAATCGCTCTGGCACTAGTATGCTGAATTACTTTATCATTTTATGTGGGCAAGCGAAGATGCTCACCTACCCAATACAGGAGACGCAACTCATAAATGATATTATGCATACTTCCCAAAGATATGCAATATGCGTGGTCTACGAGTCAGAGCAGAACGATTATTGAAGCGTCAGAGTTCCTGAGGAAGCTCGACAATGTTAACAGGGTGAAGTGCTGAATACTACACTGCGGGTACCTGCTCATCACATGAACAGAATAATAATATTAATAACAAGGCGAAGACCATTGGCAATCAAGAAACAAACTTTGAAGCCAGTTCAAGTACCTCCAGTAGGCAGTACTAATGTTAATATTATAGAAGATTTAACTATACCACATGAAGAATATATTATAATTTAAACTAGACTATGTTGGTGGGTGTGTGCCCGATCCATCAACTATAGGAGGGAATGATAAGTTGTTGATAGGGTTAAGAATTATGTCGTTGAGTGGGTGGAAACCTGGACAGTCTTTAGGCACTAGTAATTCTGGTATACTTACACCTATTATAGCTAAGGGTCAGTCCTCATTAGATAAATCAGGGCTAGGTTATATTGATGAAACCTCGGTGGGAGCATTTATTGATATTTTAAAATTACATTTGAAGGATGTAGATCCTAATTCTGTTATGACAAACGGATGTGTGTCTTCCTTGTTTGAGGAGGAAGATGCCTATTTGCCAGATAAATTTGAGTTAGTGAAATCTATAATTACTGTTAAAATCTATGGGAAAGAAGTGAATTGTTTGGTAGACACGGGGAGTGACATTACATGTATTTCCAGCATCTTTTGGGAGTTAATATCAAAAGAATGTAGTAAAATTAATTTATTGCCCATCAGGCCAATTCAAATTAGGGGTCCAGTAGGTCAGAAAAGTACTAAAATTCAACAAATGGTATTGTTACCGGTTCAATTGGGAGGTAACATTATTGATATTAGTTTTTTAATTGTACCAAATTTGTTGCAATCTATGATTTTAGGCTTTGATTGGCTATCATTAGTCGAAGCCACGATTAAATTACAAGGTTCTGAAATGGGGTTATGTTGAAAATTCATGAACAAGATGTAGTTTTGCCTTTTAGGAAGATAATCTTTGAGAGTGGAATATCAGAGATATCTACTCGAGATGTTGATGATTCAGATTTCCAAGAAAAATTAAAGGAAATTAAAACGGGGATAGAGCTTTCGGATGTACAGTTAGAACAGTTAAAACAAGTTTTGAGTAGGTTTCGTAGTATATTTTCTAATGTTTTGGGTCGTGCAAATTGTTACGAACATGAGATCAAGATGTCAGATAGTACTCCATTTATTAGAAGATCATATCCTGTGCCTTATGCTTACCGTCAAAAGATGGAGGAGAAATTGGCAGAGATGGTTGAAATGGGCATTATTTCGCGGGGTTCCACTCCATATAGTAGTCCGTTAACGTTTGCGATCAAACCCGACGGGTCCTTGCGTGTACTGTTAGATGCGCGGGAGATCAATAAGTTCATGGTAGCAGAGTCTGAAGCACCACCTATGCAGATTGATGTACTTAACGCCTTTCATGGGGTGTCATATATTAGTGTGGTTGATTTGAATAATGCTTATTTTCAGATACCTATTTCTAAAGAAAGTAGGAAATATACTGGGTTTACTTTTAATGGGAAGTCATATATGTATAATGTGCTTCCACAAGGTTTAAAAACTTCAGTGGGTAGTTTTAGTCGGGCTATGGATATTATATTGGGCCCAGAGGTTAGGCAATTTTGTGTAAATTATCTGGATGATTTAGCAATTTTAACTTGTGGTACCTTGACTGATCATTTAGAGCATTTGAGTATAATATTAAAGAAATTGCAAGATGCTGGTCTTACCTGTAACATTAAAAAGTGTAAATTCATATGTAAGGAAGTTAAAATGTTAGGACATATTATTTCCACTTCTGGTATTAGGACTGATCCGGGGAAAATAGAGTCTATACAGAAATTCCCTGTACCTAAGAAAATAAAACATTTAAGGGCTTTTCTTGGTTTATGTAACTATTACCGTCGATTTATACCAGGATATGTTGAAGTGACTGCGCCTTTATGTAAATTGTTAAGTAAGAGTCAAAGGTGGTCATGGGATTCGGAGGCACAAAAGGCGTTTGAAGAGTTGAAGCAGAGATTTATTAATACGATTATGCTTCATCATCCTGATATGTCGAAACCGTTTTATTTACAAACAGATAGTTCAGGGGTTGGGGTCGCTGGAGTTTTATTTCAATTGGATGATGAGGGGGAAATGTTGATTTTGGGATTTTATAGTAGACCGCTTAGGGGGGCAGAGCTACGTTGGACTACCACTGAAACTGAATTTTGGGCCGTGATTTGCTGTTTACGAAAGTTTGAGACGTATCTGAGAGGTGCTAGAGTAATAATTAGGACTGATCATAAGGCTCTGATGTTTGTGAGAACATGGAAATTATATAATAATCGTTTAACCCGTTGGATTTTATATTTAGAACAGTTTAATTATCAAATTGAACATGTTTATGGCAGAGACAATGTAGCTGTGGATGTATTATCTAGATTTCCACCCAATGCGACTGTTGTCCAGGAAAATAAAATTTATTGCCCTGAAATTCATTATATGGAAACATCAAAAAATAAGGTTTTAATGCAGAAATTGTCAAATATTGTTCACTGACAGTCGAATGATGATGAAGTCCAAGTGATCTTATCATTATTGGATCCAGCTAGGGGTGATAACATTCAGGGTAGACTAAATGGTATTGCAAAACGTTGTATTGTAAAAGATAATATATTGTATTTTGAACCTAGGCCTGGTATTTATGCAATTTATACACCACTTGCCTTGAGGGAAGAGTTGATTATACAAGTACATGAGGAAATGGGACACCAGGGGGTGTTTAAAACTTTGAAATATCTAAAGGACAGATTTTATTGGTTAAAAATGAATAAGAATGTTAAATCAGTTTTAAGGCGGTGCCACATTTGTCAAGTTTCGAAAAGTAATAATTTTAAATATGTGGGAAGGTGTCAGTCTATTGTTACTAATCAAATTGGAGATCTGGTCATGTGTGATCTTTTTGGGCCGTTACCTAGAGGGCAATTGGGGGTGTCTTTTATTTTAGTGTTTCAAGATTCATTTAGTAAATTCATACAATTATATAGTTTGGTCAGGGCTACATCTCGTGCTGTGGTTGCGAAACTAAAGCATTTCGTTAAAATCATTAAGCCAAAAATTATTATGACAGATAATGGAAGCCAATTTGCTTGTAATGGCTGGAGGAAGGCTTTACAAGACATAGGTATTAGACCATTATATACCACAGTTAGAAATCCGCGTCCAAATACAACAGAGAGAGTGAATAAGGAGTTGGGGAGGTTATTTAGGACATATTGTAGTACTGATCATAAAAAATGGGCAATGTTAGTAGGAAAGGTTGAAACACTCTATAATAATACATTTCATGAGAGTACTGGGTTTACGCCTAATGAAATTTTATATGGTACCAGAACTTCAATGTCGTTTGACACTTGTTTACCTAATCGAGCTGTAACATTGGATGTGGCAAAAGTAAGAGAGTTAGCTCGAGAAAATTTAAAGAAAAATAGTTTAAAACGGCAGCATAAATTTGATAAAACTCATAAACTAATTACTTATCAGATTGGTGACCTTGTTAAGGTTAGGAAGTGTAATAAATCTGTTGCTTTAAAGAAGATAACAAAGAAATTTGAATTGTTATACGAAGGTCCGTATATAGTGGCGGCTGTACCATTTCCAAATGTTTATACTTTGTATGATGAGGGTAAGGGTGTAATTAAAGGAAATTATAATGCTATTCATTTAAGTAAATATTATAGATAATACTATATATGTTATGTTAGGATTTGACTTTAAGAAATTGTAACTTTTATAATGAACATTGTGTTGTATCTCCCACATGATTCATTTCATGATCTATTAACGGTAAATATGTTGATCGTGTGTGAAATATTTTAAATATTGTTTATGAAAAAAAAAAAAAAAAAAAAATTTTTAATGTTGGTTACCTTTTAGTGTTTAGTTAGTTGGATGTTTAAGTGTTTAGAAACACAATGTTCAAGATAAGGCATTGTTTTGTTTATTATTCATTAAATTGTTGATTGTATAATTAATAAAAATAAATGACAAAATGTTGTTTATGGGCTAGGGAAGTGGCTCAACTATATATAAATGTACTGTGAGTTCAGAGTTCAAGTTCAAAGTTCATTGACCTTGCATTGAAATCTTATTTGACTTAAATTTTGTTTTGTTCGCCAGCGGGGTGAATCGTTGTGCGTTTAGACTTCTATGTTTTGTTATTTTAATTACATGAAGTTGGAGATTTATTTGATGAGAAGGATCGTTGCGCGTTTAGTCCCCTATGTTTTGTTATATTATTTACATGAGTTTGAATATATATATTTATATATGGTTGGTGGGGTGAAGGGTGGCCGCTTTAATAAAAAAAAAAAAAATTACATGTATGTGCATAATTATGATTCTAATTATGAATAAAAACTGGTTAATTGATCAGACCGTGAGTTAGAATTTTATTTATCCGTAAACTCGCAAATAAATTTCGGGGTGGGTGTAACGGTCTCATTTGATCAATTGTTCATGTTAATTATTTTTTTTCTTGAAATTAAGAATTTTAATATTATTTCGTGACTTATGGCGACATCTGTTATTTGGTGATAATGTTTGTTAAGCAACAATGCGATCGTTATTGTATTGAGTGAGCTTGGATATTGGTATCTTGTTAATGAGAATGTAGGTTAGTTTAGACGTGTTTGGCTAGGTGGCGCTGGATCGCCTTAGGTTATTTCTCTACATATATTAAATTGTGGCCAGTTTTCACGTGGAAGTCCTGGCTGATGATTAAAAGGAAATTTTTCTAGATTTTTGTGTGTAGAATTTGGATATTTTGAAATTAAGAACAATCCGAGATTTCTTGAGGGAGACGTTTCGAGAAACTGGGCAGTCTGGGGAAAAACGTCGCGACGCGGCCACTATGTCCGGTGGAAGTCCGAAAAACAAATGAATTAAAAAAAGAAGAAATCTGTGGAGTTTCAAGAATGAAGAGCTGGATCTGAGAAGCCTGGATGCAGTGATTTAAAATAATTCAGTGCCGTTCGCGTAAAACATATACTAAACCGAGATAATGTAATAAAAGTTTATGGGCTTCCTCCAGTTGGTGCTAGCTTCCGGAGTAGAAGGTCTCGCGAGTGTGTGCTGTGTTGTGAAAGAGTGTAGTGTTGGTGTAGTGAGTGTGTGCAATGGGATCCCTGAAGATGGGGCTGGGAGCTGTCTACGATCGTTTGAATTCCCGCGGTTGAGGCGACGTGCTCCGGAAGCTGCGTCAACTGCTCCTGTTGTCTTCGAAAGCTAAGTGAAATTTATTTTAATTGGCTTGCAATGTACATTCATAATAATTTTCTAAAATTATTTGACAATGTTTTAGAAATTTTTAAAATAGTTCATAATTTTCTACTCTAAAGCAAATATCCTTATTTTATGTCATCAAGCAGCGTTAGCCGCCATGTTGTTTGACTTGTAGATGGCAATCTTAAGCGTGGCCGTGTATAAGATATTAATGGAGTTGTTTTCATAATATATTGCAAGCCAATGTTCTTTGGTTTACTTTGATTGGACGGTTTTCATTACTTAGGATCGTATATAATTAACTCAGGTATGTGCAGTGCTATAATCTTTGATAACGAAATTCTTCAAGCCATGGTGGGATATTTACCCGTTGGATTTATTGATGCTCTAATACGGCTTTAAATGTTAAAAGCTTTGCTATGCGAGTGTTAATGTGTCCTCTAATACTTTTATTTCAGCTAATCAACCTTTTCTTTCAGCTTGCAATCTGGGTTTTGTGTCTGTGTGTTTGTTCTTTATTTTTCTTTGCTTGCGAATATTAGCTTGAAAACTGTCCAATAATTATTTTATTTTTTTCCTGTTTGTGTAAATTTTGTGTTGGGTTTATGATAATTGATACAGCTGTTTCTTAGTGCAAATCAATAACCTATAATTGTCTAACCAAATTCTTTATTTATGCTTGGATGTTTATATCCCAGGGCTATGAATTCTGAAGCATTTAAACCATTATAATCTATTTATAAACTTGATAAATATAATATTATTATGAATTTACCTAATTATCTGTTAATTTTGGGGTGTCATATACACTGGAGAATGTGGCAATAGAGACTATAAAATTAACTTTCTTTTACATGAAGCAACTGTTCTAAGAACTATTAAGGAAGGTTCCATGTGTCTAGTATATATATATATATTTCATTCTGTTGTATTACTTATTAGGTATTTATGTTATATAATGACATGTCTGTTTGTTTGAAGGGCATATAGAGAGAGTTAGACTGGTTACATGGGAAAGCTCCCATAAAACTTTAATTATTTGTTCACTTACTTGCCTTATATACCTATATATTGTATATACATATTTGGAATCAATTATATTCACATTTCTAGTCAATGAGCATTGACAGAGGTGTATGAATTCTAATTTGAGGAATAAAGTTAATTCAGCTGCTTATGTACTTATATGTGTTTATATATGTATGTATTATTTATTGTACTCTTATTATTGAATATATTTTATTTTTGACTATTTACATAGTTTGATATTAGGGCTGTTAGGGGAATGTTATCTTATGTCAAGAACTTTAAAATTTTATCAACACTTCATTTAATTGATCGAATTTCATAATTTAATAATAGTTATGTTGATAAAGATGAACTATCGATTGATAATTTGCTTTGAAGTTGCTAATAAGCTAATGGACTCTGCTGAATTGATTTAATGCAGATTTTCCTCTACTTTAAATAGTTTTATCATAATTTCTTCATTGACATTAAAGTGAACCGCTATATGATAACTTTTAATCTAAAGAGTTTGAATCTTGAACATTTAATGGCTTCTTCAGACACACCTTTAACTAGGAAGTGGGTTAAAGGGTTGATGAAATAACATTAATTTAATAAAACTTCTAAATTTTACATTGAGATTAACGCGTCAACAATTAAATACTGAATTTCTATTTTCCTGATGAGCGATTATTGTCTTAACTGAAGTTATTATTTTAATAATGCAACTTATAGGGTCTATTTGCTGGGGTTTCAGTTCAGTTATGATCGTCTAAGTGAGATAGTTTGAATTGATTAATTTAAGTTTATAGTAGCGGAGATAGTGGTTGAAACCATATTTTCCTATTAGAGCTATTACTTGTATGTGCTTTTATTGGTTTAGTGGTGAAGGGTTTAGGTCTTCGAGAGAGCAGTTATATTTCAGGATTTGAAACATTAATTTTATTTTCTTTCAAGGTGAAACTTGGATTCTCTTGTCAAGTCTTACAGTTGGGAACCTAGGGTAACTGTGAACTAGTTAACTGAATTCCAGGGTGGATTGTTGCAATGCTTTGGTGGGTTTATGAACAGTGGTGGGGAATTTACTTAAGTTTGTCCAATACATGACAGGGTTGATGATTATTTTAATTGTGTTGCAGCTGATTGTTTATATGAAGATTGAGGTATATGGATTCATATTTGACGGTTGTCTTGGGGTTTTATTATATCTGTATATATAAGTATTTATGTATTTATTCTATGACATTACATGATAACATTACACTATACAACAATCATGCATTCTATGTGGGAAGGCTTAACTGACTTTAGAAAATTTAAAGTTTATTTTTTTGACTTATTGGATTTTTCATGTTTTAAATACTTTCCTATTGAGAAAGCTTGCCTTGGCATTTGGCTTTGTTTGGCGCAAAGGAGTTGCTTATTATAATCCAAAATTGCTAAAAGTTTCCTTTAGGTTTACTATATTTTCTTAAACAAACAACTCTGCTGTTGCTAAATGTGTATAAAATAGGCTTTCAATTAATATTACAAAATAATGAGAAGGGGGTGAAAGCACATATTGATTATTTCTATATTAACTTTGATTAAGGACGCGGTTTATGGTCTTTGTAACCTTGGACAAATGACGTCGCAAACCATTTGTTTATTGGGACAATCTAATCTACCTAGGATAATTTCGACAATTACCCAGGTTTTTCTCGCGTGCCGTTTTTAGGCAACCTAGTTTGTTTTGGTTATAATATGTGCCTTCATGAGACTAGGTTGGTTTCACATATTGAGTTTAACTGAATGAGTAACTGAGGTATTGGAGACTGTTAAATCGCGGATCTGCTTGGAGGCGAAGTTGAGGGCCCCGGTGGCCAGCCTCTGGCCAATTGCAAGCGGATCATTCGTATCAAAATTTACATCTTTCCACAATATGTGATTTCACAAGAGTCTTAGAAGTAGGTAGGCCTGGCAAAGCTTGACTGAATTGGAAAGGGTGATTAATAAAAACTACTTATGAGCAGTGTTACTGATGTTGACATCTTTGATGCTGAGTATCACCAATTCACATCTAATTTAATCTTAAATCATTACCTTACGGTGCTATGCTCTCATCTCAAGGGTTAGGGTCATTAGGCAGGTGTAGGGTCCATCACTTTACTTAAACTTTAAACTTTCAATTTCATTTTCACGATGGATCCAGAAATCTGTCTTTGACAAGGGGATACATAATACAAGTGAAGGTGTCTCTCGCCTAATTTTAATTTAAAGTTTACTTACAATTCATAGAGAGACATTCTGAAACTTTTACTTTAACAATTTAGGAAAGGGAATTTCATGAGATGTAGAGAGTATCACTACTTAAACTTTATTTAAATTTTATTTTTAATTCACTGTGATATTCTACTTGCATCAAGGGAGGTCGCTGAGGTGATATTCCTCATAATTACAAATTTATTTGATATTTTGGAAGGGTGACTCTGAGATGAAATGTTCACTCAAGTCTTTTGGCCTTTCCAACTCATTTTACACAAAGGCACTCCAAATGTGTTTTCTAAATTGATAGGACGTACTGCTAGTGAGTTTCTTGTCGGCTCTTCTCATCAGCGATAGTACGTTGTGAACCGACGCTAGTTTAGATAATGTTTATAATCAATTCAATAAATTCTAATTAAAAGATTGGAGGTTCTTCTTTTATTCTGATATGAGCTCTTTTACTGATAGCTAATGAATGCGGTGGCATAATATTAGAGAGGTGGCTTAGGTGGGGTGCCTACACAAAATTATATAATTTGTTAAGAAATTTATATTAAAATTCCCTTTGGCTAATAAAGGCACGGGCGTACTCAGAAGATGAGCTTATATTGCGAGTGACATATTTGTTATGATTCATAAAAATGCATAGCATTTTACACTTACAACATATTACTACAAAGTTATTATTATATATATATATATTATTATACACCGATTTTAAGGGTCTTCCTGTTCTCTGATCAACACTCTTATATAACCTACCTTGTGAACATAGGGTTCGCGGCATTACAGCGAAGGGTTCCTACTACTAGAAGATCACGATATTTGGCCAATATTATTTGATTTATTCAATGAATAAGTTTTATTAATTCTCACTATATAAATTCTTTAATTTTATCTTTCACTCTATGCTTTAGTTTGAGTTTGTCATTCCTTGGCTCTTTGAGGGTCGGGGCGGACGTTACATTAACAAAAGAAGATATAGTCATAAAAGCATTTCAATGTTATTAGCTCAAACACCGACGGGTAATAAATGTGCCTTGTTTACATATACGCAGGTGGCCCAAATTGTAACATTAAAAATATTGTCTGATTGATAGCAAATTGAACAAAGTCGCGGAAATGTTAGTTCAAAGATACAATCGTAGGCTTTCATATCAGATCAGGGTCCCACGTAGATGAATTCCCAAAATTACTCAAAACCCCGATATTATCAGATATTAATGTACGGAACCTAACATTAAAAAGTGATTATGGCTTTGTTTTCGTTTATTATCATTTTCACATGGTATCACTTGGTGTTATATTTTATGACGTCATGAATCCGCCATTATAATCCCATCTGCAAAATTAGGCGTTGGTTTTGTAATAGAATCACATTGCTACATACATTGCCGGGTTATATATGGAAAATGTTTTGACATTGCTCGTGTAAGCAGTAATGGATTGTTCGACGATGATTTTGTACTTTCTCCATAGTGTTGTTTGGTACGGAGGGTTTGTATGTCAAATCTTGTTTGTAACTTTGTTTTGTGCTTGTATTGTTTAGTACTTCCATCATATTTTATTTTGGGAACCCAATAAATAATGTAGTATTACATACCGACAAAGAAATGCGCACACCTTGCTGTCGTAAAACGCAGTTTATTACCTTTCCTGCATTCGGAATTCTTTTATTTACTTCGTGTTTAAAATTTGCAATCAAGAAAAACATCATATTGTTATCGTACTTGTTTTATGGCCGTCATTGGTGTAGAACTAATCCTTGTTGTTATTGCATTGCGTCGAAGCTTGCCAGGTGTGCGGATTGATTCAGTGAACGCGGCCCTTTGTCGGTATTATACAGTTTAGTATAACACAATGCCCGAACGGAGGGGTGGGGCAGTCAAGCGACGATTACGATACTAGCAAGGCGTGTGTAGTACTTAGCGATATAGTGACGGACATTGCGCGTGAGTGCCCACTCATGGCCGATGCCCTCATATCATCGTCTGCCTGTTTGAAGGCTTAGCAATAAAAAAGTTAAAAACACATTTATTTCTGTTGCGGCGGCGCTGGATTTGATGATATGCCGACTGCTTCAAAGTAAGAAAATAAGTGATTGGGACAATTTTGAATGGAAATCGGAGAATAAGCACGCACTCACCTGATTAATGGGCGTCAAATAAAGCTGCTCTTCTTCTCCACTATACACTGCAGTGGTCACTATTACTTGATATAGCTTTTATTTTTATAATGTACAACACACACAACATCAGCTGGGGCCGCTAGGCCCACTGTAAAAATAAAATCTAGGACCCAATCCTAGCGCCACCTACCGGTTCCAATTGTGGATTTTAATCATCCGGGGACTCACTCAAAGAAAAACAAAATCACCATAATCGCTCCCGGTGGTTAGGAGCATTCTAAAACCTGATCTCAGCGCCACCTACCGGTTCCAACGGTATGAAAAGTATCCTATCTTTCAACTTGGATCAAACTGCACACGGTGTGCAAATTTGATTAAAATCGGTGAAGTAGTTTAGGAGTCCATCGTGGACAAACAATGTGACACGTAATTTTTATATATTAAGATTTAATTATTAATAAATGCGGCGAAGTTATGGGGTTTATATCATTTAGAATATGTATATTCATTTATTAAAGATATTTACATTAACATGGCGCGGAACAATATTTATAAGTTGTATATATTTATAGAGTTACGTTATTTTATGGTATTTTATATATTTACAATAGCGAAGCGATTTATTTTAATTTATTTTATGATATGACAATGAATGATTGACGTGACGTACGAAAGGGGAATGCGCCGTCACATTTCAGGGAAGAATGTCGAAGAAAAATATGAATAGGTCGAAAGGAGATTTGCATGGCGGTACCAATTTCATTTATGTTCATGTAAATATTTTAAAATAATTTTATATATCATCATCATCTTCAGCCAAATTCAGTCCACTGTTGGACGTAGGCCTCCCCAATTTTTTTTTTATATATATTACATTATTTTTCTACTTTTTCCAGGTAAACAATCGGGCTGGTGACATGTTTCATAATGGTGATAATCCTCACCATCACTGCAAGTGCGTAAGTGTCGCCAACGCCTATCAGTTATAAATTTTATTAAAGTATTGTCACGCGTTTAGCGGGATTCGAATTTAAATTTCGTTAGAATCAAACACTGTAAAATTTTACCCATAGGAATGCAGTTTGAGAAATGATGCTTAAAGAGCAATTTTTTAACAAAGAACTACAAACTCTAATAAAACACTCTGTATACACGTGTGTCGGAATTGGTATGAAGATTACGAAGCCAAAACTAGATGGCGCTGTATTGTTTTTGAACGCACTTTAGTTTTAATTATTGCACAACACAATATTTCTTTTACTTGTCTTGTTAAAGGTTAATTCGATTCCAGTGGCAAATTATATATTTTGAGCATCCATAACGTTGTTTAATTTCGCTGCACTGGGAGTTTTTGGGACTTTTGTCCATGGTCCTTCGAGCCGGCCATCGTAGAAAACCGGTTCGTCACGAATCGGGCAAACTACACGTACGGCAAGCGCAAAAACAGTCGAATTTAGAAACTCCTTTTAAAAGTCGGTTAAAAATTTAAAACAAAAAATGTCTAAACATCAACATTGTAAATTATATATGCGATACTTTTGTTGCCGGTTGTAAACCCATACATTACTCGAGCTACATTGTACAGGACGCATAAAAGTTTCGACGTGCCACATTTTACGACTAACCTCACACTTTCAGTTTGATTGTATATTTAAAATGTAAGTTCACGCTGTTGCCATGTATTAATTACCTACAGTAGATAAGAAGAGCAGCCTTATGCATATTAATGTTACAGGCCTACAAAGTGGATGCTCACCTGGTTTATTACCTCTCCCGCATTTGGACTTCTTTTCTTTACTTTGTGTTTAATTTATTTTATTAAGAAAAACGTTCTATTTTTATTGTACTTGTTTTATGGCAGTCATTAGACAGGTGTGTCGAACTAATTCTTGGAAACGATATTGTGTCGAGGCATATTGTATTTGTATAGGATAAAAGAAATGCCCGAACGGAGAGGGTGAGTCAAGTACATTAGATAAACGATATAGTGACGGACTTTTCGCGCTCAGTAGTTTTTACGTAAATCCCGAACATATAGATAAATAATCAAAAAATTTGCACTGTATTGAAAGCTATTTATGCAACTAAAAATTAAAAAATATTTTTTGTATATTTTTCACTTCAGGCTTCAACAATATTTTCCTCATTAAAATAAAACTTATAATTGTCGCGCTTTCAGGAAAACTTCTAAACGATATACGTTGGAAAGTTAAAAATGTCACTTTATACCGGTTAAAACTGGTTGAAAATAGTTTCAAACTTATATACGGTTGTTCGTTAACTCGCGGTTAGAGTCAGCTTTTGAGTCTTTTTAACTTCACGAAGTTTCTCTTAAAAGTCAGTTCGCTAAGTGCTTGGTAGCCTTCATATAACCATAAGATTTGTGGAGGTTATAATTACCCATGGTGGTTACGCGAATAGGTAATTGTTACTTAGCGGTTTCGGAAACAGTTTTCACTAAAACTATAGCTTACTTTCTTCTTTCAAATCTAGCGTGGAAGAAGGCGCGGCAATATTATTGTATAATATATAGACAAAACAACTCACAGCTAAGTGGGCTTTGCCCGACTGGAGTGCTGATACCCCTGGTCTTAGAGTATGCCGGCATAACAACCTTGGGATGTGTTCCGGCATTATTGACCAGATTCCAGTCTCCCTTAAGAGAGCAGCAGTGCACTTGTAGCACCTTTGGTATTGCAAATATCCATAGGCGATGATAACCGCTATCCATCATTATATCAATATGTCTAATTATCCGTTTCTTTCTTATGAATATTAAACTGTACCGATATATTATTTGTGTTGTATCGTCCTCCGTGACTCCACCTGCTGGTCCCAGGCAGAAGAACAGCGCTTGCCTTAACAGCTAGCATTACGCTGAGTCTGGGTCCAATTTTAGGACTTATACTGATACAGTTATCTTTTACTTTACTCAGTGTTGTTAAAATGCTTATTTGTCCTAAATAAAATAATTATTTCTTTCTTTCATTAAGCGGGCCGTCTGCTAGTCCGCTGGACTCCTGCAATAAAAAAAAACAGACAGTGTGTGTCTTGGGACGCCCGACAGAGGTAATAACTTAAACTAATCTAATGTGAGAGAAAGGAAGCCAGACTGGCGCCGTAACGCGTTACGTAACGAAGCGGTTTACCCTACCATAAGGAGTTATCACTTCAATAATAATAATAAAAAAGCCATATCCTTCTAACTCTCGGGAATAGTATCCTTTTTTCTAGATGAAAGGTATCTCTATGTCCTCTTCTGTTCCGTTGTTTTGGCGTAAAAACGTTACAAATAAACAAACTGTCCTTTTCATTTGTAATATTAGTTAGCGAGTTTCATTATTACGTATGCAAATGTGTTAATAATGACTTGTGCAAATGGTTTAAACGTTTAACCAAACAGTGAATATGTGAGTAAACTGCTTATGAAGACGGCGGCAGCCCTTCAGGCTCAAACGGGTCGGGATCTCTTTGAACTCTATTTGCATACGCCTGGAAGCCATGCTACATCTGTAATGGAACGCAAATATTACTATTCCTCATATATTTATTTGCATATGGTTACCCTTAACCCATCTTTGTTTTCGTGTTATTCCCGGTTGTGACATGATTAATATTTTTGAGATGTTCCGTAATCAAAGAGCGGCAACATTTCGTCGGCGTCAGTGCAACTTGTGTCTAAATTTTTTAGTTACATTGACTTTTTAAAGAAAATTGTGATATATATCTACATGTATGTATGTAACTTTGACGACAAAAAAGAATGTCACCATAACATCGTTACAGGGAACTTCAGTGGTGTCGGCGATTTGTAACCTTTGCGGAACCCTTCATAGTTTGTTGAAGGCACTTAACTATATGAGATGATCTGTAACCAAATAATGGAAACGTGACTATTTTGTAACCTTTACGGAATCTTTATTAGTGGACTGGGTTGCCAGGCATTTGGCTTAATTTATGTCCGCAAGGGCAGGATGGATCATAATCGATCCCATACAACATACTTTCCACCTTTTTGTATAACGACTTCCGGATATAGCGACGACATTATAGTGGTCCTTCATCGTCGTTATAATCGAAATCCGCTCTACTTTACATCTATCCAATAGAAGCCTTAACGAAATACGACCTTAATCTTTATAAGGCGATTTCTTCTTTACTCAGAAAAACCTTTTCACCAGCCTCGATACTTAATAAGGACCCATAAAAATATATGAGGATGCTGTTAAGCACACTCTTATTTCGTTCGTGATAGGGTGTAAATTTGTATGAACGGGGTGTACAGATTAATTTCTTTTATGGGGAGGGTAGCAATAATTCTTCAATTAACCAAACCTTCGCAAGCTGGAGCTGGGTTTGCGTGGTATAAGAGAGAAGTTGTAGCGGAGAAAATTCAATGCCATTTATTGACGCATAATACTGTTACGAGTTGCAAGACTCGAATTTAAATGCCGTTGGAATTATTATAGAATTTATTAGAACTATACAAACACATATAACACAGGTTCAAATATAATAACACGCGCAACGTCCGTCACTAAATAGATTAGGCCTCGCTTGTGCCTATTGCTCGACTGCCTCACCCCTCCGTTGAAGCAGTGCTTTATACTGTACAAATACACTATGTCTGGTCGACCGTGTGGACTGAATTCTAAGAATCACACCTGGCTAATGACTGCCATAAAGATTACAATACACAATGGGCTGTTTTTCCAAACACAAATTTTAAACACGAAGTAAAAAAAAGAAGACGATCATAAAAGCGTTTCAAACTCGTTTGTTATAATATAGATAATTTATAAATAAAAAAAAATATTTATACACTTGGAAATTTTCCTGTTAATATTTGTAATGTATGTGAAAATGCAAATCTATGATTAAGTTTCCACAAGAAAATAGTTATAATATCTTCTTTCTTCCCTCTTTGAAAATCGGTCACAAATTTCTGGAATATTTTTCCTTGAAATTCCTGTTGAAACCTCAAAAACAGTTCCGCTGTTCTCTCAAAACTTAACCCACCACCACCACACCTTAATACGTCAGCGGCAACTCGCAAATCAGTCCTTTAGTGACGATTTATGTGTTAACCCTCCCCCTGCCACAAGACTGGCACGGGCGCGGCGTAAACAACCCGCGAACGCTACACAACGGCATAATGTATCCGTTCGTGTAGAATTGTATATTAACACGGGTTAAATCGAGTCACGTGACCTTCTTTGTCAACCTGCTCTTAACGTGAGACCAATATTGAGGTCTTTTAGCCAGGTTAGCAAGGTCCTTAATCAAGGTTAGCAAATTCGCGTCCTAGAGTCAAAGCGCTCGGGTTTGAATCCTGACCGGAAAGCATGCACCAATTAAACAGTTTTCTGACCCAATAATGCTGTGCTAATGGTGAAGAAAAACATCGAGATGAGATCTGTCAATCGACAAAGCTGATGTGTCTAACTAGCTTATCCGCCTTAGATAAGCAAGGATATTACGTTGGCGCAAAACACTGACCTTTTTGAGTCTCGAGGTAAAATTTTGTAGTTTCTAATGTTTTAGGAACTTCCTCTAAAGGACTACATCCTCTTAAAACATCAAAACTGATTTTTTTTTACACTACAGACTCAAAAAAGGTCTGTTTTTCAAGCCGCCCTACTGGATATACTATCCGTTACGCATATAAATAGGGGGAATCAGAGCCCAGCAGCGGGACGTTTACAATCCACTTACCATCAGGGCACCCGTCTACCACTTTGCTGACTAGCAGATATCTACATAGAGAAATATTAGAAGTGAAACTTCAACGGACCAGTGGAAAAACGAATCGCAATGGACAAGTGGAAAAACGAATAGCAACGGATAAGTGGAAAATCTTCAACTGACAAGTGACAAAATGAATTGCAACAATAAACTTTTGTTGCAATTCACTTGAAGTTTTACGGGCAGATTTTCAAATTGGACAAGTACATTAACAATCTGCCCGTAACACTTCAAGTTAAAATTTGGTTGCGATTCATTTTTCCACTTGTCCGTTGCGATTCGTTTTTCCACTTGTCCGTTGAAGGTTTTTTACTGCAGAAGTTCAGCAGACAGGTAGACGGCCCACTTGATGGAAAGCAGTTACTATCGCCTATGGACATTTTCAACACCAAAGGTGCTACAAATGCGCTGCCGCTCTCTTAAGGGAGACTGGAACCTGGTCATCGGAATACAACTCAAGGTTGTTATGGCGACATACTTTAAAACTCTCTATCGCTTTATTAATGCCTGCGCTGGTGCTGTAAACCTTCATAGGCGACGGTAACCACTATTCCATTTGCTTGTTTGCAAACTCCAATATCTTAATATATATAAATCTCGTGTCACGATGTTTGTCCGCGATAGACTCCTAAACTACTCATCCGATTTTAATCAAATTTGCACACCGTGTGCAGGTTGATCCAACTTGAAAGATAGGATAGTTTTTATACCGTTGGAACCGGTAGGTGGCGCTGAGATCGGGTTCTAGAATCCTCTTAACAACGGGGAGCGATTTTGTTTTTGTGTGTTTGAGTGGGTCCCCGGATGGTTTAAATCCACAATTGGAACCGGTAGGTGGCGCTGGGATCGGGTCATATTTTTTTCAGGGCAGGACAACGTCTGCCGGGGCCGCTAGTAAATTAATATAAATTTACATACAGCACTAATAACAGTCGTGTGCATCCTTACATCCACGCAGCGCAATGTAAATAATCGCGTGGAGGGTGGAAACAACCAGCAATTACATACAATGTTTTTGTTATTCTGCTACAGATTCGCAAAATAAAGGCACTTGCTATCAGCGTCAATGGGGGGAGTAGATGTAAGAGAGCAGCTCATATGGAGAGTAAAATCAGACAAACCACTTTTGTTCCTAACAGTACATCAGTAAGCTTAATATAAATAGAGACACCGACAACAAGAGCTATCAGTTGAATCCGACACTCCAACGCAACAACATGTATTGTCTTTTCGTGTTGTTGCTTCTCGTGAGGTACGCTGCTGCCTTCTTACCCTTCCTTCCCCCGTCCATCCCATATTGGCCCAATTTCTGCTACCGCAACGACGTATATGAGCCCTATCCTGATCATGGCGGATACCACTAGTGGAATTGGAACTAGAAGCGTGGAAGCTGCACGATGCATTACGCAAGAGTTTGCCGAACAGTTTCATCATTACTATGTCGGAATTTTTGGCCTAGAACACCCAGCGCGATGCCAATAAAGCTCTCGCGCATACAAAGGTTTTACTAAGGCATTTGATAAAGTAAACCGTAAAAAAAAAAATATTCCCCATATATATTACATACATACATACATAACTTCACGCCAGGTCCCTTCCGGGGTAGGCACGAACAACAGAGCGCCATTTAGGCTTATTCTTACACACCTCACTTGCTTCTTTGACATTCATAGTTCTTGTCATCCACGCTCGTCTGTTCTTAAGGCTCCTGACATCACCTTCTGCTAGTACACGATCAATTTGATCATGGAAGATGTGTCGTGGCCTTCCGCGACTTCTGCATCCATCCACTTTTGCATTGTATATCTGTTTAGTCATTCTTTCTTTATACATTCTTTCCACATGCCCGAACCACCGGAGCATTCCTTTCCTTACCTTCACCCCGACACTCTCTTTCAGACCAGCTCTCTTCCTTACTTCGGTATTACGAACGCGGTCCGCGAGCGTCACTCCGCAGATTTTACGCAGTGCTCGCATCTCGACCGCGTTTACTCTACTTTCATGCTCTCTGTTCCATACCCAACTCTCGCTTCCATACGTGAGCGTAGGTACCAGCACCGCGTTGTGTATGGCAAGCTGGGCCTTCTGGCTGAGGTTCTTAGCACCTAGAAGTTTACCTAACGCTCCATTCACACTATTCCCCAAATTCACTCTTCTTTCTATATCAAATCATATATATTATTTATTTTTTTTTTCCAAAAAATATTGGATTTCATTTAGTAATAAACCATTGTGTCATTTTTGTTATCAGGAACAATCGATTAATTATATTTTTCTACATGTAAGGAAATACATAATATTGCAATGTGTAATGATATGATATGATATGATATATATATATATATATATATATATATATATATATATATATATTTGGACAAAAAAACAGTATTGTACAGAATTTACAACTTGTTATGAAAGTTATACATAAATATTTTAACTTGATACAATACCAACATCATTTGCCACATATTAAATAATTTAAATTATATTAGCTACCGTAAAATACTGTAAACATAAAAATAAAAAGTAAAAAAAAGAGAGAAAGAAAGACAGGAACAAGAAGAAGAAAGGAAAACCTCACCGGAACGCAGAGCCGGAACCAAGATCACACCGAATGCCTGCAACCAGCCGCAAGGAGGACGCCTATTACCAGAAACACTTGATAGTGATAGCGGTTTACTTGTTTTTCAAACATTCACGGATCATTTGTTTGTAAGTGCTAGGCCTAGTTGCCGCTATATCTATCAAGTAGAAGTTCTGATTATATGAATGCACTAGTTGGTAAAGCGGGGATCGTTTGCCGGCATTTGTTCGGCAACGCGTATATATATATATATATATATATATATATATATATATATATATATATATATATATATATATCAAGTATACAGATACTTCATTTCAAGCAAAAGCCCTGGCACCACGAGAATCATGGGCCCCATCGCTGCTATGACAGACCTGGGCGCCACGATGAATACAACTTCGATTACATTCCAAGAAGCTGACAGAAATCTACCAGAAGAATATGTGGCAATCTAGATGGGAAGTTTGGACATTCACACCCGGAGAAGCCAAAACTGAAGCAGAAACTAAATGTGGTGACCAGACTTAAGAAAATATTCGAAAATGCTTTTCTGTTTTAAAATTGGTTACTTTTAACAGTTATTGGACCTTGGACCATTTTACTGGTGACACTAGTGAACGTTTGATAACTGTTTAGCCCAACAAAACTAATATAACATTTTATAAACTTTTATTTTGTACATTTAATTAAGTTTAATTAAATGGAATAGAGAGCATGAAAGTAGAGTTAGCGCGGTCGAGATGCGAGCACTGCGCAAAATCTGCGTAGTGACGCTCGCGGACCGCGTTCGTAATACCGAAGTAAGAAAGAGAGTTGGTCTGAAAGAGAGTGTCGGGGTGAAGGTAAGGAAAGGAATGCTCCGGTAGTTCGGGCATGTGGAAAGAATGTATGATGAAAGAATGACTAAACAGATATACAATGCAAAAGTGGATGGATGCAGAAGTCGCGGAAGGCCACGACACACCTTCCATGATCAAATTGATCATGTATTAGCAGAAGGTGATGTTAGGAGCCTTAAGAACAGACGAGCGTGCATGACAAGAGCTATGAATATCAAAGAAGCAAGTGAGGTGTGTAAGAATGGGCCTGTGTGGCGCTCTGTGGTTCGTGCCTAACCCGCAAGGGACCTGGCGTGAAGTTATGTATGTATGTATGTGTAATTAAGTTTGTTCATACATTATTTACAAATATATTTATTTTCAAATTCTTGGTTTTTTTTCATGAGTCTATCTATAATATAATTTACCTGGAAATGCTGATACGATGCCTTGAAAAATGTGAAATTAGAGGCGTAGATACAATGGACCAGGGAGATTCCGAAAAGTGAATTTCGAGAAATCTGTCTGTTTGTCTACTGCGTGAGCATCACGTGAACGCTACTGAGCGGATTTCAGTGATACTTCACGCAGACCTAACTCATGTCCCGGGATATCGCGATCAACAAGATGGCGCTGCGATCGCATCTATTTTGAAAACTTGTAAACGTGTATGAATAAAACTAGATACAGACCTAGCCTATATCCCTTGGGATACCTTCGATCCCAATGAATGATGTCGTTTACAGTGAATAGACGGATTATTAAAATAGATGGCGCTGCAATCGCGTTCTTCAATTCACCTGCAAGTACCTACGTTGTCAAAGGCAATATGGCGTTCATTGTATTACTGCAAATCAAGTTTTCTTAGATACATCTCTGTTTAGCTGAGTAATTGTCTAGACTACATATTATTAAATTATGGACTTAGTTTCTTTATTATTAAAGTGAATTAAAATAGAAACAGTAAAGTTTAGATTTAGAAAATTCCAACATGTTTATACCAGAAAATATAAATAGAAGTCGTCATTCAGTGTTACCAAGCGCCTACAAATTTTTACATAGCAATTCTGATTACTTGCGTCAGTTGCGTTTTGCATCGGTAATCTTTTCTACAGGCGTTTAATAATAACGATTTTTATCGTATCTATCGACTTACTTTTTCTCAACACAACGAATAGAGGAAAAACAATCTCTCTATCATTTCATTTCTTGTTGTTTATTTAATCCTATCTCACATCACTTAAATATAAAAGTTTTCATTTCTTTGCCTGCCCAATGCCAGGCAAAGAACTGTAAATTGTAATGCGAGAGGTAAAAGTGACCTATTTAGGCGTGACATGGTTTGGCGCATGAGCATAGCGAAGGCCCTAACAGTTAAAGTGCCTAAATATGTCTTTAGAATTTAAAATAATAATAAAAAACTGATTAGCTAAACAAACAACTAGTTCTCTAATGAAATCAGGTGTTAAATCCGTATCTAAATCTGATGAACTTATTTAATACGCCACATATGAAACGGCAAGTAAAATTCTTTTTCTGTGGCATTCTACCAGCCAGTATTTTTTGTCACTTATAATAGTTAATTACAATTGGGCCCAGGAAGGTATATAAATAGTTCTTTCTCCTTTATGTAAATCAAATGATAATAAGGTGAGAAGTAATTTATAAGTATAAAACGATGTTTCAAAATTGTTGATATTTTTTATATTTAATTAAAAATGGGACTTAATAAAATGAAAACCATTTTTTCTTAAGTTCGAATCTCAACCAACTCGATTTTATTTTATTATGAAAACTTCGAAAACAGAGCTGCCAGTACTCTAATACTTACACCAAATAAGTATTTTTACCACAACTCTACTGTTTCTGAAACTATTTTGATTATTCTTTTTGATTTGGATTTAGTATAGCTTCGTTATAATTCCGTATACATTTTATTTCTATAAGCTATTATTATTATAGCAGAAACTTACTCAAAATGAATTAGAAAACATATTGAGCAAATTCTCATAGGGGCTCCTAGTCTCAGGGCCCTGGTCCAAACATGTCGATTATAAACGGCACAAGTTATATAATTGGTGCAGTAATCATAATCAGAATGTATTTACTAATAAAATGTTGTTATAGCCTTGTTGACATTACTATCTTGATAACAGTTCTTGGGGTCTGCTCGCTAAATGTGATAACACGCAAAGCCAGAATTTTGGCGTGAAACGATTAGCCTTGAGCTAAACCATACCTCCTGACCAATCATTCTATCTCATCTTCATAGATTCGCCCAGTCTAGAGGCTAGCAACTCGTTGCCTTCGCCCCTGGTGTTGGGAACATCTATAGACAAAGGTAGCCACGTTACGTGAGGCAAGCCGTCTGCCTCTTTGCCAACTTTCTATGTTATGGGTATTATACAACGGTCAACTCTGAAACTGAACCCAGACTAAGACCCAGTATATAGTAAATAACGGAAAATTCATGTTTGGCGTTTGCATGCCAGGAGTCGAACCTGGAGTCCACGTGCTTCATTGAGCTCAACCACAAACGCTGTCTCTATATATAGTGGAAATTGAATTTCTACATTAAAATCAAATCAGCAATGACATCTGACATTATTTATCATTATTTATCCGTGCAGGAACGGAGAAAGAATACAATTTCCTGCGGCCCGGCGGCCTGTCGTAAGAGGCGACAAAACAACCCACAGCTAGGTGGTAGGGCATTTGCCCGACTGGATGGCTACCACCCCTGGTCTAGAGTATGTCGCCATAACAACCTTGTGTTGTGTTCCGGCATTAGTGACCAGGTTCCAGGCTCCCTAAAGAGAGCAGCAGCACATTCGTAGCACCTTTGGTGTTGCAAATGTCCATAGGCGATGGTAACCGCTGTCCATCAAGTGGGCCATCTGCCTGTCTGCTGATCTCCTGCAATAAAAAAAAAAAAAAAAAAAAAACAAGAGAATGGTAGTCCACCAACAAGGCAGGTTTCCTTAAGATGCAGAAGAACTTGCATTCTTCTTTTTTCAATATCCATTCGTGGTCATAACTAACTGCCATTAATTAAAATTAAGAAATGTTAAGGATAAAATTTAAAAAACAAAAAGATGCTTAAACGTAATTCCCAAATGGATGGAATGCGCCATTATCGTCGTAGATAAAGAAAACTGCGACATTTGACACCAGCAGAAATATCATTGCAATTATCATTTACCTGGTACAGCCATCGCCACAAGTCAAAATAGTAAATATATTTCTTAATAAACTTACTGCAATATGCTTATAATATTTATAACAAGAAGTTTCTTTTATAGGTAGAGTACAGCAGACAGGCTGAGGGCTCACGTGGTGGAAAGTGATTACCGTCGCTTATCACCTTTTGCAACATCAGAGGTGCTGCCAATGTAGTGTCGGAATTGAAAGAGAGATTGGAACCTGGTCACTGATGCAAGAACACAATTCAAGGTTCCTATGGAGGCATGATCCATGATGATGGCCATCCAGACGGATGAATACCTTATCACCTGGCTGAGGGTGGTTTTATCGCGTCATAAGACATTGCTAAAATTTGTATTTTTTATCCGTTCTTGCATGGATGAAAGGGTTTTAAAAACCAACATACATGCCAATGCAGGAACGGAGAAAGAATACGATTTCCTGCTGGCGAGCGGCCTGACCTAGGAGGTGACCAAACAACCCACAGCCAAGTGGTAGGGCGTTTAAAAGTACAATAATATAGTGATAACAACCATGAATTGTGTTCCGGCATTAGTGGCCAGATTCCAGCGTCCTTCAAGAGAGCAGCTGCACACTTGTTGCCCTATTGGTGTTACAAATATTCATAGGCGATGTTTGCAGAACTAATGCAGTAAAATAAAATACAATTCCACGATGAAGAGTAAATCTAGATCAGAAATAAACTCCTTGTAAACAGCGATGTATTAATAGATCATTGTAGGACTTGGAGTTTGCCACATCACGCGCACATACTATTGTCGTGGTGGAGCCATGATGCTCGAATGCTTCATCTTGGCCACAGCTCTTGAGGCACTCGACCGGTGCAACGCTACGCGAACACAGAATGTTGGTTTTGATGGCTTTTTCCTCTTCCTCCTTCCTCTGTCGTATCCTCTCTACCGCATCATCGCTTCCTTAAGGTTGGCAACTCAATAAATTCGCCCTTGGTGCGGCAAACCTTTATAGGTGACGGTGGCCACTTTGCATGCGATGGGCCGCGTTTGCTTGTTTGCCAGTTTCCTAATAAAAAAATAAAAAAAATTAACGAAAAAACCTAGCTAAACTCGGTCACATTTCGCTGCCACTGAGTCGGATTTCAATTAGTGGAGAAGTCAAAGCATCGTCTATTTTTCGAGTTTTGTAGACAGACAGTGTATACAGCACCCATCTGCGTTACTCGGTATTTATGTACATGTGATATATCTACCACACGTCATATGTATGTAAGTGATTTAAAGTATCTGAAACATGTGCTATGCGACGCTTGATTTACTTCTCCTCCTTTCTATTATTGTACGACCAAATGCACCTGTTTATGGCATCGTTACATGGTGGACATATCATAGGATAGGATAGGTAGCGCCTTGATCGCACGCGTCGGCGAAAGGTTCTCATGCGAAGAATTCTCAACGTTCTCACGGCCAGGGTCAACGTCATTACAAATCCCACGCCACCGATCAAAACTTCATGTCCATGCAAAGGATGCCAGAAGCCCCCCACAGGTTAGATAAGACACAAACGACTTGGAAAAGTGTTCCGCATGCAGACCAGCGGTTTGATTTGATATTAATCATCGGTCGTGATCTCTCGCTGTGCAGTGTAGTTGCATAAGGAGGCTGTCGAAATAATAAGAGAGAAGGATGAGCAGGCGGACCCCATCGCAGTCGGTGAAGAGGGGTCGCAGGCGCCGCTTTGACCATCTCCTCCCGATAACATGACTGAACTCGGATTTGGGGGATACTTTTGACGTGCCAAAGACAATGCCGCGTGAGTCAAGGGGTGTTGCTGATTTTTTTGCGAATGGGTAGTATAATAGTATAATATTGTAGGCTAACTAGGAGCGGGCTAGGGTCTCCGGTCCCCGTTCGTCACGCGCTGGGACCTTTTCACTTGATCTCCATATCTTTTATTTTTTAATCCATTCCTGTCGCCTATTAGTTGGTATCGCTAGATTCAATTCCTGGTGGCAACAGTGCACTAAGGTAAAGCCCTATAGGGAGATTCCTCGAGCAAGTCGTCCACGGGCACAAGTACCTTCGCGAAACGAACTCTATAAATATTTACTACTCTATGTACCTTTTGCCAGGTAGTAGGTACTTTTGCCAGGTGGACTTGCCTGACTGGATCGCTAACATCCGTGGTCTAGAGTATGCCGCCATAACAATCTTGAGTTGTGTTCCGGTATTAGTGACCAGGTTCCAGTCTACCTTAAGAGAGCAGCAGCCCATTTGTGGCACCTTTGGTGATGCAAATATACACAGACGATGGTAACCGCTTTTATCAAATGGGCTGTCTGTCTGTTTTCTGAACTCTTGCAATAGAAAAATAACTTTTAAAAAAACAATCTGTCATTTGTTGGTTAATTCGTAAAGCTTAACCTTAATAGACACAATAAAAAAAGTGTTATTTGGCCACATTCTTTGTATAAATAATTAATTTAGTATTTTAGGTCAGATTTAAAATACTTATTACTCTTTTTTAGTGCTGTTAGATTGCGGAAAAAAATCGTATGGTTACACGTCAGAATGAAGTCGCAAAATAAGGCCATAAAGAATATGGCACTTGCGATCAACGTCAATAAGGGGATTGATAATGGAGCGTATGGCGGAGCTTAAAATCAGACGAACCACTTTTATTACTAACAGTAGTTCAGTAAGCTTAATATAAATAGAGACACCGACAACAAGAGCTATCAGTTGAATCCGACACTCCAACGCAACAACATGTATCGTCTTTTCGTGTTGTCGCTTCTCGTGAGCTACGCTGCTGCTTTCTTCTTACCTTTCCCTCCTCCGCCTATCCTTCTTCCCCCGCCCATCCTTCCCCCGCCCATCCTTCCCCCGCCCTTCCTTCCCCCACCCTTCCTTCCTCCGCCCTTCCTTCCCCCGCCCTTCCATCCCCCGCCCTTCCATCCCCCGCCCTTCCATCCCCCGCCCTTCCATCCCCCGCCCTTCCATCCCCCGCCCATCAATCCTCCACCCATCCTTCCCCCGGTCACCCTTCTCCCGCCCACCTTTCCCCCGCCCACCCTTCCACCGCCCACCCTTCCCCCATCCACCCTTCCCCCGCCCACCACACATTCTCCCAATCACCACCACAACAATTGCGGACAATCGCCCAACAACTGCGGACAATCACTCAACAACGGCGGACAATCACCCAACAACAGCGAACAATCGCCCAACTATGGTGGACAATCGCCCAACATCTGCGGACAATTGCCCAACAACTGCGGAGGATCGATCAACAACAGCGGACAATCACCCAAGAACGGCGAACAATCGCCCAACGACTGCGGACAAACGCTCAACAACTGCGGACAATCACCCAACAACGGTGGACAATTGTCCAACGACGACTATGACTACGTCATAGATCCGAGGTCTGGAGATACCGACACGGAGAAGCCCAAAAATAAAATAAAAACTGAAAGTCCTAAATAGATTTAAGAAAATCTCATGAACGAAAAGTTCAGTGAAGACTTCATTTTGAAATAATATTACTATTATTTAAGATTCAAATGCTTTTCTATGTTTCAAAATTCGTATGTATTAATTCGGTAATAAACTATTCGGCTGTTTTGAACGGTGATACTGAGGTGCCTAAAAAACAACGTTTTACGTTCCAAAATAAATATACACTCATCACAATAATTGAACGTTTTGTGTTTAAATTCTTATTGTTTATAAAAATGGATAAATGCTCACCAAATATTGTTTTACTAAAACAGTAACATTCAAACCGAAAATTACAGTTCTAAATAGCTTTAGTATAATCAAATTATCCAATCTGAATCCAAAATATATTATTGTTAACTAAGATTACAGTTGTTAGCTAATATCCCTGTCGGTGAGAAGAGAAAGAGATGGCGCCCAGCTAAATCTGCTAATTCAATAATGATTTTCTTTTGTTAGTTTTTTAAAAAGTTTATGGAATATGTTTATGTGACTGATTTTAACTATTGTGTTCCTTAAAGTGCCATTGATAAATTTTAAGTACATACATATTAATCTTATAAGTACCTATAAATGTAATAAAAGATAACTTCGTTTTACGTTTGTTTTTATTTTCCTACCAGTGAGTCATTTTTTACCTACCTTAATGATTTGTGTTGCAGTAATATTGAGAGTGAAGTATTTATTTGGCTATATTATCACATTCAGACAGACGGCCTCTGTGGTTGAGCGGGCTAAGCCTTTGCCGGCCTACCTCACTGCAACGCGGAGGCTCCGGGTTCGATTCCCGGTATAGTAAATTTCGGAAACGTAGTTTCTCCGTTATTTACCATGGTCTGGGTGTCTGGGATCGGCCCCAGAGTGATCCGTTGTATATTACCCATAACACAAGCGTAACTTGCTTAATTTGGGGATATACAATGTGTGTGTTTGTCTGCCGATTATTATTATTATTATTTTAATCAAATTCATAAAACAATAAACAAGCAACATGTGTTTGGAATACGCAATACTTTTTTTTGTCGCCCGGTCTCTCCGTCACGGTTTAAGACAGAGTCATCAAATCTTTTATTATATTTCTTTATCTAAAAAAAATGCATGCATTAAGCTTAATTTCTACTACTTTGAACACAAGTAAATTCTTGCAAGTTGGGAAATACGCAATATTATATTTACATACATACATACATAACTTCAAGCCAGGTCCGTTGCGGGGTAGGCACGAACAACAGAGTGCCATACAGGCTTATTCTTACACACCACACTTGTTTCTTTGACATTCATAGCTCTTGTCATGCACGCTCGTCTGTTCTTAAGGCTCTTGACATCACCTTCACCATCAATATTATATTTTATATTAAAATTAATTGTATGTTCGACCGTTTGCTTTTGTGCCTCAGTAAAAAATACTAAATTGATAGTGGTGAAACACAATATTGGTAATATCTATTTAGCGATAATATAAAATATCTGGTCTGAAATTAGCTTTAAAGGCGTTTATATATTTTTATGGCATAGCATTAAAAGGAAAATAGCTTCATTTCTACAATACTTCATGAAACACAATTTGGTGAGCATTTATCCATTCTGGCAGGTATTTCGAATTTGTTGATAGTAAAATAGGTGCATTTCTGGTAGGCGTTTAAACACAAGCCTCTTAAAATTATTATACAAAAAAATTATTACTTGCAGTATTATTTTTACAAATATGACTGTTAGTATTAATAATTTTTAACTAAGTTGGGGTTTTCTGTATTGAGCGGAGCTTTCACGTGAACGTCAATGGCACTACTTGAATATTAGAAACTGACCTGAGACGAAGCTTTTATCGAAATTCCGAGTTTGGCTGAAGACAAACAAAGGTTCCAAAGTTATAAATGGCGCCTTTTTTATATTTTTATGTTTGCATGTTACTTTTAAGCTGTATCGTATCCGCGAAAACCTGTCATTGTCTTTCTTGTATTTATTTTTGATATCTAATCAAATGTATTTAGCTGTAGGTTTTCCATGAATAAATAAATAAATTAGTATCAGTATATATGTGTAATATCATCGTATATCTAATTATATATAAGTATGTTATATATATTTTATTTTATTATTTATAATACTCCACCAAAAATCTTATATTGAATTTTCTTTAAAATCTCTTTAGACACCGGACTGCCTGGAAGTTAATCAAAGTAACCTAACCCTTCTGGGGTGCCCTATCTTCGACGACTCTTTCGCATCTTTTGTTGACTCCAAAATTCAAAATTTTCTTTCAAAAACTGCTAATTTAAAAAATATTAATATACTTTGCGCATATTTCATTATCAGACATTGTTTGTTTGTTCCAAATTTTACATACACACTTCGTTGCTGCCCGCTGTGGCAACATCCACATCTAGTAAATAATTGAGATAATATTATTCGGCAATCAATCTCATCACTATTCAACATCCCTTTTGATGATCGTTCGTCGGCCCAGGCCACCCTGCCTATAAGGCTCGGCGGCTTGGGAATACGGAAAATTTCAGACATAGCGTTACCCGCCTTCTTGGCCTCAGCGTATAGCACCATGGACCTCATCGGTAAAATATTAAATCGATCACTTAGTGATTTTGAGGTCCCGTGTTTGGCCGAGGCTTAAAATGCGTGGTCACTGGCCTGCTCGAATCAAAATTTACTCGTGAAGCTAAAACTCCAGAAGTTTTGGGACGAGCCACTCAGCCTTATAGCGTATCATAAACTCCTTTCTTCTTGTATGGGGCAGGCTGAGCATGCTCGCCTCTTAGCTGTCTCACGTTGGGAGTCAGGTCTCTGGCTACACGCACTGCCCTCGGCGAATCGTGGCACACTTTTAGATGATACAACCTTTAGAATCTGCGCCAGCATTCGCCTGGGAGCAACCTGTGTGGTCCTTCACCTCTGTCAATGCGAGGATAAGGTAGATCGTTTAGGACACCATGGATTATCCTGTAACAGAAGCACCGGTAGAATTTCTCGTCACGCGGCACCGAACGATATTATCCGCCGGGGTACTTGCCGTTCTGGAACCAAACGGCTTGTGCCGCGACGATGGCAGGAGTCCGGATGGGATGACGTTAATACCTTGGAAGATGGCCCCTTAGTGTGGGATGCTACTTGCGTTGACACACTGGCGGCGTCCCGTCTTTCAAGTACGTCCGCTACCGCCGGTTCTGCTGCAGCCGAACAGGAGGCCTTCAAGCGCCATAAGTACGCCACCATCGGCAATCGTCACACATTTGCGGCGTTTGGAGTGGAAACTCTGGGTCCGTGGGTCCTAACGCTTTGAAACTTTATCGAAATGTCGCCGAAC
Organism: Dendrolimus punctatus; assembly: GCA_012273795.1. NCBI lineage: Eukaryota > Metazoa > Arthropoda > Insecta > Lepidoptera > Lasiocampidae > Dendrolimus > Dendrolimus punctatus. The sequence continues at coordinate 1,287,420 of CM022553.1, forward strand.
GCCTAATAGTCCTCTCACGCGACCAAAAGGCTGACGTCTATTTTGCTCAAAGGGTAAGCATTGCTTTTCAGCGTGGTAACGCCGCCAGCCATTTGGGAACGTTCCCGTTAAGTGACAGTGGTTTGGGACCAATATTTTACGTATAATTTTTCTCTCTTTTTCATTTAGTTTTAGTATTTAATTTTGGTTTTCTATTCTATAGTTTAGTTTAATTTTTGAATTAAAAATATATCCAGTTCATTCAATAACAAATTAATTTATAAGTTGCCAGGTCATGCTGTCACCTATCGAAAGCATTCAACTCATACAACAGTCATAGTTAACCTTTTATGAATGTTCTGGGAATTGAAACAATTGATTAAAATAGCACTTTAAATTAAACATATACCAGTAGGTATTTGAGTAAATAAACGAGGAAAATGATCAATTATAATAAGGACAACAATAGCCATAATACTCTAGGCAATCATATATAAAAATAACACCGGTCACGCTGATAAGACCGGCCCAGAGGTCACTTCTCACAACTTAGATCTCTCAATAATTTTTATTTGAAACTATACGTAGAGTGTTTTAATAATAGTGAGATTTAGCATATTGCCTGTAATTTTAATAAATGTGTTGCCATCACCCATGGACATCTGTAACACCAAAGATACCACTCATGTGCTGCCGCTCTTTAAAGGGCGACTGGGGCCTGGCCGCAGGGGTGGTATCCATCCACACGGGCAAATACCCTACCACCACCTGTCTGTAGGTTGCTTTGTCACCTCTTATGGCAGACCGCCCCAAAGTAGGAAATCGTATTATTCTTCTGATCCTGAGCACCTGTAAATTACTGACTCCAGCGACTACCGAATGAATGAATGAATGAATGAAATCTTTTTATTGTTCACCATAACTTAAGCATTAAATATAAATACATTTCCATTACAACAATGGGTGGCCTTATCACTTATGGCGATCTCTTCCAGGCAACCCGATGTTCAAGGAGATATTACAAGAAAATAAATAATATTTGGTGGTTTAACAAAATTGAATGTAATTCAATCGTAATTAAAGAAAAAACAAAATAATTAAATAATATATATAATTAAATAGATTATAATAATATAAATCTAATATATAAAATTCACGTGTCACAGTTTTCGTGCCATACTCCTCCGAAACGGCTTGACCGATTTTGATGAAATTTTTTGTGCTTATCATGCCCCTAAATGTTAGGGGTAGTCCACCCCTAAATTTTTTATTTTATTTTTTAGACAAAATTTTTAATTTCTATTTTTTATGATACAACATACAAAAATTCATACAACCCTAGATTTTCAACACTCTACGATCAACCCCTATTTTTTACCGGGCAGGACGACGTCTGCCGGGACAGCTAATTATATATAATTACATGCGAATAATAATGTAATTCCATTTGCTGCAACAAATTTTGTTTAATGGACAAATAATGTGACCAGGTTCCAGTCTCCCTTAACTTAAGAGCAGCAGCGCATTTGTAGCACCTATGGTGTTGCAAATATCCATAGGCGATGGTAACCGCTTTCCATCAAGTGGGCTGTCTGCCTGTCTGCTAACCTCCTGCAATAAAAAAACGTACAAGTGGAAAAACTTCAACTGACAAGTGACAAAATTAATCGCAACATAATTTTAACTTCTAGTGTTATGGGAAGATTTTCAAATTGGAGAAGTAAATTACCAATCTACCCGTAAAACTTCAAGTTAATATTTTGTTGCGATTCATTTTGTCACTTGAATTTTTTCCACTTGTACGTTGCGATTCGTTTTACCACTTGTCCGTTGGGATTCATTTTTCCACATATCCGTTGCCATTCGTTTATCCACTTGTCCGTTGCGATTTATTTTTCAACTTGTCCGTTGAAGTTTTAATTCTAATATGTGTCCCAGCACATATTTCGATTTTTCGCAGGTTTAATGCAATTATGATTTGGTTAGGTTAGGTTGATTTTAATTAATGCATTTTTTATAAACATTTAATTTTATCAAACAAAAAACTGAATTCGATCGGGAACCAAAAAGAAACATTCATAGTCTACTCTAAAATTATACACCTACAACGGAACATTAGCAAATGCGCATCTTGCGTCAACAACTTCATTCGTACACCAAATTATATATTTAACAGAAAAATATTTCCAAATAAATAACTCAATGAAATTTCGTTTGCTCGTGTTTTGATGAAGAAGCTCCGAAACTATTGGACCGATTTGAAAAATTCTTTCACTGTTGGCAAGCTACACTATTCCCGGGTGAGATAGGGAATATTATATTTACAAATAAATTAGGGGTCCTTACTAAAACTCCAATAATGTTTTTTTTTTTGATTGCAGGAGATCAGCAGACAGGCAAACGGCCCACTTGATGGACAGCGGTTACCATCGCCTATGGACATTTGCAACACCAAAGGTGCTACGAATGCGCTGCTGCTCTCTTTAGGGAGCCTGGAACCTGGTCACTAATGCCGGAACACAACTCAAGGTTGTTATGGCGACATACTCTAGACCAGGGGTGGTAGCCATCCAGTCGGGCAAATGCCCTACCACCTGGCTGTGGGTTGTTTTGTCGCCTCTTACGACAGGCCGCCGGGCCGCCGGGCCGCAGGAAATTGTATTCTTTCTCCGTTCCTGCACGGATAAAAATGTTACCCAAGGTGTAAAAAAAACACCTAAAATCGTGTGCGCTGCGAAAACTATTCATGATATAATAAAATTATGTACTACGACTTTGCAGAACACATCATTATTTACAAAAAGTGTCACGACACCATATATCTAACTATTATAGTAATACCACTATAAGTGTTCTTTTAATTTAAAATTTGGTGGTTTGACATGACAGTGGTTTGGGACCATTAATTAATGTTTAGGCACTTCCCCCCCCCCCCTTTTTTTATTTAGTTTTAATTTTTATATAGTTCATAGTATAGTTTGTAGTTCATATTTAGTTTTATATTTAAGGTTAATCTATTTTTAGTATTTAAAATTTTAATTAAAATGCCGCTGCTAGAAAGGGCTCTTTATTTGTATCTTGTTATTAATCCTGATCAAAATAAATTACTTCATATTCAAGACTGCTTCAATACCTTTACACAACTAAAATTATTCGAAAGATATCACGAGTTTAAAAATGTAAGAATGAGACCGCGTGACTGTGACACCTTTTTGTGAGCGAAACATCGTAAGACCCACTCTATATAGAAGTTTCACTTCAATAAAATTGAAGTGTCTGTTTATAACGTCAAAATATAAATGTGATAAAATTAGGGGGGATAATTTGGACCAGAAGATTCCGAAACTACAATGTTTAGAATTTTTGTCTGTGTGACTGGATGTTCCGGCTAATTTCTGGAACGGCTGGACCGATTTTGACGGAACATTCACTGGTAGATAGCTGATGTTATAAGGAATAATATAGGGTACCTTTTTACTTACATTGCTAATAAAGTCCGCGCGACGAGGTCGCGAGCGCAGCTAGTAGAAATTTATCTTACCTTGATTTATTTGTAATTTCTTCCTCACTATTAAGATTGCACTTATGGTTAGGTCTACGGGTGACAAATACTTAGCCATGTTGTGACCGCATCATTTCTGTAGGTGGGAAGGCCCAAGAAATTCTGCCTCCGTATGGTGAAAATACATATGCCAATGGTCTTTGGTAAGCGATGCTGAGTATCGCGTGAAGTGTAGAAGAGAGAGTAGGTAAGCGGACCCTGGGTTGCAAAACGGGCGCCATGCCATCAAAAAACACTTAGACCTAGCATCAATAGCTGACAGTATTCAGCAAAGTAGTACTCAGCAATTCATGGACCGTGCGAGATTCACTAGCTGACAACGCGGCGTCGTCAAGTGGCTCTAACGAGGTTATGACCTTTAGGCGCAATTATTTTTCCAAGTAAAATCAAGAATAGATGTAAAGAAATTCCTCTATTTTAAATAAAACATTTTCACAAAGCAAGAAGAACGTTAATTAAGCGGCTTAAGAAATTAAGTAAGCAACCGAAAATTTCATTCGACTTTCAATTTCGACTAATTAGAAAAAATGTACTCGGACGGACAGAGGGGCCCAGTCCTTGTTAAGTATGGAAGGCGCCTAACGCCGGAAGGTTCAGTACTTTGTAACCGGCTTCCAAAAGGAGGTGGTTTTTAATTCGCTTATATGTTTTTTTTGGGTTTGTTACGTGATTTGAGATGAGATGAAGAAAGAGCTAGGAAACTGATAGGCAATAACCGACGAGCGGCTTCAGAGCCTAAGTCATCGACGTAAAGTCGCTACTTTATCGGTATTCTATTCCGTGGCACACTCCCCGTAGTGTATCCTACACTACGGGGAGTGTGCCACGGAATTACCTAAAAATAATTGGTTCCTCCCTCACCATTCTACCACCGATACATGGTGGAAATACCAGCAAAGCGGACGAAACGCTATGCTTCCACTTTTGTCATACGCGCCGCTGAAGAGTGTAACTCTTTACCATCGTCTGTTTTTCCTGAAGAATACAATCTTGGTGTCTTTAAGTCTCGCATGAACAGGTATCTTCTAGGTAAGCGTGTTCCACCTTAGACTGCATTTCCACCTGACATCAGGCGCAATGTCTATCAAACGCGACCTTCTTTGGCGAGAGTGGAGCAAGGAGGTCCACTCACGCTACCGTTCCGCCTCACAAACATGACGTGCTCGCAGAAGGAGGAGACGGCGTCCCATCTGGGCGGTCTCCCGACCATGGTGCGAACCCAGGCCGGGAATTAAAATGAACCTAACCAAACAATAATTTGCAGTAATCCTACGAAACTTCAACGGACAAGTGGAAAAACGAATGGCAACGGACAAGTGGCAAAACGAATCGCAACAAAATTTTAACTTGAAGTTTTGCGGGTAGGTTCTCAAATTGGAAGTACATTAACAATCTACCCGCAAAACTTCAAGTTAAAATTTTGTTGCGATTCGTTTTGCCACTTGTCCGTTGAAGTTTCACTTCTACTATGTGTCCCAGCACACATTTCGATTTTTTTTATCAATAATAAAGCAGAACCCTAATATTTCCAGAGAAAATGGCTTTATCTTCACAATACGAGAAGAATTTAGCTAGTTAACTTAATTTTGTGATTTTTACTCAATTAACGTTTGAGTACGCGTCGTCGTCGGTAGAAGGCAGGTGCTTTTAAGATATAAATTAAACCTTAACGCAGCCTCTTAGTATTTAAAATATAAAGCTTTTTTTAAAGCTTCCTCCACATTTTGGCAACAAGGACCCATTATGTCAAATTGTCAAGTTAATCCTAATTCAATTTTAAAGATACAGGCTGTGGCTGAATGCGTCTTATGTAAAGCGTTAAGAAATAACGTCTAAGGCATAACCACATTACTGTGTAGTATTACAACCTAGGCGCCGCCAAAGACAGGTTCCACCTACAGATTTGTAGAAGCACATTTATTACCCGTCCGGCATTTGAAGTAATAATATTGAAACTATTGTAATTCTTTTTTGATCGTCTTATTTTGTGTACTTATTTATTGGCATACGTTTCTGGAAAACAGCCCACTGTTTTATTGTACTCTTTTATAGCCGTTTGCAGACGATTCATTAGCCAGGTGTAGCGGATTAAGTCGACTTAGTTACGGGAACATTGCATTTCTGCAGTATAAAACGATGAGCTGATTGAGGGACAGGCAGTTGAGCGAGAACCACAATCAAAGCGAGACGTGTGTAGTACAATTGGGAATCTATTAGTGACGGACTTTGCGCGTGTTATTGAATAGTGCATTACGTTTGTACTGGTTGTGTCCAGTTATATTTATACCTGTGATACGTGTTTGTATAGTTCTAATAAATTCTATAGTGATTCTAACGGCATTTTAATTCGAGTCCCGCACTCGTAACAATATTACATTTGGTCCTTAAAGCAGGTTAAAAATATTGTGCTATAAGTATCTTATAGTTTAGTTAACCACAGAGGACCAGTTGTAAAATACATCCGTTTCGATTTACCCAAAATTGCTACGCATTTCTAAGAGCGTTCTCTTATCTGCACAAAGGTGCTCTTAAACAGGAAAGAAAAGTACATTTTCTTATCATCTTATAAATGAAGTCATATTTTTCTCTGAATGCTTAAAAATGGCAACATCCATCAAAAGATCCTTTTGCAATGCAAAAATGCCAGCCCAGTGCTTTGCAGTACTTTGAATAATGCATCCGTTTTACATTGCAATTTAAAGGAACGGACGCCATTTAGAGACGTTCTTGGGCCCTTCAAATATCAGCCAAGTGCTTGTCAGTTCACGTACAATGTAGAATTCCGTACATTAAATGTTTGGTTTTTTTATTGCATGAGTTCAGCAGACAGGCAAACAGTCCACCTGATGGAAAGCGGTTACCATCGTCTATAGACATTTGTAACACCAAAGGTGCTACCAATTTGCTGCCGCCTTTAAAGGGGCCTGGATACTGTCTTCTAACGCTGGAACATAATTCAAAGTTGTTATGGTGGCATACTCTCTAGGGATGGTAGCCATCCGGATGGGCAAATACCCTACCACCTGAGTTGTTTTGTCGCCTCTTGCGACAGACCGCAGAAAATTGTATTTTTTCTTCTTGTAAATATGGGTTTTTTTGTAATTGCTTATTTTGATGTGCAATAAAGTGTGTTATATACTTTATTATTATTTAAATTTTTCACCCCTTATTTATATATTTATATACAATATAATTTTAATACATTTATTCATAAATAGAGTTTACCCCGCGGCAGTGCCGCGAGTCCCACTACTGGGCTCGGGCCTTCCAATTTTTAGGGGAACAGACAGTATACCCTCCACGCTTATCCAAGACAGGTTAGTGCGTTTGATACATCGGTTATCTCGATTTGCAGCTTTCATCACGATGTTTTCTTTCACCGTTAGCAGGTGGTACTAATTATAAAAATGTGAAGAAAATAGGTCAGAAAAATTGCCTAACATGCTTCTTTTACGACAAGGATTCGAATCCGCGTCCTTTGAGTTAAGGCCTCGAGAGAGTTTAACACGGCTTTTGAGCTGTTAAAACTTAGTAAGTGAGTGTATATTTTCGTTTCTCTCAACAATATGCATTTAATCCAGAAAGCGGAGTAAAGCCGCGTTGTAAAGTAGATAAATTTAATAAACTTCCGACCAAAGGAAAATCTTCAAGGAGTTTTGAACAAATTGAATCGGCTGAGCGCACTTTGAGTGGCGGCTTGAGCGCACTTCGTTGACTTGTATTGTTTAAAGCGTCAAGTGCAGACGCTGAAAATACTAAAGTTTTTGATACTATCCAAAGTAATACTTGAATTAAAAAGTACATAACTTTTTTCTGCATTTTCAAAGTTTGTGTGACAAGTACGCATAATTAAAAACTACGTTTTAACGGGTCAGGTGCGGCATTATTTTTTTTTTTTTTTTTACTTTGAAGTTTCGACGATGATCACGGAAGACTGATGTGAAATGTCAATGACTGTCAATAATTTTCAAATTATTATTAGAAATACCGAAATCTCCCGGTCGCCTATATTTTTACCTTAATTATCATCACAATTTTAGTCATGAGACCCAGCCCAATGATGCTCACACGTGCGTAACCTATGCTTAAATTACTGGACCGTCTCATACTCAAAGTGGGCTTAGTGATGAGTTGTGTATTTGTCTGTAAAGTTTGAATTTGCCGCCCTCTGAATTAACCGCCCAGGGCCTGGGCCTTGGCTTGTCTCACAACTAGATCCTGCCCTGATCCTCTCTGTACTCTGTACTATATCTTATCGTATAAGTATAAAGCTGAAAACTTTTTTTATTGGTTTTTTGTGCGCGCTAATCTCAAAAACTACCGGTCTGATTCGAAAAATTCTTTCAGTGTTAAATAGCCCATTTATCGAGGAAGGCTATAGGCTATATATAATCACGCTAATACCAATAGAAACGGAGAACCAATGAACAATGTTTCGAAATCGGGAAGTTTTTAAACTTTATTTTCTATTCCACGCGGACTAAGTCGCGGGCCGAAGCTAGTCCATTATACGTCGACTTATGTTTTGTGGGTATCGCTCAGTACCACATATCGCAAGTTCCAGGTTATTACCGTATAGTCATATCATGAAGAATGCAGTTGTCACATCTAGCACTGTGACTAATTATAGTTGAGTCGAACGTTGTTGATGTTTGTACGTGTTTGAAGCGTAATCCGGTAAGCCGAGCTGCGGATTATATAGTTTTAATCCTTTGCGTTCTCTCATCGTATCGTTGCTATGTATATACAGTATGGTCGTATCAGATATTTGTAATAATAGATGTTTTATTAACATTTTAAACACACCCATGTTTATTCAGATGTTTGTGTTAATCCCAGTTGAATGAGAACTAAAAGTACCGGGCTGTTGGGATGAACTGCTAGTGGCGTTACAGACCGGGAACTATGGCGCCTGCCCGTCGCAATGTTTAAGGAACATGAAAAAATGATCAGATAGTGTCTCGCCAGTCACTACATGGGCCCCTAAAAATGCTAAGATTGGAGCAACATGAGTGTAAGTGGCTAAGGGGCGCCGAGAAGTGGGCTGCACGTTCACTGAAACTACATCTGACGTGATGCCTTTTATCACATTCACCCCTGGAGCGTCAGTCATAGCTCTAGCAATCTCCACTCCGTGTTGACTGGCTAAGGCAAGCACGGACGAGGAGGCTGTGCGTTGGCCCCCGGAGTCAAGTTCGAGATATCGCTACTCACCTAAGGCTTCGCCACAAAGCAGGGGGCTGTTGCATTATTATTATTTTAAGGTACCAGATCGTCAAAGGTGTCGCCGCGCGCGCCTTCTGACAGTTCGGTGATCACAAATAATTTGATTGTTTTGGGAACATTTTCCTGCTTAATAACTTTTGTTTTGTTCTAACAAGCGCCGATAAACACAAGTCAAAAGTTATTATTATTTTATCTTCTAAAAGCCTGTCTTAATTTAGTTAAATAAATAATTATAATGTATATCTCGTCTATAGATAATAATAAATGTTTCAGTAACTTCCGAATTATATAATGGATAGAATCTTTAAAGCTGAACAAATAAAGCTCTCTTACCTGTCGAAAGCAGTTACTTGCAAAGGGCCTTTACGAGGCGCTTCCAGTGCAAGTCGATCCAGTAAACCGCTAATTCCACTTTGATGTTACAAACACGATTAAATGTTTAATATATTATTTTTTACGGTCGTATAAAGTAATACATTGTTTTTAATGTAACATTAATTTTCCTTCCAGTTTTACTCTACATTGTTGGTGTAGTGTTCGGCATTTACTAGATTTTTTAAATTAAATTTTTGATTGTATTGTTACGAGTTACGCAGGACTCGAATTAAAATGCTGTTGGAATTAATATAGAATTTATTATAACTATACAATCATGAATAACATATGTACAAATATAACTAGACGCTATTAGTACAAACCACACGATTGAATGACACGCGCAAAGTCCGTTAATATATTGATCATTGAATCTAAGTCTTCCTCGTATCGTAATTCTCGCTTGACTGCCCTATCCCTCCATTCGGGCATTGTTTTATAGGAAACTATAATACAACAATCGACTTCGTGTACTGAGTTTTTCCACGAAAATGTAATCTGCACACCTGGTTAATTATTCCTGCGAACGGCCAACAAATTCGAAAACAATAACAATAAGCTATGTCTAATTGCATATTTTAAACACAAAGTAAACAGAATAATTACGCAAAGGCAGTAAACTGCGTTTTATGATAGGCAGGTGCGCATTTCTTTGTAGGTATGTAACAGTATGTTGTTCTGCAAATTTGTTGCGTATTGTCATCGAAATAGCGCAGAGAACTTCTTCTAATAATAATGTGCCGAGTAATGGTGGAACAATCTAGATGGTTTAAGAAGTTTAAAAAAAAGTTGAAGATTCTGAAAGAAAAATACAAGGATTTTTTTACAAAGAAATTCTTCACGTAGTAATATATGTAGTTTAGTTATTTTCAATAATGAAGTATCTCAAAACAAAGTAAAACAAGTAAATAAATTAAAATATATACATATTCAATCAAAACATCAACCGTACGGCCAGATCATGTCATAATATACAATTATGAAATCGTTCTACTCCACTTCACACGACTTGACTCACCGACGGCCTGAAACCCACTGACATGGATATACGACGTAAAAACAGTGATTAATTTCAAAATTGTTGAAGTACCCGCTCTGCGATAAGTACAAGCGACAAATTTCACTCAATTACCACCCAAGAGCTATTTAGGTTAACGTGGATATTTAATTGGTTGTCAACCGCTGATTTTGATAACGGTATCCGTGAAGAGGACAAGGAGTCTACCGGCATGAGCGTTTTCATGGCGACCGACATGAAAAGGGCTTTGGAGTTGGTTGATTAAAATTAGTATTTTATATGAATATCTACTTGCCTTCACCTGCAGTTTTGCTTGTTTTAATATTATATACGAGTAAAGTGGCGAAGCCTTAGGTGAGTAGCGACACCTCGTACCCGACTCCGGGGGCAAGGCTTGCCTTAACCAGCCGGCACGGAGTGGAGATCGCTAGAGCTAAGACTCAAGCTCCAGGGGTGGAAGTGATAAATGGCATCACATCAGAAGTAGCTTCGGTGAACCTGCAGCCCACCTCTCTACACCCCTTAGCCAGTCACACCCATATTGCCCCCCCCTGTCTACTATGATATTTTTTGGGGCCTATGCAGGGAGTGGCGAGTCACTGTCTACCCATTTTTCCATATTCCCTTGAACATTGCGACCGGCGGACGCCATAGTCCCCATATACCCAGACCCCCAATACCACTAGCAACTTACCCCAATAGCCTGGTGCTTTTTGACCTCATTTTCTACAATAGTCCTACACTGGCCGGGGCTTGTTCTTGGGTGCATTACTAAATATGGTGTAGACAAGGCTTATCGCCGGTCAGTGTCACGCCACACTTACATTAAATTTGTCACAGGGCCTTTGCGTGTTGGCTTTATCATGGCTGCACGGAAGCCCTGCGAATTTTCGGGCCCATTTTTATGGCCTGTGGTCGTCAAAATAATAATAATAACAAAGTACCAGTCTGGAATTAGATAATCAAAATTATTAAGACCCAAAACTGGCAAATCAAACCCATCACCACCCATTTCAGTTTGTGTAAAACTAGTAGTCCCGGAAGACTTGGCCCTGAAAAAAAAAAGTCCCGTAGCCAGTTAATCGACGCTGACAGGTCTACATCGGGCCCTGTTAAAGGCTCATAAAACCTACCATGCAGCTACTTGCTCTTCAATAGCACTGTCAGATTGCACCATGCTCTTTAGCCAACGAAAACTCCACGATATACTTGAATTGTTATAATTTTTTTATAAATATTGTTACAACTCAGGTCTGGACAAAAACAAAATCCACCTGCATATCTGAAACAAAACACATTTAGAAAGAAAGAAGAAGAAAGAAAATAATTTTATTCAGGCCAAATTACATTGGTGTAGTGTAGTTACAATTGTTTAAAAAAATTAATTAAAACTAACAACATAATCTTGTCCTGAAAGGGGCATCAGACTCAGCATAATGCTGGTCTTTTAAAACCAGCGCTGATCTTCCGCTGGGCCCGTAAGGTACTGTCACGGCAGACATTACATCATTGCGAAGCATTGCATCTTAAATAATATACACATACATACATACATATATACACATACATACATACATATATACACATACATACACACATCATACGTAGTATATCCAAAAAATAGAGAAATAAATAATCATGAATAAATATATAAGTATTGTATATACGAGTATTGCAAAAATTAAATAAAAGAATCAACATAACACAAATTAAATACCACTTGTGTCATGTTTTAGATCCTGTTGTGAACGTTGGTGCTCTTTTAATTTCTGTACGGGCCGTTCATTCCATTCATTCACTCCTTCCCGTTCCGTATTCAAAATCTCCCCCCTCTACCCCGCTCCCGCTACAAAAGAAGTCGTTGAAAAACTCCCTCGCTACGCACATACACAAACTAAAAGTTTCAACTCAAAATATTTAAAACAAGTGCTCAAAATCAATCCATCCGCGCCGCGACGTGTGTAAAACATTCATATTTTTAAACTAGAAGATGTGAGAGAGTGTTAAACTGGTGCCTGCTCATTAAGCTATCGAAGGACACGAACAATTTGTGCAAGGTGCGTACCCTTTTATCTCACAATTTCCTTTTCGTCATTTGAACTTATAACATTGAAACTATTTGCAGCAGTGAGCCGCTTGAACCTTATTTATTAAGGCTAAGGCAAGTTCTTACACAGATGCAAACTGATCTTATTCTGGTGGGTGGCGACGTAAACGCGTGGAGTACATGGTGGGGCAGTACGTCGGAAGACGCCAGAGGTGAGATTATCAGAGGATTCATAGATGAACTAAGAATGGAGATCCTGAACATAGGGGAAGAACCAACATTCGACACAGTCAGGGGCGGACGTAGGCTGACGAGTAGTATCGACATTACAGTCTGTACTAGTGGCCTCACGTCCTTTATCCGGAATTGGCGAGTCGATGGAACAATTATAAGTGCAGATCACAACGCTATATTGTTCGATATCCATTTGGAAAAACCCGCTGGGGAGAAACCTAAAACTTCCACACGTGTTTATAATACAAAAAAGGCCGACTGGCCTCGTTTTACTGAGGAAGTAAGAAACCAACTGCAAATGAAAAGAATAACACTTGATGAAATTAATAAAATAGAAAAATATGATGAAATGGAGCAGATAGTCAATATATATACAAATGCAATTAAGGAATCTTGTGAAAATATACTAACTAGAATTAAAAATACGAATAAAAAGAAATACTTACCTTGGTGGAGCGAGGAACTCAGTAGCTTGAAGAGAGATATGGTGAGACATAGAAGACGAATCCGAGGGGCCGCGCCACGTCGTAGAGAATACGTCATTAGTGAGTACTTGGAAGCCAAAAAGAAGTATGAGGATGAGGCCAAAGCCGCACAGACTAGAAGTTGGAAAGAATTCTGCACCAGGCAAGACAGAGAAAGTCTGTGGGACGGAGTATACCGAGTGATAAGGGGAGCGATAGGACGGGATGAGGATGAACTTCTTGTTAGAGACGGAGCTGTTCTAGGGCCTGAAGAATCAACTGACCTGTTGGCAACTACATTTTATCCAGTAGACGATGTGAGCATAGAAAAATCTTTTCATGCTGACATTAGACGAAAAGCAGAAACTGCAGCCTACAGGTTTCCAGACGACCAAGATGACCCACCATTTACGGTGGCAGAACTACGAAGGTCCCTGAATAGTTTCAAACCGAAAAAAGCCCCAGGCGATGACGGGTTTACCGCTGATATATGTCGTTGGGCAATATTCGCGGCACCTGAAATCTTTCTGGGTATATCTAATAAATGTCTCGACCTGTCCTGCTTCCCATCACCTTGGAAAGAGGCCGTGGTTGTGATGTTAAGGAAACCGGGACGGGAAGACTATAGTCAGCCGAAGTCATACCGTCCAATAGGGTTGCTGTCAATCTTGGGCAAGATCTTTGAGAAAATGCTGGTTAGACGCATCAAATGGCACCTATTGCCCAAAATAAACCCTAAACAGTATGGCTTCGTCCCGCAACGGAGTACAGAAGATGCGCTGTACAATCTTGTGCACCACATTAGAAAAATCGTCGAGAAGAAGCAAATTGTAGTTTTGGTCTCACTCGATATTGAAGGGGCTTTTGACAATGCCTGGTGGCCCGCTCTTAAATGTAGACTTATCGATATGAAGTGCCCAGGTAACTTGCGAAAGCTTGCTGCTGATTACCTTAGAGATAGGAGAGTGTCGGTCCGCTATATGGGGCAAACCTGTCGGAGGGCGACCGAGAAGGGTTGCGTACAGGGCTCCGTTGATGGGCCAATATTTTGGAACCTTCTTTTAAATCCGCTGCTAGACGAACTGAGCGGAATGGGATCGTACGTCCAAGCATTTGCCGACGATATCGTTCTGATATTCTCCGGGCACTCAGCCGAGACTATACAGGCCACAGCGAACCCTATCCTGGCTCACGTGTATGAATGGGGTGTCAAACATAAACTAAACTTCGCACCTCATAAAACAAAGGCTATGATGGTAACTAGGAAAAGAAAGATTGATATACCATTCATACACATGAACGGTGTACGTATAAACCTGGTTGATGAGGTGAAGGTTTTGGGTCTTGTGATAGACAAGAAGTTAACCTTCAACAGTCATGTAATGCAGGTCTGTCGTAAGGCCCTAAATATCTATAAAATGTTGGCCTGTGCAGCGAAGACTACGTGGGGTTTGAGCCCGGAGGTTATTCGGACGATATATGTGTCGGTCATAGAACCGATTATAATGTATGCGTCCAACGTGTGGGCGCCAGCAGCGAAAAAGTTATGTGTACAAAAACAGCTGAATACAGTACAGAGAGGATTTGCAATAAAGATGATAAGAGCTTACCGGACAGTCTCGCTCAATGCGGCTCTCATATTGGCGGGACTAGTTCCGCTTGATTTTCGAATTGCCGAAGCGGCTCAGCTATATGAGGCAAAACGGGGACGTCTTGTACCTGGCCAAGAAAACAGACAGCTCGAGGGCCGTGTGAGCTTTTTGCAGGCCCCTCATCCAGCCGAAGAAGTAGACATATCGTATGTCTGCCTGAACGACATGCAGCCCAAAACTATTGAAACACACCGGCTGCCAAAGTTGCAGATATATACAGATGGTAGTAAAACCGGTGATCAGGTAGGGGCCGCCTTCAGCTGCTGGAATGATGGGGCTGAGATTGAGGCCAAGAGGATGAAACTCGAGTCATTTTGCACGGTTTTCCAGGCAGAACTATATGCTCTCTTCCAAGCCACCGAGGATTTACTAAAACAGGATCACGAGGAGGTAGCTGTGCTCAGCGACTCGAGGTCATCCTTGGACTTGGTTTCTAATCCTGACACGTCCCTCCCTCTTGCTACCGCTATTCGCAAGAATATCGCAGAGTTAACGAGGAAAGGGTGTCAAACTCGGCTGTACTGGGTCAGGGCTCATGTTGGTGTCCCAGGAAACGAGCGAGCTGATGAATTGGCCAAGTCAGCAGCACAACTAACCGAGGTACCAGTGGCGTACGACCTTTGTCCTCTGTCGTACATAAAATCAGAGATCCGACGCGATAGCGTCCGTAAATGGGCTAAACGGTACGCAGAGAATCCCACCGGAGCAGTGACAAAACTATTTCTGCCAGATGCGGTAACCGCCTATGGATTAATAAGAAAAATTAAGGTCAATTCGGTACTTACCCAGGCGATGACGGGGCATGGCGGCTTCGCGGCGTACCTTCACCGCTTTAAACGTAAGGATAATTCAGCGTGTGTCTGTGATAGAGACACGCCGGAGACAATCCAACATCTACTTGTTGAATGCCCAAAATATGGTGCTTCCAGGCAAGACCTGGAAGCTGCAACAAAAATTAAGTTGACAGAGTCAACATTGTGCAAGATGTTGGCCGGTAAAGAGTCCAGGTCTTGGCTGGAAGCTTTTTGCATTAGGGTGGTGGAGGACGCCGTGAGGAGAAATAAATCTACGTAATGTTCATTACGTCGATTTGTCTCTTAGTTACCATGTTGCGTCATCAAATACGGAATATATAGACTCGTCGGCGTGTTAATATATTTATGTATTTATATACACATATAATAGATATAGCATTTATTATTTTATATACAACTTATACAATTTTAATTTTAAACTAGACTAAGTAATTTTAAGTAGTATAAGAGACAAGCCTTATTTATATGTTATATGCGTTTCAGAAGCCCGAACAGTATCGGGGATGAACATGCAATTAAAAAAAAAAAAAAAAAAAAAAAAAAAAAAACATTGAAACTATTGTAATTCTTTTTGTTATCGTCTCCTTTTGTTCACCTATTACGGCCTATTGTTTTATTGTAATCATTAGCCAGGTGTTACGGATTTTAAAGTACAAGCTGATTCTAGGAAATTCGGTCCACATTGCCGGGCGGGCACATTGTATTTGGGCAGTATAAAACAATGACCCTATAGAGGGAAATGAACGACAATCAAAGCGAGACGTGTGTCACAATCGGAAATCTATTAGTGACGGACTTTGCCCGTTTTATTGAATTGCGACCGTTTTTCGACCGAATTGTGGTCCGTTATATTTGTACCTGTGTTATATGTGTTTGTATAGTTCTACTAAGGTCTATAATAGTTCCAACGGCATTTTAACTCGTGTCATGCAACTCGTAACAATATACTACGCTCCCAAAGTTTACACAAATATAGGGTAAACTACTCCCAACGGTCAATTGAAAACTTGTTCGTAAAGTGGCCCCTTTCATGTTTTAGTACACACCTAACACTACCCTGAAATCCAACGATCAAAAATCATTAGCCTCAACACGCACGTCATAAAATTATAGTTGGATTACACCGCCTCGGTACTTTTTGTCACGTCGCTTGGCGTCACGTAACGTGTTGAACTCGTGACGCGGTTGCTGAGCGCGGTGATTCAATATAGGGTTACCATCTTTATTTTAAATTACAAATGTTAGAATATATGGGTGAATATTTATTTACATGAAAATATTTATAAATACAATGAGGAAAACTTGACCTAATTATTTAATGCTTATTAGTTATATTCTTTCTGTTTCATTCCTCTACCCCATCCCTCCTTCCCATCTCATCTTTAAGGCAAGAAATAAATATTTTCTACATCTTGAAGTCAAACAAAATTGCAAAAAATTTAAATTGTTGTTTTACTTCGCAGCGACTTCAAGATGTAGAAATTATTTATTTTTATTTTTCAGTTATTATTTAAGGCGGTTTCTTTCTTCTCTTTAAAATTGACATGGGATCATTTCGAAGTTATACTGAACCGAACTCA
Organism: Dendrolimus punctatus; assembly: GCA_012273795.1. Taxonomy (NCBI): domain Eukaryota; kingdom Metazoa; phylum Arthropoda; class Insecta; order Lepidoptera; family Lasiocampidae; genus Dendrolimus; species Dendrolimus punctatus. The sequence continues at coordinate 1,304,372 of CM022553.1, forward strand.
AAGATAATCATCAAAATCGGTTCAGAAACAAAGAAGTTATGGTTGATAACAAAAAAAACTATACAAATCAATTTACTGTCAAAAATTACACAGAAATAATCCTTACATAGATAGATTTCGCACTAGGACTGTATCGCGGGACACCAAGTGCGTGTGTGACTGACTTAACAATTTTTGTCTCTAAAATTATTACTTTTTAAAATAGATGTTAACTTGTTTGTGTGTTTGTGCAAATAATGGATACAATATTCTGATAATTATAATAAGTTTTCAGTTACGTACTTAAAACCTCTAACCTTTTTTGAAGACGATTAAAAAGTAGTATTGAAATAGAAAGGTGGCAACCCTAACACCGCGGCACGCACGCGAGCGTGTTACCCGCATTATCACGTGACAATTGTGTAACAACGCATTGTTATGTTGTTGAGGAGTGCTCGCGCCGAACACTGCTGTAGTACCTATCATTGTCACGCCGGAGTCACGCGCCTCAGACAGAAGAGGCTTTTTTCCAGATCAACAGTCACATCTGTCTTGAAAAAGAAGAGGCTTTAGCTAGACTTATAAATAAAATAAAACGGTAAAGCCTTTTTTCTTCGTAATTTAAAGGACCCATCCATTGTCGGTTGAAGGCCTCCTCCATCTTCTGCCATGACTATCGCTCTTTAGCTTTCAAGCAAGGAATTATTAAATTAAAATAGCAGTTCCAAGCTATAGTGCGTACTTCTTGTTTAAAGAGCAGGCAGTACAGGTTACATTGTATTAGATGTTTATGTATTTGCCCCCGGAAGATTGACTGCATTTTATGTCACAAACTATCCCTTCTCCCGTCTATCTGTAAATTACATATATAACAAAACTTGTCAAAAATGACAATATGGATAACATGGATAAACTGAACCAAGTGGACGAAATGGGCGAAATTACAAAACCTATCTTAGATTTCGGGTTAAAATTTACATAAATCTATCCCATTATCCGGGATGAAAAGTATCCCTTAGCCACCCTCGGTATTAAAATAACATATGTAGCAAATTTCAGCCATATCGGTCCAATAGTCTTTACATAAAAGGATAACAAACAGAGAGACATATATGTTTTTATCCCGGAAACTATCCCATTTTTCGAGATAAAAAGTATCCTATGTTCATCCTTGGTATTGAATATTTATATATACTGAGTTTCAGCCAAATCGGTCCAAAAGTCTTTCCGTGAAAACGGAACAGACAGAGTTACTTTCGCATTTATAATATTAATAGAGATTTTCAAATGTGACGTCACGAAATTTAAGACCCCTCCCACCCTTTGTCATACAGTATCACTGTTCGTCGACCCCCTCCTTCCCCCTTAATGTGTGGCGTAAGTTATACAGGGCCCCCTATAGTTTCATCCAAAAATCTTTACACCAACTGTAGAAAATACAGCATGTTATGTTTCTTCGAAAACATGTACGGGCATTTAATCTAAGTATATAAGCTCACTTACATATGCATCGAGGTCACAGTAGGTCAACTGATGGGTTCGTATTGATCCTACACTTAACATATGTAAATTGGATGGCTTAGTCTACTTAATGTATACAAATATTATGCTGTATACTGTCCTTGAATAATTTTCCAGATAAAACTTCATGCTGTATAATCGTAAGGCTTGGTTCAGATGGATGTATTTAAATGATCGGAAGGATGGGTGGATATAATATTTTATTGTGCAATAAAATATTCTTTGTTACGAGTGGCAAGGCTCGAATTAAAATGCCGTTGGGATTATTATAGAGTTTATTAGAACTATACAAAAACGTATAACACAGGTACAAATATAACTGAATACAACCAGTACAAACTGCACGATTCAATAACACGCGCAAAGACTGTCACTGTATCGTTTATCGAATGTATTACACACATCTTTTTCGTGTCGTAATCGTCGCTTGACTGGCGTACCCCCCGTTCGGACATCGTTTTATACTAAACAGTATAATGCAACAAAGGAGGGCGTGGACTTAAGTTTCCGAGAAACCGTAATCTGCACACGTGCGTCCATAAACAAGTACAATAACAATATAATGTTTAAAAAAAAAAAATTAAACACAAAGTAAACAAAAGAAGTCCAAATGCGGAAAAGGTAATAAACCAGGTGTGCGTTTACTTTGTCGGCGTGTAACAATACAATGACAATGCTATGGATAGGTTGGAAATAAAAACATAGATTTAATTGAAGTGTACTTTCATCTCCTCTAACGACACATGTCATGCAACTCGTCGAACCATTTTGAATTTTTCATTTTTATCGCTGATTGTAGACCAGCCCTAAAGTGAGTGACACTCGACACGCGCGACTATCAGTGTCAGACACACGTTGACGGTGTCAGGTGCTCTCAGAATGCAGTTTCCAGTACAGCTTTTAACTCTAATTGACAGCGCGACGGAAGCGTTCAATTGTAAAGTTCATTCTTGATATTTACTAAAAGTTTTAAGCACAGTGTTGATTATTATTTTATTTGTTTATTATAATAAATCAACAGTGTAAACAGCCTGACTATATTAGAATGCATGTGTGAGGTTGTTCGTGGCGTTTTGAAGCCTTAATAACACATCAGATCGTCACGAAATTTTGACTTGGAATTCCCGCGGGATTCCCGGGACACAAAGCATCGCAGCATTTAAAAGAATGTAAGCTATCGTCTAAAACTGTGTCGGAGTAAGTTACACACCGCCCACGGGAAAATTTCCACGAGATCCCCGGGATAAAATTACCACACATTTTATTACAATTCAGTTCAATCTGGTTATTTTAAATATTTCCCAGAAAAATTCCCTCGGGATTCCCGGGCTAAAGTGTAGTGAAAATTTTAAGTCTAAGAATTTGCTATCGCTTAGAAAAAACCGTATTGGAATCGACCCAATAGTTTTTACGTGAATTCTGAACAAACAGACAAGAATTTTAAATAAAAATCTTGTTATTAAAAAAACATTAAATACAAGCTTTTGAGATCCTGGATATCATGTAGCAGCAGAGTGCTAGCCAAGACAAGTAAAACGAGCCCAAACGCGACAGGTCTATCTTGTTTAGTATAGGAGTTCCTATGGCCACCTTCCGACTCGACCATCAGATCAGCACCATGGTATCATATTATTGCATTGACACGTAATATATATATGCTTGCAAAATTTCAGCTCAATCGGAAACCGGGAAGTTGGTCAAATTAAACTTGCAAGATTCCACCCAAACTTACATAGGTAAATTCATTGCAAGCTAAATAAAAGCTTGTAAAATGAATCATTCTCGGCCAAATCAATATTCAATATTGAGTCGAAATGGTTTACAGACTACCAAAACCGTGAAAAATTACGATTTTAATTCGAGTCGATTGCCAGTTTGAATTATAGACTCAGCGGCAGGTGTACACCACTTTTTGACCTGGAATTAGACCTTAAATCACCCATTATGCACCCTTTAGTCTAACAGCCATCGATTTTGGAGTACTCTCGAATTTTCCAAATCACAAATCCTCACCCGGACGCATTACTACCCATTCAATATAATATATGGTGTGTACTTGAGAGGCACAGTGCTGCGTTAATGTAGTGGTGAAAGTTTCCAAAGATAAATATAAGATTAGCCTATTAAATGTGCAATTAATGTACCGATCTTTTCTTATTTCAGAAATTACGTATTGTTATAAAATTAATTCTACTAACAGCATTATGTGGTAATTCTATGACAAAAAGTGCAGACATGGTTTAGGAATGGCACAAGAGTCAAATCAGGGTTTAGTGCTTAATATATTAATTTTAGACGAGTTTATAGTACAAGCATCATTTCCAAGCTGCTTTATATTCTTTACTCATTACACAAGAGTAAGTTTCTTAATTTGGGGATATACAAAATGTGTTTGTCTGCCGATTTATTTATTTAGAATATATTACATTTAATACAATATAATTAACACTATGCTCATACAGATAGAGTTGGATATCCATTTTTCGATAATACTTCAAATTGTCAAGCTTAAACATATAACATATGAAAGGTGACGTCACGAAAATGTAGAATCCCTCCCACCCCTTGTCACACCTTGTTTCACTTCTAGTGGTTGTGAACTGCAGACACACAAACTTTTTTTTAGCCATATTATCATTTATTGACCACTTTTTTTGTTATGACTTAATTGAATAGGGTCCAACCATTGTACAGAGGTGCCAACAATGGTTTAACCTATATATATTAAAACAAGTCATAATATAATATTTTCTTAAGTTTCCGCGACTTGTATACATGTAACTTGTAAACTACGTTTTAACGGTTTTAAACGCGGTAATTTATTTGATTTTGGTTTGGTTGGTTTTATTTAGCCTACCGCCAATTTGTTCATATCATAAAAATTTAACAATACTCGATGGACAATTGTCATCTTTGTCGTCCATGACCACGGTCACTGAAAAGCGGCCAAAACGTCATAACGTCGAAACGTATTTTTATTAAGTCATAATCCCTCACTGATTAACCTACACTGTGTCGTACGGCGGTACACGACAAGACGCGACAAAAAAGTCGACAAATCGCCACTCGCCGATCTTCGTGAGTGGGTGATATTTTATAAAGATTGCTCTTAGCGTGTTCCCCAGTGATATGTTATGGGGGAAATGGGGAGTTTTAGCTCAAGACAAATGGGATACTCCTTGTCAAAATAAATACGAGAGGAATGCGTGAGGACTTTCGAATGGACATGACACCTTCCTCTATTGCCTTTCTTAACTGTCTCAAAAGAAACGAAACATACGATATATTATAGTGATGTTGTGTGAGACATGTAACGCAGAGACTGTTAAACCATGGACTCTATTCTTTAAAATATCATAAGAGACCGATTTGAAAAAAAAATTGTGTCTGTACAGAGAAGAAACGCCAAATTATGCCAAAAAAACATGAAATCAATTGAAAAAAACATTAAACAAACCACCATGTATTTGACACACACACATGCATATATACACTCTTTTGTTTATTGTTCAAGTAAGTTAACAGTGTAACCTTGGCGAAATCTAATTATGAAAGTATTGTCTTTGACATCAATTATTTTGGTCGAATTTCGACCACAGGCGACCAGTAGTAACAAGTGAGCCGCTACAAACTACTGTAGTAGATTCGTAATAAAGTAAAGATTAGAGATGGTTGTCATAGTTACATTTTTTTATAGTCAAATCCGTCAGAGGCGGAACTCCATACATCCCTCATTTTTTCCGTGTCTGAGTTGTTACGAGGTCAACAATCAGTCAGTGAAGTTAAGACACCATTGAATTCTATCTTAGAATTTTAGTTGGCGTTGAATTCTTTTTATCTGTGCAGGAACGGAGAAAGAATATAATTTCCTGCGGCCGGGCGGCCTGTCGTAAGAGGCGACAAAACAACCCACAGCCAGGTAGGGCATTTGCCCGACTGCATGGCTATCACCCCTGGTCTAAAGTATGTCGCCATAACAACCTTGGTTCCGGCTTTACCGACCAGGTTCCAGTCTCCCTTAAGAGAGCAGCAGCGCATTTATAGCACCTTTGGTGTTGCAAATGTCCATAGGCGATGATAACCACTTTCCATTACGTGGGCAGTGTGCCTGTCTGCTGTTCTCCCACAATAAAAAAAAACAGTTTAAAAGTTAAAAAACGAGGGGTTTATGAACTTACCCCATTTACGGACTTCGACCCCTTGACTATAAACATTTTTAGATGTGGTTTTTTTTTTAATTGCAGGAGTTTATCAGACAGCTAGACGGCTCATTTGATGGAAAACAGTTATCATCGCCTATGGACATTGCCAGAGGAGAAGCAACACCAAATGTGCTGCTGCTATTTTATTAAAGGGAGACTGGAACCTGGTTACTAATTCCGGAACACAACTCTTAGTTGTTATGGCGACATACTTTAGACCAGGGGTGGTAGCCATCTAGTCGGGAAAATACCCTGCCACCTGGCTGTTTTGTTTCCACTTGCGAAAGCACTCCTTGACTCAAAAATTTGTATTTTCTTTTCACATTCACATAGAGGACTTCATGTTCAGAATGAAGTCAATATTGTTTAAATAAATATATCGACTGAGCAAAACAAATCTAAAAACAACTGACGTGTTGTAAAATGAAATATGGAGTTTGGAGAGCTCTAACAAATGGATGTTGGATGTTCGACATGTTTGAACCAGACTGAAATAGATCGACACAGAAGAAGTTCTTAAACGGGTGTGTTATTTACTCGATCGATTCACTATTTCCATTTTGATCAATATAGTTAATTGACATTTTTTGGATACCAGTTTTAGAGAGAAAGAAAGAAAAGCTTTAGTTGAAGAAATAGCGACGTATTAGGTTCATTATACATAATTATACACAGAGCATGTTTTCGATAATTCGTACGCCGCATTTTCAGCAAACAAGATTTGCACCAGCATATAGCTGTGATGGAATTTTATTTTATTTTATTGCAGCGTTGGCGGTAGGCTAAATAAAACATTAACAATACTTATTGACACTTGACATCTTTGTCTTCCGTGATCACTGCTACTGGAAAATATCTGTGATGTGAGGCTCTTGAATAAATATAACTTCGATCTTTAAACTGGCTTTTATTTTCACTTTAGTATCTTGCAGTCGTACAAAAATGGTGTCTCCTTTTCTAATATAAATGAAATGAAATCTAATAAATTTATAAGCAAATAATTGAGTCAGAAAGCTGATAGTGTGGTAACCGGGATCGTGGTATTGCAAAGGAATTTATATAAAACTATCTAGAACTAAACGTGGTAAGTGCATCCACTACAGCTGAAACGTCGGAACAATAAAAATCAAATAAATTACCGCCCTTAAAACAATTAAATTTTTACATCGGTTCATTGTCTCTGCACTTTAGCTTAAGTATGCCGTATAAATTTATGGCCTTACTTATAATCGTTTGTTAAATTTTAAGAAACTGCTTAACAACTAATTAATTAAAATCTTACCCATAAACTCCTCTTAAGGATAAGTGGTGGTGGTAAAGTAACTCATAAATAGCTGTCAAAAATAATCAATATCGAGAGGTACTTTAAGTGACTGCTAAGATCCAAAATGGCAAGTTTTATTCGAAACAGCCATTGATTAGGGGTCTAAGAGTCTTTTATTTAAGAGATGGCTAATCCTTTCTTAACGAGATTATTATAAGTAAGGCCCTTAACTTCCAAAGTATGTGATTAAAACTGTATGATAAACCATGAGGAGAAAGCAAATAATATGTCCACTACCAAATCCATTACAAGGCAGTATCGTCTGAATGGGACGTTAGATAATCCTACCAAATGCAATTTCCCGAGAAAATTAATTTTCCTCATAATAGTTTATGGAAACGTGCGTTTCGCTGGTTAGTTTCGTAATAGCTTCTGTTTTGCTTTGAAAGCCGTGATAGCTTAGTGGTTAACGTACAAGGGTTCCTCCAGCCTTGGCGAAATCTGTGATTACAGAATTATTTGACAACAGAATCTTAACAATATCCAAACTTATAATTTAAATGAATTATTATGGTCGAATTGCGACCACGAGCAACCACTAGTTTACTTAAATCGAAAACAAAATCAAATTCATCAAACAGTTTTCATCGCTAGATGTCGCTGAATTATGTTGCTCAATTACCATATTAGTGGGTGCATAACTTACTTGTGAGTGTCGTAAGCATCTAACCAAAGTGCTCACCGAGGACAACTTAACAACAACTTGCAACTTAAAGCACATACAGCTTAACCCTTACGTTTGCATAATGTATGACGTACTTTCCTTCACTGAGTATATCTAAAGTTTTTCTCTTTATTGCATAGTTGGCAGAGGGCTCCTTAAATAGACGTTCTGTTAGTCCCGAGCACTTATACAGGGTGGCGCAATAGAACGTGCATATTTAAAATATTGATTAAAAAATAAATACAAAAGGTATAGTTAAAATAAAACTGAGGTATTATTAAGAAATAACTGAAGTTTATTTTTTAAAAATAACATCGTCTAAATGATGACCCTCTCTACGACGACACTCCTCTAATCGCAAACGGAAGTTATTAAAAACTTTCTTCAGTAATGCTGGTGTAATTGCTGTCATTTCACCACGGATATTCTCCTTGAGCTGATCGATGTTTTTCGGATTATTGCTGTAGACTGTGTTCTTGAGGTATCCCCACAAAAAAAAGTCAGGAGGCGCCACGTCGGGACTACATGGGGGTCATGGGATATCACCTCTTTTCGAAATCAGTCTGCCAGGGAACATCTGTTTCACAACCGCCATGGAGTCATTTGATGTGTGACAGGTAGCTCCGTCTTGTTGAAACCAAGTCCTAGAATTCACTATTCTTGAATTTTCAAGCTCTGGAGCCAAAAATTTCCAACATCGCAACATAGCGTTTGGTATTAACAGTGACGTTTTGCCCCCGCGCATTTTCAAAGAAAAACGGTCCAATTATTCGTCTACCAGAGATTGCTGCCCATACTGTCACTTTAGGACTACGCAGTGGTTTCTGGTGCTTGAGTTTGGGATTCTCACTGTTCCAGTAACGACAATTTTGACGGTTTACGAACCCATTGATATGGAAGTGGGCCTCATCTGAGAAAAGGATATTGTCAAAATTGGAAAATCGAAGCATTTTATTAGCAAATGCGAGCCTTGCTCCGAAGTCAGACTCTTTCAATTCTTGTGTTAACTGCAGCTTGTAAGGATGCAATTTAAGACCCAAGTTTAAAATTCGTTGCAAACTTCGTCGCGATAAGTGTAAGACAGACGATCTCTCGCGAGTAGACATTTGTGGATCTCCTCGTACAGACTGCATAACTCTCTCAATATTGTCGTCGGTCCTAGATGGTCTTGGACGACCTTTTGCTTGTGGATTAAACGTTGAACCAGTCTCTTCAAAACGCTGTACCCATATTTTAATTAAATTAGCACTCGGAGCTTTACTAATTTGCCGTAGTCCATATTCAGAACAATATAAACGCCTAGTAACGATGTATGAACGAGAGTTCTCGTAAAATGCGCGCACGCAAAATGCGCGACACTTCCCGTCGAAGTGACTCATAGTGACTAAAACTCCATGAGCCCGCCTACCCAACGATGCAGGCTCCCCCCGCCCGCGCACTTTCTACCCCGCGAAAAAAGATGATGCAATATGCACGTTCTATTGCGCCACCCTGTATGTTAAAAAACACTTTTCGCTATTAGGACCGTTTTTATTTTACTATTACGAATAATAGGTGACTTAGAGTCTCAATATACGGGACCTCAAAGGTCTACCGCACCGATATGGTATTCAGGCAATCCAGCCGGCATGCAAAAACCAGGTTCGTAGCTGTAGAGCTGGAGCTAATAACCAAGAGAACTCTATGAATTTGGAAAATGATTTGGTATCCATAGGCAATTATTACTGATAGACATTTTGGAAACCGATGTCAATGAACTGTTCGACTCAGCAATAAGCACTGTATATTCGCTAACTCCTCAATTACCCAACGAATTTTTAAGCCGTTCTTACAATCCGTTAGATATTTGTTCAAGGAAGGTTTAAATATATATACAAACTAATTAATTTTTTTACGTAAGGAAAACATAACTTCTTATTTAGAGCTTGACCCATGGCACAGCCGCTGCCGACTCCTCTTCCGCTTGATTCCATGCGCTCACCTAATCAGGGCGATGACGTGAGGTCGCAAAACCCACAAAACCTGCTGAGAGGCCTCCAGAAGTCACAGATTGGCCATCAAGAGCTGCTGCGAAGCTGTCGCCATGGGGAAAGACTCCAGTAGCTCCAAACCCAGTTACCTGTGGGTAGTTAATTGCCCACTGAGCAGCCGGGGTAAAGAGGTAAAACCTCGAGGCCCCAACCTCCTCATTACCGATAACGAGGAAGAAGACCCTGGATTGGGGAAACTCACTCATTACGGAACCCTAATAACCTTGTAACCTTAGCGACGTGTGTAAATTACTAGTTCGGCCATCAAATATGAAATTTTCGTATTAATTCCCGCCACCCAAAAATTCATCAATCAAAGCACAAAAGACTATAAGTACATACAAAATTTAATTTTCCCCTCACAAAAGTACCGCGAACTCGGCAACAACTCGTATTAATCAAATGCAGCTGTCTCTTTCTATTTATTAAAGATGGCAACACCGGATTTATGTTTGTAGATTAGCTGGGAATTAAAAAGTTGCCACTCGAGAAAATTGCGCTCCAGTTACAAACTTGCGGATACCGAATTTCAGATCGTAATCAAATAATTAACATTCCAATTTTGAATTATGTTTTGGTTTTTAAAGTCGTTTCGCTTGGGTCGTAAATTTTGCCTGTTTCTGGGGAAATTCTTACATTTTTCGGATTCTAACTCAAGTGTTTATTTAAACTATATTTCAGTGGAGAACATTTTTATATGAAATAATTTAATTATTTTCTCCATCGTATCTATATTCTGTTGCATGTATTAAAAAAATATTACACTCGTTAAAAGTTTTTGAAATATAGGAATTTTAGCAATTTTTCAAATACACGTATTTTAAAAATTGTTTACTTTCAAATATATAGAGAATAATGAAATTTATCTCATTTACATACAATTTTTTTTGAATTTCAAGTATTTTTTCTTTTAAACTAATCTACCTAAAGCAAAGACGAAACTCAAATCGGCATGTTCCTCTGTCTGTCGGTCTTTGTATGATACATGACATAATAGAAAGAAGAATGATTTATTTAAATAAAAAAAAAAACATAATGATAAAGCCTCCATTTTTGCCTAAAGAAACTCCGAAAAACAAAAATTTTACAATTTTTTATGAAATTACTTCACTCACAACTATAACACTCACAACTATAATACTCACAACAATAATATTCCAGACGAAACCGTGTCGGCAGCCTGTAGTGTTACAAAAATCTCAACAGTCATGTTCTCGTTGTAAATGATGACGTCATTGGGATTTTTCTTCCATTATCGCTACTGTACGGATAAGGGAAAAGGAAGAAAAATTATCAAAGGAAAAATAGGTTAGTCACGTAGAAAGAAAATTATGTAGAGAAGCCATGCGCGTATACATGACAATAACGACAAATGATAGAGCTTAACAAACTATTATTGTAAATCAGTGACATTTTATAGTAAAACTTGTTCTTATATTCGTCCGTTTATCATCATTAACTGAGCGTTAAATCCCCGTTGTGTCCTCTTTTTTACTTCTCCCCTTCGCGCGTTCCTCGCCATCATATTTTTTTATTATTATTGCAGAGTTAAGCCGACAGGCAGACCTGATCGAAAGTGGTTAAAAGTGATTAATAATGATTAAACAAGCCATTTATGCGCATTATACTGATCATATCGATAATTTTCATAACTCACATCCCTAATCTCATTATTTTGTTAATGGAACGCGACGACCGTGATTAATTTAAGTGGGACGTTTGATATATAGGCGTTTTGGAAGTTACGTTAAGGCGGTAACAACGGCTGGGACCGACACGTGGATAACTCAACTCGCCATGTGTAAGGATATTGTCGATAAAAATATTGTTACGAGTTGCGAGACTCGAACTTAAATGCCGTTGGCATTATTATAGAGTTAATTAGAACTATGTGTAAGAATGGGCCTGTGTGGCGCTCTGTTGTTCGTGCCTACCCCGCAAGGGACCTGGCGTGAAGTTATGTATGTATGTCTGTATTAGAACTATACAAACACGTATAATCCAGGTACAAATATAACCAAACATAACAAATCTAAACGTAATGCAGAAGGTCGTAATTCAATAAAACGCGCAAAGTACGTCACTATTAGGTTCCTGAATGCACATACGTCACGCCCGTCGTAATCGTCGCTCAACTGGCCCTTTCTCCATCAGGCCGTCGGTTAATACTTCACAAATGCAAAAGAATTCGCAACACCTATCTAATGATGCTAATCAGCGAGTACAATAGAACAATAGACTATTCTCCACAATAATTAGAAACATACGTTTCTGCCAATGAATAAGTGAACAAAAGAAGACGATCATAAAAGAATTATAATTAGTTCAAATGCCGACAGATTTGCAACGTGTTATTTCTGTTAAGAAGAAGAAGCGGCAAGGAACTCCCCAGCAACACGTCTAGCTGAAAATAGATTTTCCCAACTTTTTTTTTGTAAATTTTATACAGAGTATGTAACAACTATTACTTTTCGAAGAATTAACAAGAGTTGTAGCAAACAGTATATACTCAGTAAGACAAAGACACAATAATAGAAAAGAAAAATAGCATTATAATAATGACATGACGTACTATACATCTCAAACGATAATATTTTCTTAAGTTTTCTCGACTTGTACACATAATAAAACTACGTTTTAACGGTTTTAAGCGCGGTAATTTATTTTATTTTGGTTTATCCGACGTTTCGGCCGCTTTTAAAAAGTTAACAAGATGGCGGTAGGCTGAATAAAAACTTTGACAATACACGTTAGACAAATGTCATCTTTGTCTTCCGTGACCACGGCCACTGAAAAGCGGCCGAAACGTCGGATAAACCAAAATAAATTACCGCGCTTAAAACCGTTAAAATGTAGTTTTATTATCTCAAAAGATAATAAAAATAAAAACTTCGTTTCAAAAAAACCGACTTCAAAAAATAAAAAAATAAAAACTATAAAATTACATACATTATTTCTAAAGCTATTATTATTAATATATATTATCTAAAACATCTTAAAGTGAACATGTGAACGATGAACATACATAAAAAAAAAACAAAAAATATCCCGACGAATTGAGAACCTCCTCCTTTTTTCTGAAGTTGGTTAAAAACGTTGTAAAAATGTAGTATAGTAGGCTGGAGCGAGCTGCTATGTAAATGAAGTTTTGTCATTTGAATATTCTTCAATAGTGTAGTATCCCTTTTTAAGCAAATACTTTTAAATTTAACGCAAGTACTAAAAACTATAGAAAGTAAAATAATGATCGTAGTCTAGTTGAATATGAATTAATTTAAATTTCAAAATCAAATCCATCTGAGACTTAATTTATTAAAATTTATGAGACATGAGAAAAGCTTAAATAAAAATTCAAAAACTTAATTCAAGTTTTACGCTCAATTTAACCCCTATTCAATATTCAAGTAAAATTTAATAGAAACTTCAACTTAGTTATTTCAAATGAAAATTTAGTGCTTCGTATTTATAATGGCTTTTTTGAAAGCTCTGATTGTTTGCATCCATCATACTGTCTGTTAAATGTCATTTTAAAATTTCATTGTATTTTGAAATTACTAAAAAGTACGTGAATTAAGGGTTGAGTTATGTTGTTACAGAATTTTAATGTTAGAATCTTTACGTTTAATATAATAAATCTTTAAATGTTTCAATTGTACAATGCATTTAAAAATGAGAAAATATCAAGGGTTAATTCTATAGGCTATAGGATGCCCGCTTGAAGAATTCAACCAAGATAAAAGGTACACCTGACAAAGATCCCGAATATAAATGTACCTTAAACCAGAATCGAATCCAGAACGATAAATTCAATGTTGCAAAGTTGGATCGTAAAGCCGGTCGAGATGAGTGCCAGAGCTGGCAACTTGGCGAATTAGCCGGATATTTATGCGGGTGGTAAACTTGTTAATGTTGCGTGTAATAGTGGCCCGGATATTTCGCGGTTCAACCGGATGCCGGCGGCTATTATCCGGATTTCAACTTTATATAATATCAATATTTAATATGAAATTGCGATGAAGTCTTTCTACTTTTGGTTACACTTCCCTCTTTCATAGATGGCGTTAAATAAGAAATATACTCTTTTTGTAGAAAATAATAATTACATTTTCAGGAAATTGATTTCATTTCTAATTGATGCCAGTCAAATAAAATGTTTGGTGCACGAGCTTAACGAGAGGCAAATCATTCGAGTGCCGAACACAATACCCCCCCCCCCCACTCCCCTAGCTACGGCCCTGCCGAAACCTCGAAATTATAATCCATTAAAATGCCGCGCTTAAAACTGTTAAAACATCTCGACACCTCCGACAGATTTATCAGAGTGTAGTGTTACGCGATGTCCATCATAGCAGTCATGAGAACCATAGAGTATATTAATGTCAAATAGATAATCTTCATAGATAATAATATGATCCTGGAAACACTATGATGTAATTGCTATTTTTAACAATGATGCAATATTATTATTTTGTAGGGTAGTTTTCGTAGCATTTTCGTATAAAAAGGCGGTGTGGCGTGTAGACGGGGGATATAAGAATAAGGGGGAAACCTGCCCAAATAGTTAATATTTGGTATATATGGTACTTTCTTATACAAATCTCTGCAAGGCTTATCACAATCTAATATATAAAATTCTCATGTCACAGTTTTCGTGGCCATACTCCTCCGAAACGGCTTGACCGATTTTGATGAAATTTTTTGTGCTTATCCGGTATCTATAAGAATCGGCCAACATCTATTTTTTCATCCCCCTAAATGTTAGGGGTAGTCCACCCCTAATTTTTTATTTTTATTTTTTATACAAAATTTTTAATTTCTATTTTTTTATGATACAACATACAAAAATACATACAACCCTAGATTTTCAACCCTCTACGATCAACCCCTATTTTTTACCGGGCAGGACGACGTCTGCCGGGACAGCTAGAAGATTATAAATACAGTCTACTTTGTTTACTACGAGTGCTGAGATATTCGGACGAGCAACTGAGTTGTAAGCGTGTTAGTCCACATTATCACACTGGCGGAGAGTTGCGCGCGGACAAATGAATAAAGTTTTCAAATAAAAAACTTCGCAACAAAAGGGTTTTCGGGTGCACGCTCCGAGCTTTGTCCGAACAACATTTATGTGCATACATTTGAATGAATCACTCTTCGACTGGGATTAATTTTGATTTTGATCTATGACGTCATCACAGTGACTTCCGACCGCTTCTTATATCGTACTAGCTTCTGCCTGCAACTTCGTCCGCGTGGAATAGTTAAAAAAAGTAAACAAGAACAAAGAAACACTGTTGAGATTAGTGTTGTGTTGGAAAAGAGATTACTTTGAATTGGACCCAGATGTAAACTCCTAAATTAATTGCATTTTTTTATGACCTCAGTCCGCGTATTTTTGGACCAGACCTCGTATTCATATTTTATTTGATATAAATAATTTGACATAAGGTAAGCTAGATTCAATTGTCTTCGTTTGGATATGATGAACATTTGGATGAACATTTTAAAAACTACCAAATTATTGAATTATTATATAATAACGACGAAATATTTTAAAACTTGCAACAACTCAGAGGGGTTTATGGTAATAGAAGAACAGCAACTGGTCACATAGTTATAATCAGAGAACTTTACGGTTATATACAATGCAAAAGTGGATGGATGCAGAAGTCGCGGAAGGCCACGACACATCTTCCATGATCAAATTGATCGTGTATTAGCAGAAGGTGATGTCAGGAGCCTTAAGAATAGACGAGCGTGCATGACAAGAGCTATGAATGTCAAAGAAGCAAGTGAGGTGTGTAAGAATAAGCCTGTATGGCACTCTGTTGTTCGTGCCTACCCCGCAAGGGACCTGGCGTGAAGTTATGTATGTATGTATGTATGTATTACACTGATTTTTAACAGTCGTCGAGCATTTAGAACACCTCGTCACTCCTCCAACAATTTAACAGTTTAAGAAGCTTAGCATATTTGCACAACCGGTTGCGGATTGAAGTCATTGATAAACTATTTTAATTAAAGTGTTATGGAATGAAAAGAATTTAATAAATTACTGTTTAGAAATTCGATATAATATTTTATACAAGATAATATATAAAACATTGTACTTAAAGTTTTACATGTAATAAAACAAACCGAGCACATTAAAAATCTATCGCGTGTGCCAACATGAAAACAAAATGTAGCGAATACCGTCTATACTACAGTATATATACCTAGACTCTTTTCCATTCAAGTTTTTAAAAATAACACATCCTTTTATAATCCAATCACAAGAATGTGCAGGCTTTATAATGAGATTGCAAGTACAAATACATCCGTTGATATTTTTAATTCCTCCTTCCTTAAATTTAAACGCGAAATTCGAGCTATTATTTGCACCAATACTTCTGGCATAATTACATAATAATTTTGTTACCTTACCACTGTATATCTAACATTATGTTAAGTCATACTAACCCCTAGATATATTGTCAATGTATGGTACATTATGTGCTCACATGTTTAGAGTTACAGTTTAGACCTGATAATTTATATATAATATGAAATTTGTAACTTTAGCTGTATCTTGTTTTGTGTGCCAAATAAATAAATAAATAAATAAATAAATATAATACTACACTAACGCAAAAAAGCGTATTATGTATGGAACCAGTATTATACAATAAATTACCTGACAACATAAAGAATCAAAAATCCATATTATTTAAAGCACATCTAAAACAATTTTTGACAATTAAATGCTACTATGAAAACGAAGATTATATAATTGATAAATTCTAATGATTACTATGTATTCTTATTTAACTATTGTTTTGCTTGACATTTAATATAATCCAATTTATTTAATTATTATAGTAATTGTTCCAATATTTTTGTAATGTTATTTAGTTTAGTAGATTTAGTTATGAGATGTGAAAATTGCACGCCTAATAAGGTAAAATGTATTGAGACACTTACTACAAAAAAAACATCTTTGTAAACATATATTTATAGCAATAAATGATTATTATAATCTGCGCACAATCACTACATTACAAAGGATAAATATTGTATCAAAATTATTGTAAATTATAGACAACTAATTAATACAAAACAGGTGCTAAATACAGAATAAATAGTTGAGAGGTGTCAAGGGACACCCGGATGGAACGAAGATCCTCTAATAATACGGCCGGCATATCTTGGCGAATGTGAACATAGGCTCTGCGAACTTTAGCGCATGTAAACTCGTGAAGAAAATACAGTGACCACCTAGTACAAAGAATTTAAAAAATACAGGGATGAAGGGCGACCAATTGTATCCACTGACGAGTCGTATGCCCACTCATCACAGGAATTAATAATTTAATTTAATAATTTATTTATTTGAAACTTTTACATTGATACACAGTATTTTTTTGATTCTACTAGCCCCTAAACTAGTTTTCACTGTATTATAGGAGCTAGTGTCCTCTCCCTCAATGTAGGAACAATAACATAAAAAACATTTAACACAGCTTAAAAGAAATATCTAAAAGAGTGAATACGCGCTCGCGCGCGTTTTTGTGTGTGTGTGTGTGTGTGTGTGTGTGTGTGTGTGTGTGTGTGTGTGTGTGTGTGTGTGTGTGTGTGTGTGTGTGTGTGTGTGTGTGTGTGTGTGTGTGTGTGTGTGTGCGTGTGTGTGTGTGTGAATGCGTGTTTGACTATCCATATGAAATTTTGTATTAAAGTATTGTATATTATTATATTATATGCCTATATGCCATGAGTGTACATGCTCTAAAGTTCGCAGAGCCTATGTTCACATTTGCCACGTTACGCCGGCCGTATTATAATTAGTGAAGGAATAGTAATAAAGTTTTTTTTAAGTTATAAAAAACCTGTATACACTCAACAAAAATAATCGTCGCGACACCACATTGTTCAATGAGAAATAGAAAGACGAAACGAAAATAACTGGCTTGCTTTCTATGAGAGAGAGACACAGACAGACAAAGACGCGCACGCCGCACGGCTTACAACTATAGCAAAAAGTGTCTTTACAACTTTTGGTCTTAATTTTTTCCGTCTAGCCCCTTTTCGCAACGCGCGATAAGGAACTTCGTTCCAAAAAAAGTATAACATTATTATTAAATTAAGGAAATGGTCGATTGTATCCTTTAGAAATAAGAGGGTAACAATTTTTTGTTAAAGTTATTAAATAACTGTAACATTATATAAGAAAATATATAAGAAACAACTTCGATACATCCCTTTTCGAAATTTTCGAAAACAATTAAAGACGTCGCCTCTCATGCTGTTTCAATTTGGCAAATAACAAATTAAGAGAAGTTAAGTCTCGTCAGAATTAATTTCACTCGAAATTGTTAGGAGTTTCATTCAGAGATAATTTTTAGACCCATTTATCTGTAATTTCATTGAAGTTATGTCTTTTGGGATGCCTAAGTATTTTAATCAGTATCGAAAAGAGGGTATATTTTCGGCTAAAGTAGACACGTAGGCGGATGGGCCACTTGATGGTAACTAATCGCTGTCACCTATGAACATTTGCAACACAAGGACCGTTGATAACGCGTTGCTGGCGTTTAATAAATTTTATGACGACTTGAAGCAACCTCAAATCGTAGTGCAGAGAGAAAACCTTTTAATTTTTCTTTATGGTAAACCATAAACAAGGAGTTTGTCACAGTTTGTTTCACTTCTACTGCGTTTGAATGGCACACACACATATCTCTTTCAAAAAAATCTTTTGAATTTTAATTTGAATGTATTAACTAGCGGTCCCGGCAGATGTTGTTGTTCCAGCGCCATCTACCGGCTTTAGTTGTGAACTTAAACCTTCGGGACCCACCCAAACACATTACAATTTCATCGAGATCCAGAAACCCGACTCCAGCGCCACCTACCGGGTCCAATTGTGAATCTAAACCATTCTCGAATGCACCCTGTACACATATAAAAATTCATCAAAATCGGTCCAGCCATTTAGGAGGATTTTAGTCACATACACACGTACCGAAGAATTATATATAAAGGGATGAGATACATTGTTAGCGCATGATTAACCTAAAGAGGTACATACCGGTCCAGTCGGGAAAAAATGTTTTATAAAAAGGTTTTTCAATATAAGCTTTTAAGATATTAGTTATCATGTAGCAGCAGCGTGCTAGCCAAGACAAGTAAAACTAGCCCAAACACGACGGGTCTTTCTTGTATAGTACCGGAGTTCCCTTGGCCACCTTCCGACCCCACCATCAGATCAGCTCCATGGTACCATATTATTGCATTGTCACGCGTAAGATTCCACCCGAACTTACATACTTACATAGGTACATCCATTGCAACTTAAATAAAAGCTTGTAAAATGTGTCTATAACGAACACTCGTAGACAACGGCCAATAGCTAATATTCGAATCGATTACGGAACGCAAAACCGAATCTTCTAATTTTACTCTTAAATTATAAACCACTGATATATACGCAATATTTCATTAAAGGTGGCATCATTGAAGACTTTCTACTCTTTATACATTCTATTAAATTTTCATGCATATTGATCCAATAGTTTCTTTATAGAAATACCTATGACATACAAAGACAGACGGTTCTATTTATACCAAAATAGAACCATAATGATATATAATGACAAAATTGCGAAGAGCCTAAATCAGTAAAATGTTCGTTGATATAAAACATTCCAAAAATAAAATACGCCTTGTTTCTTCCGTGATAACTTAAAACAGATACAAACTTGAACCAAGAACAAATTCGCGAGAACTCGACTGGCAACTTTCAGCGGCTGTAGTAAATCTTGCCAAAGTATAAATAACTCCAACATTCAACCTTTTAAAAACTAAGGCAATAAAAAAGAAATATTCCCACTGAAAGTTGGACGATAAACGTGTAACAGTGTAATTGGTAGACAATTTATGAGTTCGGTCAAGATCGGACCTCTTCGGATGGCTTCGGTTATCTTCGGCAATATTTGGCGACGTGCAAGTGCACTTACCCATCTGCATGATTAACCTGTAACAGTATTATTGGTAGACAATTTATGAGTTCGGTCAAGATCGGACCTCTTCGGGTGGTTTCGGTTGTCTTCGGCAAAATTTGGCGACGTGCAAGTGCACTTACCCATCTGCACGACTAACATGTGACAGTGTTATTGGTAGACAATTTATGTATTCTACCAACATCGGAATTCTTCGGGTGTTTTTCGGCTATTTTCGATAACACTCGATGCTGATTATTTACTTTCTTTTTCAAAATTAATCAAATTTTTTCATATTCATTTTTATAAGTATATAGTTAGAATAACCTGTAAACAAACATCTATAGACCTAGTAGTTTTTGGAATCATTACTATATTGATGATATGATTATCTATAGTACACATGCATGTGTCTATGCGTTGAGGTTATTAAAAAAAAACAACTGGAACAGGCTTTATAAACGATGAAGGACACAATGCATTTTTTTGGATTTCTTCTAAGTTAGCCGGTTTGTTCGGAATTCACGTAAAAACTACTTGGATAATTTCGATACGGTTTTCGCTGATCGACAGGTAATTGTTAGCCTTTAAATCTGCTACTTGTTATCCTGGGAATCCCGCGGTATTTATTCTGGGAATGATTTAAAATGGCCATAATAAAAATAAAAATCAAATGCCAATAGGATTTTATCACTCTCCTCAAATTTTATGTAATAAAATGTGTGATATTTTTTATCCCGGGAACCCCGCGGAAATTTTCCCGCGACAGTTTTGTAATTGCTCGCGTGCAAAAAAATTTGCTTATTCCGACACAGTTTTCACTAAAACAATAGCTTACATTCATTTTTAAATGCTGCAGTCCTTTGTGTCACGGAAATCCCGCGGGAATTTGCAATCAAGCGTGGACAAAGTCGCGGACATATCCTAATAATATATATAAAGACGGAGGACGGGCGGACATGACTTGTTCCTTTGTTAAAATGGCCACCGAGGCCTAAAAACGATTTTTAAACCAAAGGAATTCATTTGTAAGAAATTATTTTTCATCTTTTATGTCCTTGGGCTATTTTCTGTTTTGACAAGAACGAGAAAAAGTTGTCACATTAAGATGTAAAACATCCGGCCACGAGGAAAAATGTTTTTTCTCCTACATAATTCGCGATGCACGAAAACACGGTTTTCGCATAATTTACGGCTGTCACTGGAATAGTGTTAAACGGTGGTATGTTATAGACGCCGTAGGTAGCGTATAGCGTAACGCTGTACGCGACCGACGAATATTATTTTATAGCAATTCCACCTAATGGAAAACGGTTATCGTCGCCTACAAACGTTTTTGATACTGACTCCGAAGGCAACGCGTGGCTAGGTTTTAGGATTGTATAAAGCGGATAGGAAAAATGGGATATGGAACAGTACTGCTGCTCTCTAGAGGATGACTGGAGCCTGGCCACTAAAGCCGGAACACAACTCGAGGTTGTTATGGCGGCACACTACATACTAGGGGTGGTAGCTATCCAAACAGATTCACTACCTCCAGGCAGGCCGCCCGGCCGCAGGATATTGTATTCTTTATCCGTTCCTGCACGGATAGAAATATAATAAAGCAATATTTTAAAAAGGACTATTATGATGCGATATTACATGCCTAACTTAATCATAAACCTATATGAATGCCGAATTCGACCCCAGAAAAGGTACCAAATATATTCAGAAATATTTGCAAAACATGACGAAATACATTTAGGGTTGTCCAATAAACATTACCATTTCCCCAATTTAATAACGAAAGGTCAACTACAGTGTTGCTTATTCAAATCTGTTTCGGCATTGGAAAGATTTTTCGGCAAAGTTATTTCATATTCGATTAGTGGCTATATATTTAAAATCACTACTATTTATGAATATGCTTGTTATGTTATACTATTCCGTTTTATTATGTATCATATATAATAATATATACATACATAACTTCACGCCAGGTCCCTTGCGGGGTAGGCACGGACAACAGAGCGCCATTTAGGCTTATTCTTACACACCTCACTTGCTTCTTTGACATTGATAGTTCTTGTCATGCACGCTCGTCTGTTCTTAAGGCTCCTGACATCACCTTCTGCTAGTACACGATCAATTTGATCATGGAAGGTGTGAACAAAAACATATTGAACATTTCCAAGTAAAGTAAGTTACGCTCATGTTATAATTAATATAGTGTACAAACTCTTTACAGATTTTTTTGATCGTTTGACTTACTATAGAAAAAAAATTGTGGAATATAATGCCAATTGAATTTTTTTTTATGGGTGATTACTTATTATATTTTGGAATTTTACTAGAATATATCGATCATACGATATAACCGTCGTCCCTACGTCCACATATACAACACATGACATTGAAACTGACCCCAGATGCCTAGTCCCAGAGTTAATAGCGAAAAGTTCATTTATATAATTTACTGTGTACGGATTTGAACTCGGTGTTACTTAGTTCTACGGAAATTAATCCATATTAGTAATTAGTTACTGAGAAAACTAACGGACAGATACATATATACATACATAGATAACTTCACGCCAGATCCCTTGCGGGGTAGGCACGACCAACAGAGCGCCATTTAGGCTTATTCTTACACACCTCACTTGCTTCTTTGACAGATACAATTACATAAAGATTATTTTTGGTTAGTTAATCCATTTAACTGTATATCCAGCTTCTAATGCTTGCATAATTTAAGAGTTTATTTTTCAAAATTCTAAAAATCTATAGTAATAATAACAAATTAACGTAATAAGTGTAAATATAACAAAACAACTTATAATTTAGTTGATAGATAAGTTTTATCTGATGAATTGATGATTATTTGGGGTCAGCTTAATATATCTTATCCTTTTACCGTTTTTTTCTGAAATACGTCATCTGTCACACCACACATCTTTGTATCACCTTTTACAGAATTCAGTCATTACCATTTTTTTGTTAAAATCGGACCTAAGGAGATTAAAAGTTCCGGCATCATGCCGAAAATTATATACCTGTGACATCACTAAACTGACTTCACCTCCGGTATTTCTCAGCCTAGAAGGATTACAGATTACGCCGTAACATCTTTATATGTACGGACCTTTTGCAATTACAGTCGTAATACGTTTTATTTAGGTTCCTTTGGGAACTTTGTTTGAACATTTTACCTGTAACCCATGTAGGGGACGGTTTGCTATTTTATTTGACATTTTATGTAAAGATTTTTTTTCTTTTGGCGAATTAAAGCTGAGTGTGCAATGTCGGCATAGGTTGAGCTTACATGTAGCCATCTCTCAATAGGAATGCGGACATATGTAATAATAAATTCTAATATTTTTACATATCGTTACGAGTTGCAGGACTCGAACTAAAATTACTGTTAGAACAATACAAACACGTTATACCACAGGTACAAATATAACAGAACACAACAAGTCCAAACGTAAGGCAGAAATTCGTAATTAAATAACACGCGCAAAGTCCGTCACTAAAAGATTCCGATTGTAGTACAAGCGTCTTGCTTCGCTCGTGGTTTTCGCTCGACTTCCTCGTCCCGCAATTGGAGCATTGCTTTATACTGCACAGATACAATATGTCTGCCAGCGTGGACCTGGAATTTCCTAGAGCCACCTGGCTCTTGAGCGCGGCGAATGGTTTTAAATTTGTTAGCAATTACATCATTATTGAAGGTAATTTAACTTCTATTCATATTAAATTGACCCATAGAAAAGTATATGTAGTTTTTACAGCCTTGTACTGTCGCTTTCCTAGCACATAAATTCTTTCTTTAATTTCTGTTAATTAATCCTTTAATACATACACGTTGACCGGACCACGACAATTCCACATAAAGTTTTCAATATTAAAAAGAAACACACATAAAATGTAACGAAGTAAACGGTAATTAATTTGAAAAGCCTTCTTAAACCCTAATTAATGGTGTGATTAAAAGTAAATAATGTTGCGGTGAAATAGGACTGAAATGTGTGCCTGGATTAATTTCAGACTGGGATTCAGCTTTGTTTCAGCCTAAATCTGTTAATTAAACACGTTGGTAATTGTTTTAATAAATTTCACGTTTATTAACAGACTTTTTAACGTGTACTTGTTTATTATGCTGATTTACTTTCATGATATAAAGAAATAAAAGTATAGTAGCTTAAATGTATTAAACTACTACAATTAATTAGTAATGACTAGCTTCTGGCCGCGACTTCGTTTGCGTGGAATTTAAAAAAAAAGTAAGTTAAAATAACCCGCGATTTTGAAAAGTTTTACATTGTTGCTCCGCTCCTATTGCTCTTAGCGTGATGGTTTATAACCTATAACCTACCTCGATAAATTGGCTATCTAACACGAAAAAATATTTCAAATCAGACCAGTAGTTCCTGAGATTAGCGCGTTCAAGCAAATAAACCAAGAAACAAACTTATCTGTTTTATATATTATATATTATGTATAAGATACTAGCTGTCCCGGCAGACGTCGTCCTGCCCGGTAAAAAATAGGGGTATCGTAGAGGGTTGAAAATCTAGGGTTGTATGTATTTTTGTATGTTGTATCATAAAAAAAAAGAAATTAAAAATTTTGTTTAAAAAATAAAATAAAAAATTTAGGGGTGGACTACCCCTAACATTTAGGGGATGAAAAATAGATGTTGGCCGATTCTCATAGATACCGGATAAGCACAAAAAATTTCATCAAAATCGGTCAAACCGTTTCGGAAGAGTATGGCAACGAAAACTGTGACACGAGAATTTTATATATTAGAGATAAAACTCTATCACTGACACCACACCCGGTCAAAATATCCGCTTCTATTATGTTATGTTGCAGAGAAATTACTTTTAGTCTGTTATAAGCTGTTTAAGTAATTAAAGCTTTTTAACTATCCCACGGGAACTATCTAATTTTTCGGGATCAAAGTATCCTATATGTTGACCAGGGATATAAGCTATCACCATACAAAATTTCATGTAAATCGGTCCCGTCGTTTCGGAGATTAGCTGGTACAAACAGACAAACCGACAAACAGAGAAACAAAAAATTCAAAAAAAATCTAAATTAGTTAGTTCTATTTCACTTCTTACATCCCCTGACTCGGTTTTTAGCATTGTTTTTCATTGTACAGAAATTCGACCTCTACAATTTTATTATATGTATAGATGATATAGATTAGTTCGGATTTGTTAGATGATTAGAAAACGTCTTACAATATCGCAGACATATGCCAAGTCTCTTACATGGCATGACATTCTATGATATCACTTTGGTGGAGGTTGCTGCTAAGATGTAAAACCTCCGTGTTTCAAAAGTATATTTTTTTATAGCCTGAAGCAGGCAAACAGGCAGGTAACCTGATGAAAAGTGGTTAACATCGCTTATGGATATTTGCAACACCAAAGGTGCTACAAATGCGCTGCTGCTCTTTTAAGTGACACTGGAACCTGGTCACTAATGCCGGAACACAAATCAAGGTTGTTATGGTGACATACTTGAGACCATTGGTAGCCATCCAGTTGGGCGAATGCCCTACCACCTGGCTGTGGGTTGTTTTGTCGCCTCTTACGACAGGCCATCCGGCCGCAGGAAATTGTGTTCACCGTTCCTGCACGGATAAAAATGTGTTTTCACAACACTACTTACTTATGATAATTCTTTTACGGTGCAAGCTGTCAAACTTTGGAATATGCTGCTTCTTACTGTCAAAGGCCAAATCCTTACCAATATTTAGAAATTTGGTCAAAAAACACTATTTGTCCAAAAATAGGTAATGTCTGATTAACAGAACATAATCATGCATAATACATTTATTATAATAACGTATGTATTTATTTTTTAAATTACTTTTGAATATTTATATATCTAGTAGGTACCTTTTTCTTGTACCACCTATTTCGCCTGATTCAATTTTTTCTCATTTAGGTTGCCTGGAAGAGATCGCTTTGAGTAATAAGGCCGCCTATTGTATTGCCTAGAAAACATTGCAAATATGATCTGTTCCTGTAATTGTATATTTTGGTATGCATTAAAGCAGTGTTTTTCAACCTTTTTCATGACACGACCCCCTTTAGTATGAAGAAATATTTCGCGACCGCTGCTTATTTTTATGTTTTTTATTTGGTGAAAAATATTCAATCCAACATATTTATTCATTTTCATAATAAAGGTTCGACTAAATACATAATTAAGTACGTAAAACACATTTTTTTTACATCGAATGCGTCGCCAATTGTTGATAACGCAATTTACGCGCATACGTACGACCACGTCCGATGCCGGCCGTCCCACCCCCGGCCCACATAAATGAGAAATCGTTGCTATTCTTATCGAGTAGTTCTTCGTGTATCTAAAGCAGAAAATCCTAATACTAATAATAATAATAATCGGCAGACAAACACACACATTGTATATCCCCAAATTAAGCAAGTTACGCTTGTGTTATGGGTAATATACAACGGACCACTCTGGGGCCGATCCCAGACACCCAGACCATGGTAAATAACGGAGAAAATACGTTTCCGAAATTTACTATACCGGGAATCGAACCCGTCTATACTTTATTGCCGTCTTGCCAAAAGAAATATTTTACCAGCGGCTTTAGATATGGTGGAGATTATGTTTGGAAAACAAGAGGTCGAAAACTCTAAAAGTATACTTCTGTCTGGCAGTACCATTCAATGCAGGTTAAGCGATATAGCGACTGATGTTCGTGATCAAGTTATAGAAAAAAAAAAGTAGTTTTGTGTCCTTACAATTTGATGAATCTATGGATATTGCAGAATTTACTGCAGTAGCTTTCCCAACCTTTTGTAACTCCCACTATTGAAGTTTCGCGACCCCCCCCAAAAAGGCTAGGCCTAGGGGGTCGCGACCCACACGTTGAAAAACACTGCATTAAAGTGTTATCTACTGTACAATTGATTGACCTACCAAAACTTATGTGACCGAAGAGGAGGATCTCATCCTTCTCCCACCATCACAAAGGAAGTCCTAGGAACTACCTCGTCTGCGTGTAATTCCAATTTTGAAATTAAATATATGCAAATTTTATAACACGGAAGCCGGCGCAAGAAAGGCGGTATTCGTACATTTTTACACAAACGAAATTACCACTTGTACGTTTGTGTAGCTGTGTTGGGATGCACTTAAGTTAGGGGCAGGACTACGTCATGAGCGGTAGCGATTTGTTTGTTTATTCGGATGTTTTGGTAACAAGGTGTTTTTTTTAAGATTCTCTATCTACATAATAAAAGCCGACACAAGCTTCATCGGTTTTTAAATTGTGTTCTCTTTAATAAAAAAATTAACCTGCCTTAACCGTATTTTTTTTCATTTCTTTTTAAGTCTAGTTATATTTATATTTTAGATTAGTTTTTATTTTATTTATAATTAGTTTTATTTAAGTTAGTTTATTTGTTGTCAAAGTATTATGACAATCTTAAATTACGTGTAATAATTCTAGTAATTTATATATATATATATATATATATATATATATATATATATATATATATATATATATATATATTAATTATGAACTGCCTTAGTTATAGACGTTTCTTCTAATTCCCATGCCTAATGTACTGCAAAGCTCAGTACAGTTGTGGTTGTTTAAAGTAAATGACATAGGGCACGTCAGCGTATCCACGGTATTTCCTAGAACCGCAAAAGGCTGGGCGCGGCTTAAACGCCTCCGTCCTGTTCTCTGCATTCTCCGCTCGCCAATTAAGCTGCTAATAAAAAAATCGCAATTCTTTCAACACCAGGCGTTAAATGAAGGTTCTGTATTTATTTGTATCTTCTAGCATTAGCCCGCGACATTGTCCACGTTGGATATGTAACAAACATCACAGTTATTTCGCTAAATATAAAATCAAAGGTAATACAGCAAGGTAATGGATTTTTTAGTATGAAAACACAGGAATCCCAGAAATTCTCGCTGGTGGTGTACACTGGTAATGGTGAACATTAATTGATATCTTCTTGCCAACAATATTTTTACGACCGACAAAAACCAATTCACATCTACAGTTTATTCTACATTTCCGCATTTGGACTTCTTTGTTTGATTTGTGTTTAACATTTGTAATTTAAAAAAAACGATTTTATATTGTAATCTTTTATGATAGTCATTAGCCAGATGTGATTCTTGGACATTCAAGTCAAGTCCAAGCGTTGTCGCGACATATTGTATTTGACAGTATAAAACAATGCCGCAACGGAGGGGTGCGGCAGTCTAGCGGTGGTCACAAGCGAGACAAAACGTGTGAACATGCGATAAGCTATATAGTGACGGACTTTTTGCGTGTTATTGAATCGTGTATTACGTTTGTACTGGTTGTATCGTTTTACTTTTACCTGTGTTATACGTGTTTGTATGGTTCTAATAAATTCTGTAGTAATTCCAACGGCATTTTAATTGGAGTCCTACTACTGTTTTTGGAAATGTGGTCTAGACGAAAGCACAGTGTATCATACCTATATATTCTTTCATTGCCCCAATATTACTTCTCAAATTTATGTCATGTACCCTTAGATTGTGATCGTTCTGTGAATGTCATTTACCTACTAATTCTTGGCCATACTAAATTTGTATATAGTTTTTATATTTTTTTGTCAACTACTAATATTTATTTATAATGCAGCTATTTTAATACAATTCATCAGAAAATGTTATCAATATAACACCGATCAAAAAATGAAAGTATGATGTTTGTTTTCATTTATTTAACTATCACTTTTACATAGTTACACTGATATTGGCTAAATCAACACAGTAAACATTGGAATGCAGTGGAAATTCTTTATCGGTCTTGTGAAGTTTAACGGTGTAAGAACTGAAGATTGTATTTTTCCCAAGGTGTTCTTGAAGTGTGAGAGAAATCATACAACTGGTACTATTAAAAAGGTGTAATAAGTCTTCACAAACAAACACACGTACAAAAAAGAAGTTCGTGTTCACCAAAGATACAATCCAAAGGTGGATTGGTACAGTGCACAAGACAACCGGTTTATCGCAGTATACGGGTTAGACTAATGAAAGGACTGCGTAGTGGCTCCAGCACAAAATTGCTGACCGTGCCAACTTCTGTCATCAGTTTAACGGTGGAATTTAGTGACTTTTTTATTTTGCCCACCGAATTTTGAATATTCACGTTAAAATTTGATACCATACCAAATTCAAATTGATTTATTTGCTTAAAACATGGTACATAAATTTGAAGTGACATTAATATTGCCAGGTGGTAGGGCATTTGCCCGACTGGATGGCTACCACCCCTGGTCTAAAGTATGTCGCCATAACAACCTTGTGTTGCGTTCCGGCATTAGTGACCAGGTTCCAGTCTCCTTTAAGAGGGCAGCAGCGCATTTGTAGCATCTTTGGTGTTGCAAATGTCCATAGGCGATGGTAACCGCTCTCCATCGAGTGGGCCGTCTGCCTGTCTGCTGACCTCCTGCAATAAAAAAAAATAAAAAAATATTACACTATTATTTAATAAAGTTTAGAAATCCTGCATTATATTTTTTGAAGATCGGTGTCCCACGATCGTGGTATAAATGATAACAAGCAAGAAAACAACCCGCTACCGCTTGTCACAAAGCTCTCTACCTTAACGTTGTATTAAGGCGACTACACACGCCCGCTCTGGTACCAACTAGTTTTTGTTAAGGATTATGGTACTAATAGCGAGCTAGCGTCGCTGCCAACTGAGATTTTAATATTAAAATATCGTGTGAAGCTTACAAAATTACCACGTATCTTACTGAACACTTTGGTTATATATAAAGTGCTTGAAAAACACCGTTATAGATAACTCTGAAAACGTATAAACATTTAACTAATACTCTAGAGATACAACAACAAGATCTTTTTCATCATCACCGCTTGAAGCTGAGCTCCTAATGACACAGTGTGTAGATGAATGTAATATTTCATTTAAATTTAAGCATATTGTTACATACCGACAAATTGAATGGACTTGGACTTCTTTTGTTTACTTTGTTGGTTGGTATACGCTTGTACAATAGGATTCCGAATGAAATGTTAGATCTCCGTTTTACTAAATTTAAAACCAAATTTAAAAGTTTGTTGCTTAGAAAGGGATACTACATATGTAGTATCCCTTTCTAAGAATTCTTAAATGACAATAATTCATTTACATAGTAGCTTGCTCCAGCCTCTTATACTATATTTTGTATAACGTTTTTATATTGCCAAGCATGTAAATAATTTATGGACATATGTTGCAGTATAAAATTTTAGTACGTCATGTCATTATTATTCATCATCATCAGTCATTATTTTCTATCCTTTTATCGTGTCTTTGTCTTACTGAGTATTTAATATAAAATTTATTTTAAAAAAAAATTAGTTTATCAATTTGTGACGTTACTGGGGAGTCCTGGGAAATAGGGCTCTTTTAAATAATTCCTAGGAAAATTCTTTCATGAATCCCGGGATAAAGCACAGCTAATATTTAAAGATTTTGCTGTGGATTAGTGAAAACCTCATCGTAATCGGTCCAGTAGTTTTAAAGTGATCCCTGGACATACAAACAAGAAAATTAAAAAAATCCATTCTCCATCGTTTATATTTCAATTAATAATTTTTAAATAGCTTCAATATGACATGACATATATAGAATTTAATAATAGATTTTTAATTAGTGACTATTTTGTTAAGTATCATAAATATAAGTGTTCAGCACAATATGAAAATAAGCGCTTTATAACGAAGTATGAAAACTGTTCTAACAATTACCCAGGAAAACCATCTGCCAATAAATATGCTTCGTCCGGTTACTCTATTAACCGGTTTACTTTAACAACATCAAAAACAATCCCGGACGAAACAAAAACATCACCCGGTCCACTAGCTAATTGAAACGGGCATGCCGCTGGCCTACGTCCGGATATACACCGCACCATTACGTGAACTGTTACTAACTATATTAAGGGGTAGCATTTTCAAAAATTCAACCTTAAATTTGAAGAACAAATGATTTTTACGAGCTACACGCAAGACTCGAATTAAAATATCGTTGAAATTACTATAGAGTTTATTAGAACTGTACAAATACTTATAAAACAGGTACAAATATAACTGGACACAGCCAGTACAAACTGCACGACTAAATAACACGCGCAAAGTCCGTCACTATATCGCTTGCCGAATGTACGTCTTACTCGAATCGTAATCCTCGCTCGCAGGCGAAACTACTCAAATTGTATGGATGATATTTTATAAAAAAAGATATATTATGTCGCCACGTAATACTTTGTATATTGTGTTGTTAATTTGTATAAAAATATTGATTTTTTTCCTATATATAGTGGTGTATGATATTCATTAAGCAGATTTTGAAAATTCATAACGATTTTTGTGTTTTATTTTGTTTAGGTCAAAAAGATGGTGAGCTTCCAAAGTCGTAAAATTATGTGCTTGTTCTAGCTTTTAAACTATAAAGTACTAATACTTAAGTATATTGAAGTATCTCAATTAAATACTTTTGAAGGTAACATATTAAATTTTATAATCTCTATAGAACCCTTCATTAGAGTTAGCCTGACACGCACTTGACTGACTTTTTAATCTTCTAAATTTTGCTTTCCAATAAAGTGAACTAACTATATGCAGATATCTGAGCCTTAAATATTCTAACCGGGCTTTTTTATGAACACCCTGTTTTTATATTAAGACCCGGGTTTTAGGTATTTGCATATTTATTTTATGTTGTTTCAAAAATGTTTTGTGAACCTGTTGAATAATTGAAGCCGTCGATATCGATGAATATTTATGGTTTTGTTTTTAAGGTTTGAAAGATTGAATTTTTCTTTATGAAGTTTTTGACAGGGTCGAACAGAGGAGCCAAGTGTCAGACAAAGGACGATTAGAGACAGTACGATATTTTAATCACTAGGGACTAAATTAAAACCACATGATCATGATGATTCTTCCACTTATCATTATTGATACGACCGACAAAGAACAATTCAGTGCAGTTTATTGCCTTCCCGCGTTTAGCCTTCTGTTGTTTACTTTGTGATTAAAATTTGTAATAAGAAAACCAACCTATTGTGTATTTTAATCCTTTATGGTAGGCATTGACCAGATGTGATTCTAGGAAATTATTGTTATTGTATCGAGACATACTGTATTTGTACAGGATAAAAGGAATGCCCGAACGGAGTGGTGAGACAGTTAAGCGACGACTACGATACGAACAAGACGTGTATACATTCGATAAGCTGACGGACTTTGCTTGCGTTATTGAATCGTGCATCGCGTTTGTACTGGTTGCGTCCAAATATGATTGTACCTGTGTTATACGTGTTTGTTTAGTTCTGTAAATTTTATAGTAATCGTAAATAACAATTCGTGGTCTCTCCTTCTATTTTTAATATTAATGGAGGAAACTTCAACACAGTTTTATGCTGTATTAAATTTAAGCATAGAAATGTATACCATTTATTCCTACATCCTCTCTTCTCTAGCAAATACTTTCTTTCTTTGATATATACTTTTTTCTTTGTCCACAGAACACGCCTCAGCGATAGTCGGCACGACTGCGCAGTTGCGATGCCGTGTCGATGGGAAGAATTGTGGCCAGATGCACAGCATCAAGTGGTACAAGGCTGACTCCAGGGTCTATGTGTACTCCCCCTCTAAAGACGCTGCCATCAACCGGCCGGAGGGAGACATGATGGATAGGTATGTACCGAGCTATTATAGTAATTTTTATTGGATACTGCAAAACTGAAATTATCGACGTTCAGATTATTTTTATCATTAGGCTAAAGAAAATCGAAAATAATTTAAACAGAAACATCGCTACCACCCCCGGTCTAGGGTATTCCTCCATAACAACCGGCATTAGTGGCCAGGTTCCAGTCAGTCAGATAATACTTTTGTATGTTATTTTCCAAATTTCAATGATATCCCAAAATAATTTCGGAACGGAGAAAGAATACAATTTCCTGCGGCCCGGCGGCCTGTCGTAAGAGGCGACAAAACAACCCACAGCCAGGTGGTAGGGCATTTTCCCGACTGGATGGCTACCACCCCTGGTCTAGAGTATGTCGCCATAACAATCTTGTGTTGTGTTCCGGCATTAGTGACCAGGTTCCAGGCTCCCTAAAGAGAGTAGCAGCGCATTCGTAGCACCTTTGGTGTTGCCAAATGTCCATAGGCGATGGTAACCGCTGTCCATCAAGCGGGCCGTCTGCCTGTCTGCTGATCTCCTGCAATAAAAAAAAAAAATTATTCATGAATACAATGTAAGAAAACTTAACTTATTTGTATTGTATTCCACCGATACTCCCTGAAGACTGTTAGTGGAATACTGAGCCCAGATCAACGTCTTCTATGAGTAAAGTGCCCAAAAGGCTGGCTACGTTTCCTCGCTGGATCGCCATACTGATCCGTTGGCCGAGGTAGGCACCAGCCCTCTGATCACCTGAAGAGTCGATGAGTCGTTTTAATAAATTTTGGTAGAAGCTCATGGCCTCAGGCCCCACGGTCCAAGCGTCTCGACAGCAAACGGCACAAACATATAACTCACACCGAGGGTTGCATATTTGCGCCGCTTGAGTGATGCCGGTGTTTCCGCCGCCGAACCGGCCGATCTAGACGTGATTGGTAAATGGGATGCGGCCAACGTGTCTACGCAAGTCGCATCCCACACCAAAGGCTTGCCACGCTGCCAGGGAATTAGAGTCATTCCGTCAGGGCACCTGCCATCATCACGTGCAATACCGTTCGGTACGTTAGCGGTGGCAAGCGCCCTCCGTAAGACATTCGCATTATATACAATATACATACAAAGATATGAAATTGACTATACAGATATATTACCAATTAAAACTGTCACATAACTAAAAATAACTATTAATGTACATTCTACAAAGCTATAAACTAAATTATCCGCCATCAATATTCCTTTAGCAATAAATTAAATATACTGCAATAAAATGTAGACCATAAACTAAAGTTGATCACAATAATAAAAGGTTCAGAAACGAATACTTCAAATAAAACGCTACTAAAATTTTTTTACAATCATTAAAAACGTATGCACAAATGTCTTTCAGTCTAGACAAGCCATTACTGACCTATAGTTAGTAAATTTATTCGTCTCTCGCATGAAACGAAAGTAGATTTTATAGCCAATGAAATAGAGAGCATTTTGGTAGAGTAGAAATTTATTAGAAATGCCATTGAGGCGATAATGGAATGAAAAATTAGATTGCTATGGGTTCTCTATCGGTATACATTTCTATATTAAATACTTTAAGGACCGCCATTGCTAATGTGCATTTTTTTTCATAATTTTACTGCATCATTGTGTTTCGGTGTATATCTAATATATAAAATTCTCGTGTCACAGTTTTCGTTGCCATACTCCTCCGAAACGGCTTGACCGATTTTGATGAAATTTTTTGTGCTTATCCGGTATCGATGAGAATCGGCCAACATCTATTTTTCATCCCCCTAAATGTTAGGGGTAGTCCACCCCTAAATTTTTTATTTTATTTTTTAGACAAAATTTTTAATTTCTATTTTTTTATGATACAACATACAAAAATACATACAACCCTAAATTATTAACCCTCTGCGACAAATCCCTATTTTTACCGGGCAGGACGACGTCTGTCGGGACAGCTAGTCTATCTATAAAGAGGTAGTTTATGGATTTGGTTGTAGGAAGTAATCTCTTGAATTATAGAACCGATTTTGAAAATGATTTCACCAGTGGAAAGCTATATTATTATTACAACTTAGGTTCCGACAAGAAAACAAATTCCACCTGCAAATCTTTAAAAACACATTTTATTACCTGTCGGCATTTGAACTAATTGTAATTCTTTTATGATCATCTTCTTTTGTTTACTTATTTATTAGCACACATTTCTAGAGAACCGCCCATTGTTTTATTTTACTCGTTTATAGCCTGGCTTGCGGCCGAATCATTAGTCAGGTGTTACGGAATATGTCGACTACGGTACGGGCGCATTGCATTTGTGCGGTATATAACGACGGCATGATGGGGATATGGTGCAGTCGAGCGAGAATCACGATCTAGGCGAGACGTGTGGTACATTCGGGAATCTATTAGTGACGGACTTTGCGCGTTTTATTGAATTACGACCTTCTGCATTACGTTTGGATTTGTTCTGTTCGGTTCGGTTATATTTCTACCTGTGTCGTACTTGTTTGCATTTTATTTCTAGTCTCGCACTCGTAACAGTATAATTATTTTTTAAGTTCTTGTCCGCGGCTCTGCTCAGGTTATTGGTATCCCACTGAGCAATAATATATATTGTTTGTTTTGGGGGAAGTTTTGAAGTGATAATTTCTTATGGGATGGTAAACCGCTTCGTTACGTAACGCGTTACGGTGCTAGTCTCTCTGGCTTCCCTTTCTCTCACGCATACGGCAGCAGTACGTTTTTTAATTTTTTAATTAAGCCCAGTAAAGTGGACACGCTTCAGCTATTATCATATACTTCCCTGTCTAATTTTGTCAACAGACTTAATATTTTCCAAGAAAAATGGCAGCTATAGACAAAGACGTGGACTGACAAAGGTTAGTACGTGATTTTATAAAGAGCTGTTTTTTTCGAAATGTCTACGTAATAATAAACGTGGAAACCGTAAAAACCGGTTGAAAGTGTACATTCTATATTTAATCAAAGAATGCAGGTGTTCTATATAACCGGCTTTGTTCGACCGGATTTACATTAAACATTCAAAAGGCAAATCAATGTATATCCGCCATTATAACCGGTTCTCTGTAATTTACTACACAGTGCATATTAAGTTGTTATGTCAAGAAGGAATATAATATGACAGTGCAAATTGTCACAAAGTGGGAAACCATTTATAATATAAGTACTTACTGCATATAATGTTTTGTTATTTTGTTTACCGATGATAATGTATTGAAAAACGTGTGCGTCTGGGGACTCCCGACAGAAGTGATAACTTGCGTGAAAGAAAGGCAAGCCAGACAAAACTGGCGCCGTAACGCGTTACGTAACGAAGCGGTTTACTCTCCCATAAGAAGTTATCATTTCAAAAAGACGG
Organism: Dendrolimus punctatus; assembly: GCA_012273795.1. Classification (NCBI taxonomy): domain Eukaryota; kingdom Metazoa; phylum Arthropoda; class Insecta; order Lepidoptera; family Lasiocampidae; genus Dendrolimus; species Dendrolimus punctatus. The sequence continues at coordinate 1,340,182 of CM022553.1, forward strand.
TGTGCGTCTCGGGATGTGGGAAAGAAGTGATAACTTACACTAAACTAACGTGAGAGAAAGGGAAGGATAGACTGGCGCCGTTACGCGTTACGTAACGAAGCGGTTTACCCTCCCATAAGAAATTATCACTTCAAAACTTGTGATTATGTGTCCACTCGCAGTGGAAGTGAAACTTCAGATAATATACTCACAGGTAATTATTTTCTAACTTTTAATTATAAATATAATTCCGTTAGACTACATCCGTCAACGTTTGATAACTCAAAATAGACTGCTTAAGTATTAAGTTCAATTTTTCACTGTTTTACTCGTAGTTTAAAAAAAATATACAGTTTTATTTCGGTTCAAATTGGCCTATAAAGATCGGTTCATGTAAAACTTGTACCTCATACTCTCGCAGGCTTAGTCCTGTAGATGTATTTATCTCATTTTGTATCTGTTTAGGCCAATTATTTCGATTGGTTCATCTCCTTGATTATATGATCGGAATGAAGTCAGTCGCGCCAACATCTTCCGATCTGTGCCCTGCTAATGAGGCTCATTGGCCAACGACATTGTGTCGTCACGTAATGTGACTGGAGGGACAAATCCGCACCACCGCAACAATAAGTCGAAAGTCGTCTACCTGATCGCGCGCGTATAACGACCCGCGCCGTAGTCATATGAACTACCTATTTTAATATTTAACCGCCATTGTGTGAATTTGTGTGTCACCAAAAATACTTTATAAAACTACTGTGTGTGCAAACAATTAATTAAACCTCAACGACCGCTGCCAGACGTCTCCAGGCTTGCCGATTTGGGAGAAGTGCAGTTTCGGGAGGTTAAGGTTAGTGGCTTGATTTTCCTTCCCATATCATCAATTGGATGCAACGATTGATCTGATTGTCCTGCCGTCCCTGCTCTTGAGCTATATTATCGAAGGCCGCACCAGTCCAGGAGGTAGGGCAATAAAAAGTACAACCGCCGCCACGTGGTGTGCTATAGGGGAGGTGGGGAAGGACCTAAATTTTACCCTGGCACCACCAGTATCTGTTTTTCGTTCCATCAACATCATTCATCACCTTGGTGTCGGTTGGTAATTTTGCAGGAAATTGTATTTTCTCCGTTTCTGCACTAAGAATGCCACTGTGTCGGAATTATATCCAAAACAATGCTGATTATCAGTGCACACCTTTCATATTAAAACATTACTGTATAAAATTAGTAAAAAAATAGTTCGAGTTTTAGCTAGACGAGTTACCGGGGAGTTTCTTGCCGCTTCTTCTCTTTAACAGCAATAACGATGCGAAGCGATGTAAATAGAATGGGAAGTTGATTTAAATTTTGACTTACACGTATGAACATCAAAAAGTGTTCTCCAGTGGAACTTATTTTGATTTAAAACTTTTTAATTTGAATTTACAGTTTTCCAAAAAATTAAATCAGTCTCAATCGTCTCTCATTATGAAAAGGAAAAATCATTAAATCAGCAAAGTAGGAAAGTAAATAACTACTAAATCGTTTACTTCCAAACTAAGGAAGTTACTTGATCAACTACTAATTACTATTGATAACGGTAGCACGTGGCTCGACTGGTAGGCACGTTTTGCTCAAACTTTCAAAAGGAGGGTAGTTTGGTAATTATTTCTTTGATAGAAGCATAACTTCTTTGTAAGATTTTTATGTTATACTTGAAAAGAGAGAAATAAATTAGGAATATTATGTTTACATAGATCTGCTTTACAAATACTGAAATTCGGCAAAGTGCGTGTGCGGACCATATATATCTATAATATAATAAATCTGTGAATAGTTACGAAGAAGTCTGTTATCAATTTTCGTAAGTTTCTCTAATTCCTTGGAATCCTCTCAACAGATTCTGACATTGTGACAATGGAAACAATTCAGGAGTATAACTTATTCAAAAAATATTCAAAAATTGGTTCACAATTGACAGAGAAATCGAGTAATTAACATGCAAAATAAAGATGAATTTAGAACGTCCTCATTTTTGAAAACAGTTGAAAAGAAGTGAAAACGTTTTACATGTCTGAAGAAAATCTTCTTACTTTAATCTAAATAATTTCAAACTTTATTATTAAATAGTTAAGTATAATTTTCTGTGGAACAGTCTGTTCGTGACTTAGTTGGAAAAGTGTGAAAACATGTGTTAGAGGAGAGTTAATTTTTTTTTAATGTTACATCTTAGTTATACAACATTAAAATTACAATCTAATCTAGGAGGAGTGTTAAATGAATTAATTTGAAAACTGGCGAACATTTTCATACCACGACTGTACATTGAAGAGAGGTATAATGTAAGATAATCGGCCTGATAAATTTCTCGTGCCGAGACCCAACCGTGTAACTGCACGCATTAGATCCACACTATAGACCCAACACTCGTTCCAAAGTGCACTTCACTCGCTAATTATCCGGGCTAACCCGACGCCCGGGTCATTTCAACCGGTTATAGTTATTATCCGGGTTTATTCCGCGTGAAATTTGTATTGACCTAATTTTGATGGTTGTTAATTATCGTAACATTATATTGTGATGATTGGGCGGGTTTGTGTGCCGTTATGCCGCCATTTTGCGTTTGTAGGATGGTTTCATGTTGACTATTCCCTATTTTTGTATTATTACTACCTAAAAGGTATTTTACTATATACAAGATTATGTTAATGAATTATATCAGCAATGAAAGGTATAACAATTGAGAAAACTATAATATTGTTACGAGCTACAGGACTCGAATTAAAATAAATGCCGTTGGAATTACTATAGAGTTTCTTAGAACTGTATGTACATACACGTGTATAACAAGTACAAAATAAAACTGGATGCAACCAGTTCACACTGAGCGATTTCCAAAGTCTTTCACTATATCGCTAATCGAAAGTACTACACATGACTTACTCGTATCGTAGTCGTCGCTTGGCTGCCTTGATTGACTGTATAATACCGACAAAGGGGCCGCGTTAATCCGCGTATCTGGCAAACTTCGACGCAATGCAATAAAAACTAAGATTATCCGACACTAATGGCGGCCATAAAATAAGTACGATAATAAGAGCATGTTTTTAAATTTAAAAAAAACAAAAGAATTCCTAAATCATAGAAGACAATAAACTGCGTTAGGGGCGTCCATTAATTACGTGAGGTGTTCTAGTGGGGGTAGGGGATCAAGCTAAATATTTCCAAATCTCACTTAGGGGGGGGGGGGGGAAGGGAGAAAATATCACGTAATTTTATTCTAGCAGAAAATTTCTGAATAATCTAACACGTTTACAACCGAAACATGTATATTGAAGAATCTCGCGTCAGATCAGGAGAGTGAGTTGAGGAAGAAAATCTCACGAAATCTCACCAAAGAGGTAGAGGGGATCGAAAATTCTCAAAAATGCCTCACGTAATTAATGGACGCCCCCTTATACGATAGCCAGATGTGCGTTCTCTGTCGGTATGTAACAATATAAATAAATATTTAACAGAAACATGGTTTCCGTGCTCAATACATTAAGGTAACCAGGAAGAAAAACAAATGAAAAAATAACAAAGCAGGGTGCGGACATGAAGCTAGTGCCACGCCACTGAACTAGTCTTGCGCCGGAACACCCGCGATTTCGTCTGCAGGGTGCGGTTTTTTTAACTATCCCACTGGAACTGTTTAATTTTTCGTGATCAAAAGTATCCTACATATTGACCAGGGATATAAGCTACCCCCATACAAGATTTCATTTAAATAGGTCTAGTCGTTTCGAAGATTAGCCCATACGAACAGATAAACAAAAAAAATTGAAAATTAGTTCCAATTCACTTCTTACATCCCCCTGATTCGGTTTTTCACTCAGTAATTCAGATGTTTAATTAAAAAATGTATTAATCAAAATGTACCTAACTAACCGAATTATAATTTGCAGTAAACCTGCGAAAAACCAAACTGTGAGCTGGGACACGTAGTAGAAGTGAAACTTCAACGGACATCGGAACAAAATTTTAATTTTAAGTTTTACGGGAAGGTTTTAAAATTGGACAAGGACATTAACATATACATATATACATACATAACTTCACGCCAGGTCCCTTGCGGGGTAGGCACGAACAACAGGGCGCCATACAGGCTTTTTCTTACACACCTAACTTGCTTCTTTGACATTCATAGCTCTTGTCATACACGCTCGTCTGTTCTTAAGGCTCCTGACATCACCTTCTGCTAATACACGATCTGTCTAATATGTATGATCTAACTATCTGTCCGTAACACTTCAAGTTAAAATTTGGCTGCGATTCCTTTTGCTAGTTTTTATATATTACTAGCTGTCCCGGCAGACGTCGTCCTGCCCGGTAAAAAAATAGGCGTTGATCGTAGAGGGTTGAAAATCTAGGGTTGTATGTATTTTTGTATGTTGTATCATAAAAAAATAGAAATTAAAATTTTTTTCTAAAAAAGAAATAAAAAAAATTTGGGGTGGACTACCCCTAACATTTAGGGGGATGAAAAATAGATGTTGGCCGATTCTAATATATACCGGATAAGCACAAAAAATTTCATCAAAATCGGTCAAGCCGTTTCGGAGGAGTATGGCAACGAAAACTGTGACACGAGAGTTTTATATATTAGATGTATTTTGTTTATTGTAGTTTTATGTATTATCCTTCGAAAAGTTGTAACTGAATAAAAATGTCTGAATTTAAGGATTCCAACATATATAATAGTGAAACTGGATGCAGCTGATAGATTTTAAGTATAAAAGCAGCCGATATTATTTACTCGGCAGTATTGCTTTGCGATCAAATATTAGAAATATGCAATATTGCTTCATATTGTCTGTAACGTTGAGAAATAGTCATGCATACAATGCAATATGAAACTGGAATATTTGAATCAAAGGCATCATTTTTCGATTTTATATTGAAGTTAAATAAGTTTTTAAAAATGATTTTAAATACAAGCTTTTGAGATCCTGGATATCATGTAGCAGCAGAGTGCTAGCCAAGACAAGTAAAACGAGCCCAAACACGACGGGACTATCTTGTTTAGTACAGGAGTTCCTGTAGCCACCTTCCGACTCCATCAGATCAGCTCCATGATTCCATATTATTGCATTGTCACGAATGTCAAAAATTTCAACTCATTAATTTTTAGCATTACAATTGTTATTTAATTTAATTATTTAGGCAATATTTTTACGTGTAACGGAATGTAATAACATGTGAATGATATTGTTACGACCTGAACGCCGACAAGTAACAAATTCACACCTGCATACCTATAGACATTGTATTTCCTTTTCGGCATTTGGACTTCTTTTTTTTTCTTTGTGTTTAAAGTTTGTAATTAGAAAAGCAGCCCATTGTGTATTGTAATCTTTTATGGTAGTCATTAGCCAGGTGTGATTCTAGGAAATTCAGTTCACGCGGCCGAGCAAACATATTGTATTTGTACAGTATAAAGCAATGTCCCAATGGAGAGATGAGGCAGTCGAGCGATAACCACAAGCGGAGCAAGAATTGTGTATATTCGGTAATCTATTTAGTGACGGACTTCGCGTGTTATTGAATCGCGCATTACGTTTGGACTGGTTGTGTTAGTTATATTTGTACCTGAGTTATATGTATTTGTACAGTTTGAATAAATTCTATAGTAACTCTAACGGCATTTTAATTCGAGCCCCGCAACTCGTAACAATATTAATTAACTGTCATAATAAACTGAGAATTAACAGTTGAAGAATAATTTCAAACTTCTGATATGCAGATACATTCAATTCAACTTTTTAATCCGTCGTTTTCTTTCCACAAAAATAAAGGTTATTCTCTTTTATCGTTGGAGCAATCCTCTCTATCTCCGATGTATTCAAATAGGATTGGATCAGCGCGATTTTAATAAGATGAGATTTTTATATCGAATACCCATCTGTTCTCATGCAGAAGTATAAATGTCTAAACTCGAAACGGTTGAAAAGGAAATATTGTTTGGAAATTTAGTTATTTTATTCTTATTCTAGAATAAGTGGTCGTGATTTGGTAAGTTATTATTTATTCTGTTTCTCAAGGGTCGAATAAAATATTAAAGCATTATATTATTACGAGTTACCTAGGACTCGAATTAAAATGCCGTTGGAAGGAATTACTATAAAATTTATTAGAACTATACAAACACGTATAACATATGTACAATTATAACTAGACACTAGACTAGCACAAATTGCACGATTCAATAACACGCGCAAAGTCCGTCACTACATCGCTCATCGAAACTACGTTTTGCTCGTATCATAATCCTCGCTCGACTGCCCCCCCCCCCCCCCCCCCCCCCTCTATGTGGGCATGGTTTTATATTAAACTGTATAATACATCAAAGGACCGCGTTGACTGAGGATTTCCGAGAAAACCTAACTTGCTTACTGGTTAATTATTCCCGCAAACGGCCAACAAAGTCGAAAACAATAACAGTAGGCTATTGTCTAATTGGAAATTTTAAACACAAAGTAAACAAACAAATTCCAAATGCGGGAAGGGTCATAAACCAGGTGCGCATTTCTTTGTCGGTATGTAACTATAGTAGATACATAACACTTTATTGCTCACCAAATATACAATTTCAAAAATACATAATCACAATATTGTCATGCTAGAAATTGTTTCTATTTTTTAAATTGGTCAAAATGACATTTGATAACTTACCACTGGTATCAGATGTCAAGTTATATTCAAAAATATTTTTTGACACCACTTTTCTGTTATTCTTTTGTCTGAGTTGAGAAGTTATAACACCACGAGAACGCTATCTACTAACTCCGCTGGAATTTGGCTATGTAACTGTTCGTATTTTAATTATTTTTTTATTGCAGGAGATCAGCAGACAGGCAGACGGCCCACTTGATGGACAGCGGTTACCATCGCCTATGGACATTTGCAACACCAAAGGTGCTACGAATGCGCTGCTGCTCTCTTTAGGGAACCTGGAACCTGGTCACTAATGCCGGAACACAACACAAGGTTGTTATGGCGACATACTCTAGACCAGGGGTGGTAGCCATCCAGTCGGGCAAATGCCCTACCACCTGGCTGTGGGTTGTTTTGTCGCCTCTTACGATAGGCCGCCGGGCCGCAGGAAATTGTATTCTTTCTCCGTTCCTGCACGGATATCTTGTAATTTAAAAAAAAAACAAAATTAACTGCTTATACAGCAAATAAATAGTCCACCGCTAATCCTAAATAATCTAAAAAATTACTACATTTTAGACTTTGTTACAATTTCCTGCAGCCGGGCAGCCTATCGTAAGAGGCGACAAGACAACCCACATCTAGGTGGTAGGGCATTTGCTCGACTGGATAGCTACCACGTCTGATCTTAAGTACGTCGCCATAACAACCTTGAGTTGTGTTCCGACATTAGTGACCAGGTTCCAGTCTCCCTTAAAAGAGCAGCAGCGTATTTGCAGCACCTTTGATGTTGCAAATGTCCATAGGCGATGGTAACAGCTTTCCATCACGTGGGCCGTCTACCTGTCTGCTAAACTCCTACAAAAAAGGGTGTGTGTACTTATGTACACGCGTTAGAAGTTATACTTTTTTAAATTAAATAAAGCCCCTCGCACCTACCACGTGGTAGGTGTTTTATTTATTTAACCTACCGTAGTGAAAAATACAATCGAAAACAGAGGTTAACTTTAAAAATACAATCAAAAACTGAGCTTAACTCTAAATAACTTAGAAAAATAAATACCACAAACACACCGAAGTATTAGAAAAAGTGATATAATTGATTAAAATGATCATCAAACTCGTATATTAATTATTAAAACAAATAAAGTAAAGAAATATATCATACATACATAACCACTATACTACACTCGGCCATCCTGAAAAACTAAAATGTAGACTATAGCCAACTTCATGGTGTAGCTTTTTCGTGTGGCGGTGTGCGCGCGTCGTAAAAACTTACTCTCATCGCGCCTAAAGAAGTATAACTTCAAAAATGTTCCCACTGAAAACTGCTCTTACACACTCGTCGCTTTGTTGTAAGTTGACTGGAAATAACCCTAGTGGGCAGGTTTCAAGTTCAGCTTCTCCAAGCAATGAGTCCATTGTAACAAAAAACAAGTGAATCGTAAATAATAACATTGTTAGCCCTGTGGCCCAATTGGCCCGCTCGTCCGTTCGACCGGAAAATGCCGGTCGCAACCAGTTATGTCCGGTTTCGAACCGGTAACAACCGGACAAATGAGCGCAGAACGGGATATTATGAACTGTTTAGGCTTTATGCAGCGGAAAACTATTTTTTACTTTTGTTATTTTTATGTCGCGGAAGGCCACGACACACCTTCCATGATCAAAATACTCATGTGTTAGCAGAAGGTGATGTTGGGAGCTTTAAGAACAGACGAGCGTGCATGACAAGAGCTATGAATGTCAAAGAAGCAAGTGAGGTGTGTAAGAATGGGCCTGTGTGGCGCTCTGTTGTTCGTGCCTACCCCGCAAGGGACCTGGCGTGAAGTTATGTATGTATGTTATTTTTATTTGACAGTTGTAAAAATTGGTAATGTTTTTGATGTTCGATAATGAAATGTTAAATTTTCACGTCGTGTTCTGTTGTGGGTAGTTAATTCACTGGTCAATAGTGGTTTTGTTGCCCTGGCTGTTATAATGGCTTTGCATAATTTTGTCCTAACAATTAATTGGCACGTGGTAATTGTAACTGTAGACACAGGAACGGAGGATATCCAAAAATGATTCGATTTTTCTCGTTTAAATTCAAATATTTCGTTGGTCGTATAGTAATGTAATGAAGTTCGTATAGTTATAAAGTGAAGTTCGTAAAGTGACGTTTCTTTATATGTCACTGCTATTGTGACATTTACACATGGACAATGTCGCAATGATCGATGGCAACGATTCATAAGGCCAAAGGTTTTGGAGCCAAAACTGTAATTGGCTTATTGTGTTTGAATAGTAACAATATCCACATTAGAAAACTGCCGAAGTAGTGCACGCGTTACGGCCAGAATCGAACCCGCGCACTTTGATTGTGGGATTATCTCTATGAATATTGTAAACGCGAAAATTTGTAAGAATGTATGTTTGTTACTCTTTCACGCAAAAACTACTGAATGGATTTTGATAAAATTTAACAGTAATATAGCTTACACATCAGAATAACACATAGGCTATAATTTATAAAGATACTAGCTGTACCCGGCAGACGTTGTCCTGCCTTTAAAAAATAAAAATCTAGAACCCGATTCCAGCGCATATACCTGGTTCAAATTAAAGTCTAAATCATCCCAGTACAAAATCATAAAAATACTAATATCTCTATTAAAAAATAGGGGTTGATCGTAGAGGGTTATAAATTGAGGGTTGTGTGTATTTTTTAATTCTGTATCATAAAAAAATAAAAATGAAAAAAGTTATCAAAAAATTTAAAAACTATATTTAGGGGTGGACTACCCTTAACATTTAGGGGGATGAAAAATAGATGTTGGCCGATTCTCAGACCTACCCAATATGCATACAAAATTTCATGAGAATCGGTCGAGCCGTTTCGGACGAGTTCGTAACTAACATTGTAACACGAGAATTTTATATAAAGACTAGCGGTCCCGGCAGACGTCGTCCTGCCCGGTAAAAAATAAGGGTTGATCGTAGAAGGGTGAAAATTGAGGGTTGTATGTATTTTTGTATGTTGTATCATAAAAAAATAGAAATTAAAAATTTTGTCTAAAAAATAAATAAAAAGTTTTAGGGGTGGACTACCCCTAACATTTAGGGGGATGAAAAATAGATGTTGGCCGATTCTCATAGATACCGGATAAGCACAAAAAATGTCATCAAAATCGGTCAAGTCGTTTCGGAAGAGTATGGTAACGAAAACTGTGACACGAGAATTTTATATATTAGATAAACTGTGAGTTATCCAAAATATGACGATTTTCCATGACCACGCGAGTGAAACCGCGGGCACAGCTAGTATAATATTAGTTACAAAAAACTATACGCCAAACCGGCAAAAAACGTGTGATCATTATTAAGCTGTCAATATTGCATAATAACTTGGTAGGTATACAAATAGGTATTCTATTTGTCTACTTACCATGTTATTATGGAATATTTGATTGATGGCCGGTCCACCATTCTGTCGACAAAATCTACATTTCACACGAGCAAAGCCTTGGGCGAGAAGCTAGTGTTTCGATATGTTTCGCATTGTAATTTCTTTTATTGCTGGAGCGCAACAAACAGACTGACGGCTGAACTATGGTGAAAAGTGGTTACCGTCGCCTATGGACATTACCAATACCAGAGATCCTGCCAATGTGCTGCTGGCCTTGAAGGAGAAACTGGACCCTGGCCACTGATGCCAGAACACAATTCCATCCAGTCTTGTAAATGCCCTACCGCAGGAATTAGTATTTTCTTTCCGTTACTGCATCGACAAAATGTTATGCAATGTTAGTAATCCGTGCAGGAACGGAGAAATGCGTCCGGGCGGCGTGTCGTAAGAGGCAACAAAACAACCCAAAGCTAGGTGGTAGGGCATTTGCCCCACTCGATGTCTACCACCTCTGGTCTACAGTATGTCACTATAACAACCTTGCGTTGTGTTCTGGCATTAGTGGCCAGATTCCAGTCTCCCATAACAGAGCAGCAGCGCATTTGTAGCACCTTTGGTGTTGCAAATGCCATCTTTTAGGTTACAAAAAGTATTGTCTTCTTTCTTGGGGGTTGGTATACCCTTCTTCAACAAGATTCCGAGTGAAATGTTAGATCTGCCCTTCATTAAATTCAAAACCAAACTAGAAAGTAGGTATTTTGCTTAAAAAGGGATACTACACTATTGAAGAATATTTAAATGACAAAACTTTTTTTTTTATTTTTTTATTGCAGGAGATCAGCAGACAGGCAGACGGCCCACTGGATGGACAGCGGTTACCATCGCCTATGGACATTTGCAACACCAAAGGTGCTACGAATGCGCTGCTGCTCTCTTTAGGGAGCCTGGAACCTGGTCACTAAGGCCGGAACACAACACAAGGTTGTTATGGCGACATACTCTAGACCAGGGGTGGTAGCCATCCAGTCGGGCAAATGCCCTACCACCTGGCTGTGCGTTGTTTTGTCGCCTCTTACGACAGGCCGCCGGGCCGCAGGAAATTGTATTCTTTCTCCGTTCCTGCACGGATAAAAAACTTCATTTACTAGCAGCTCGCTTCAGCCTCTTATACTATATTTTGTACGAGTATAACGATTTTATCTTACCGTATTTGTAAGATATGTTGCACTTTATTTTTATAACTATAATAATATTTTCTATCATTTTATTGCGTTCTGTCTTATTGAATATGCACTGTTTGCTACGACTCCATTAATTCTTCAAAAGTCATTCTGTAACACAATTCTGTATATAACTTTAAAAAAAGAACGTAAATATAAATAGAACAACAAATATAAAGAAAAACAAGTTTTTGCTAGACGTGTTGCTGGGGGAGTTTGTTGCCGCTTCTTGTCCTCAACAGCAATAAAACGTTGCGAAGCGGTGTACATAGACTAGGAAGTAAAATTAAATTTTAACCTATATGTATGACCTTCAAAAAGTGTTCTCCAGTGGAACTTATTTTGAATAAAAACTTTTGAATTTGAATTTACATAGGTGATGGTAATCGTTTTCCATCAATTGGGCCGTCTGCCTGTCTGCTGAACTCATGCAATAAAAAAAGTGTTACTTTTGATATGCTATCATTAAAATTCGTACTATTAACAATAGCGTTTATGTGTTGCCCCGGGCTGTAATTGCGAAGAGGACTAAAGATCACGCCTCAGCGCAAGATTAGAATTCCCGCGGGAGTGGCAGCGAGTTCGATAAAGTCAATATTCATGTATTGTGGACGTGCTCAGAAATGTGGCAAGGAGTGAGCGACACAAAAGCCTCCAAGGGCGCGTTTGGAGGACGGCACTCTATTTATTTAGGTTCGGTTACGACTGGCTGGTGGAAGTTACGAGCGGTAGCGATTGACCTAAGTTAACGGCAATGATATCTTATCATAATGTTGCTAACTTATCTCAGCCGTGCATTTCTATCATTGAAGTGATACTTCTTTCAGAATAGTTGTGATTTGAAACGAAAATCAATTAACACCTAAGGCTGGTGCACCGACTTTTAACCGATGGTTAAAATAAATTTATCGCTAAAAATGTATACATAAACAGTGTTTTTATTTTATTTTAACCGCCGGTTAAATGTCGGAGCACACCAGCATAAATCTATTGGATGAAGCCTGCAAGAGAATGAGATAAAATACATTATATTTAATCATTAAAATAAAGATATAAATAATTTCGAATTATGCTGATACAAAAATATGGATGCTGAATTATTTTTGCAAGCTAAGCAAGTAACGTTTGTTAGTATAATAAAAATAACAACCTGAGGCCAATCTTAAATACCAAAAATGTAGTAACCAACTAAAAGTTCTTTTTCGAAAGTAATGACGCCAGGAACAGTCCCCGGATCCTGTGCGCTGCAGTAATGTAGAGACCATCGACAATTTCATGGCAGTCTGTTTTGAAATTTCACTCTATAATTTGTAGCATTATATCAGTTACGTCTTTCTGTCAAATTTTATCTTTGCAGACCCAGTGCTTTTCGAGAAAAAATACTCTGTGATATACAAAAACAAATAGACTTTCCCGATACTTATAACCTGGGTGTCTTCAAGTCCCGTGTGAATAGGTACTTTCTAGGTAAGCGGGCAAATCGTAGACCACATTTTTGCTCCACATAGGGCAAGATTGTGCGCGAACCTGTACTACAATAAAAAAATAATATAAAAAACACGACTGTCGAACGAAATATGAGGGTTTTGTTTTTTTGTAATGACTAAACGCGCAGGCTCTCTCTTCGAGTTTCAGTGAGCTAGCCAGGAAAAGGCTTAGCTCACTCAATCACAGAGACCGTTAGGCAGACGCAGAAGATGAATTTGCACATAGTAGACATTAGTGACACCGAGAAATTCTTCCTTGTTCAATATACCCTCCCCTCCTGATCATGAAGAAAGAGAAAATAACTTGTAAATGAGGAATACGCAAACCAAAAACACGACTTGTATCAGGGCCTCATATTTTTGGAAATACACGAAATAAACTAAATTCATATATAATTAAATAATTAATTTCTACTCATCGCATAAAAGTTATATTATTCGCCTGTTTGGGTGGCTACCACCCCTGATTTAGAGTACGCCGCCATAACAACCTTGATTAGTGTTCCGGCATTAGCAGCCAGGTTTCAGTCTCCCTTTAAAGAGCGGCAGTACATTGGTGGCCCCTTTGGTGCTACAAATATCCATAGGCGACGGTAACCACTTTCCATCAGGTAAGCTGACTGCTTGTCTGCTAAACTTATGCTTTAAAAGAAAGTCATTGCTGGTGGTGCGTCAAACTCGCGGAGAAAAAGTGAAGCGAAGACTGCTAGCAAGATATTTGTTCTCTTCAAATTCTTCCTCTCTAGGTCCCTTTTGCCTACTTCCAGCCAACGCATCGCGCCCACAGACAGATATAGCTTTTATAAAACTACCATACTACCAACCTAACTTAATAAATGCATCCGCAAATCTCTCATACCTTCTACCACACCCCAATTTATTTAGGCCCGCCTGGGGGGTGACAATAAACAGCCGTCGTAGACCGAACCCTGGTCATCGCGCCATGAATAACAACACCTATTTATATAGCTGAAGGATTTAAACTGATTTTATGGTTATACCTTCATCGCAAGTGAGGGTAGAATACAAAATTTATTTTATTTTTCTGCATATTTCTACAGTGAAAGGAACCTCTTTCCTGACATTGGCATATTTGCTGGTCGGCCACAGGGACTTAAACAGATCTTCAAATGTCAACAACGGCTAGCCTCTCATATATCCACCCGCCTTTGGATGTTACACACGGCGATGAAGCGTCTTATTCACCTCGTTAAGCCCGCACTGCCCGCTTTACACCATAACATGACTCTTAGGATGTGTCTATTTGAAACTCGTTTTTTTATTTTGGCTAATTTAAATAATGTTTTATTTATTTCATTACTAAGATCTCACAGTATTATACTTTTTAAGTTGTTTATTTCGAGAGCAAGTATCACATATATTACATTGCATTAAAAAAATTCTTGGCGTGATTTTCCTCAGTAAATTGTTAATGTCCGTATAAATAAAATCTCTCAAAATACCCGATTTATATAGCAATAACATGTAAGCAATGTGACTAAATCGCTATTTCTTCAAATAAAGCATCCCAGTTTTAGCGGTGAAAAGTATCTAATTAACACTAAAGGTACTAAGACTATTTATCGTGGTGAATGTCATGTATCCGGCTCGAAGGACCAGAAAATGGTGATGCAAATGTACGTCACTTTAGGTGCAATTGACAAAGGAGAAGAAAATGGTCTTTTATGTGGAAATTTTGGGCTAACTTCTTTGGCAGGTGATCCGTACTAGGGTTGATGTCTTGAAGTGGTTACGCACCAATTCACAGGGTGTTTTAATGTCACTTCAATCACGAGGGTGTCGCGTGGAACAAGACTTTGTTCTATGACAGTGTGCATTGGATTGTTGCCGGTGGGTGGCGCGTGAGTAGAGTCGTAGCTTAATTTAGTACATAACTTTGTAAAAAATCTGCGAAAGCGTAACGGGCACACAGTTACTTTTGCAATTTACTATATCAGTTTCATCAAAATCCGTTCAGTAGTTTATACGTAAAAGAATAACAAACGTCTAACCTTACATACTTTCTTGTTTATAATATCGAGGGTTGAAAAACTAAACGCTATAAGCGAAATTTTGGGCTTTTATCATTTTAATGTCTAAATCTTTAGGTAATAAAAGGAACCTAATTACCAATTAAATCTATGGGTGACCTTTTTTTTCAGTATGTTATAAAGTTTATTGAATATGCGTTTTTCTCGTCATTCGTAACTTGAAAGTTTTCTTCCGACACATTTTTTATTTATTTATATTTTATTGCCTGAGTTCAGCAGACAGGCAGACGGCCCACTTGATGGAAAGCGGGTACCATTGCCTATGAACATTTGCAACACCAAAAGTGCTGCAAATGCGCTGCTGCTCTATTAAGGGAGACTGGAACCTGGCCACTAATGCCGGAACACAACTCAAGGTTGTTATGACGGCATACTTTAGACCAGGGGTGGTGGTAGTCTTCCAGTCGGGCAAATACCCTGCCACCTGGCTGTGGGTTATTTACGACAGGCCGCCCGGCCGCAGGAAGTTGTATTATTTCTCCGTTCCTGCACGGAAATTTTCCAAATGTCGCTAAAAACAAATAGCATTTTACCGTTCGATTTAACAAACTGGTAGAATTATCTCATAAAGTGCAACGACCTAAAATCTCAATGGAACTCAGTAGTAAATCAAGCAAATAATCCAAGTAAATATAACGGTTTAAATCTGTTTTAAAAATGGCCCCAAGTCACAAATCAAAGTGGACACATTCGGACTTAATGGCCGATCGGAGTGTAGTGGATCCGAGCCAGATTTATGCCCAGCAGTGGGACGGCTTTGCGCTGCACGAGTAATTATCTTGGATGTAGGTGCATTGCTTTTGTTCTCGTTTTAAAGTCGATAGATGCAGCAATTAGAAAAGCTATTTTCTTTTATAACTGGTTAGTGTAGACAATCTTGTATACTGTACATTAGTCTTAAGTATTATATTGTTACAAATTGGGCCACCTGCACACCTATTGTTACATACCGACAAAGAAATGCCGCACACCGGGTTTATTGCCCTTTCCTCATTTGGAATAGTAGTGACGGACTTTTCGCGTGTTGAATTGCAATTAATCGTGCAGTGTGAATTGGTTGTATCCAGTTTTATGTTGTACTTGTATTATACGTGTTTGTACAGTTCTAATAAAGTCTATAGTAATTCCAACGGCTTTTATTTTAATTCGAGTCCTGTTACAATATGTATAAATCATTTAAGCACTACCCGCAACATAGTGATGTTATTTTTATATTTTTATGTGTGTACATACATATGTCTATTTTATGTATGTAATATTAATAGGAGTATTTATATCTATTAGGTATAATTTTTACTTTTTTTTTCTTACATGAGGAAATGCGTTGTCGCATCGTCAGCCGCGCGGGGGATCATGCGCGGCCGGTATGTGGCGCTCCCCGATGCCGATTAATCAATACGACCGGCGCCGGTATACCCACTAAAACCTCATGGGAGCCTTCTTCCGCCTAGCGCCGGAGTCACGGTACATGTGCGAGCTTAACCCGCAACCCCGGCAGCGGCTGGCCGCCTCGTAAACAGAGGCGGCCTCTCCTGTGTGCGGGCCGGGGAGTGACGTTTCCCCGGCCCTGAGAGGGACGCGCGGCTGCCTCTCGCGCCCTCTCGCGGCATTAGTGCGGGCGGAGGTCTTTCTGATTCTCCAGACCTCGACGCCCGCTGCCGCCCGCCCGTGGCTGCCAGGAGTCACATCATTTTTACTTATATGGTAACTTAGCCTAGCCCCACGTTGGGCGCTACTATAGTAATTGATGTTAGAGATAAATTTGGCATTATTTCGATTTAATAAAACGTCTTATAATCTGTCTTTCATGACGTGAATATTATATATTCGTACAATAAACTGTTATCTCTCTCTCTTTCTCTCTCTCTTTATCTCTTTCATTATTATTAAAGATAATAAAATTTATTTGAAATTACAGTTCTTAGGCATACAAAAAATATTTTGATTTGAAATAGCCAATACTGCAGACCGGCTGTTTCATAAATGAAGACATATTCTTAGTTTTTACATAATTATATTAATATGTGAAGCAAAAACTTTGAACCCCTTTTAACGAAAATTGCGCGGACGGAGGATTATGAAATTTCGCACAGTTATAGCTAATGTAAAGAAGGAGTTCATAATGCTAATATTTTTATAAAATTATGCATAAAAAATACTGTTACAACTCAGGTCCCGACAAAACAACACCCACCTGCATATCTGAAACAAAACACATTTTATCACGTGCCGGCATTTTAATGAATTGTAGCTCATTTTATGATCGTCTTCTTCGTCATTGTTTTATTGTAATCTTTTATGGCAGGTTGTGGTCGAGTTATTAGCCAGGTGTGGCGGATTAAGCCGACTTAGATACGGGGACATTGCATTTGTGCAGTATAAAACGATGACCTGATGGAGGGGGAGGTAGTCGAGCGAAAACCACGAGTCGAGAGATACGTGTGTACTACAAACGGGAATCTATTAGTGACGGACTATGCGCGTTTTATTGAGTTACGACCTTCTGCGTTTGGGCTTGTTGTGTTCGGTTATATTTGTACCTGTGTTATACGTGTTTATGTAGTTCTAATAAACTCTATAATCGTTCTAACGGTATTTTAATTCGAGTCCCGCTTAACTTGTAACAATACAGTACATCAATAAAAAAAACATTACACATCCTGTATTTGATACACACACATATATATACTCTTTTGTTTATTGTTGCCTTGGCGAAATCAGTGATTATAGATGTATAGTCTTTGATCATAGAACCTTAATAATGTTCTAACTTACAATATAAATTAATTATGGTCGAATTTCGACCACTGGAAGAACTCTACTACTCGTAAATATACAATGTATGTTGTCAGTATATCGTTTTATTATGTTATTTGTTCTTTTCAGATACAAACTAAACTTCACTCGTCGTATATCATTATAACTTTAAACCGAGTTTTCTGTTTGAATAATGTATTTGATTTTGTAATATGAAAAGTAAATATATCTGCCACAACATTATTACGATCATAGACATTTATTCGTGAGTTTGTTACATTAATATATATATATATATATATATATATATATATATATATATATATATATATATATGTCGGAGGGAAGCTTTAATTGAACGTATTGTTGACTGGATGTATAACGCACAATATCATTTTAATTACTTCTAAAATTGATAATTTAATTTGGTTTGATGTCTTAAATGTTTCTATAACTAAAAGATCGTTCTAACCTAATAAAAGTTATGAATATTGTAATTTAATAAACGACCAATGAGAGCAGAGCATATGGCAGAGCGGGGTCAGACGCGCCCTCTATACTTTGAGTAATATCTACTTGGGTAGACTGAGGAGTTTTTGTGGCGCATTTGGTTGATGGCAATAGGTCGAGTTGGACCATGGAGTATTTTAAAGAAAGTGTTAAGTTGAGCGGGTGCCCTGAACCCGCTGCTCGATCTAAACTATGTCAAAATGTTGATAGAATCTAAATTAAAAGTGTATAAACCGTTGCTATTGTGTTTTATGCTCGCATTTTATCCTGATGACGCCCACTAAACCTGCAATACCTAAAGAAGATATCGTGAGAACGAGGCGGTATATATATATAGATAGTATTAAGAAAATACAGAAACATATTTTTAAAATACAATCAAGTACTTAAACACAAATTATTTTTACAAGCTTTATTTAACTTGCAATAGATGTACTTACCTACGTATGTACGTATGGAATCTTGCAAGTTAAATATAACCAACGTCCCGGTTCCCGATTAAGCTGAAATTTAGCAAGCATATGTATCTCGCGTGACAATCCATTAATATGGTACAATAGAGCTGATCTGATGTTTGAGCCGGAAGGTGGTCATAGCAACTCCTGTACTAAACAAGATTGACCGGTCGTGTTTGGGCTAGTTTCATTTGTCTTGGCTAGCACTCTGCTCCTACATAATATCCAGGATTTCAAAAGCTTGTATTTAAAAACCATTTTAAAAAACAAGTTATTATTGAATTTGATCATATTATTTATCGAATTAGTATTGAAGAAACTGTGTAAAAAGCCTTTGCAAAAGCAAGTGTTCAATCCAACAATTGTAGCAGCGAGAGGTGGTGGTAAATGATTCTTCAGCTGGTAGATGAGTAGTTTTCACTGTCGAGTGCTGATGTGAACTAATTTATGTTGGAAACGGTAACCTTGAGTACAAATATTAAAAAGTCGTACAGCTAGTACAATATATAGCACAGGGTGTGAGTGGGACGGATGATGAGCGAGCGAGATCGACTATTAATATGTGCGCTCTAGCGTGGCGCTAGCTAGTAGTTGAAGAGTTATGGGCAAAAATAAGCACAAAAGTCTTGATTTGAACTGATATAATTGCATTTCATAAAATAGACGACAGAGCAAAATTGACATTCAGAGAGCACGGAATGAGAGAATTACAGAGACAATGTTGCCAGTATTCATACTAAAAAGTGATACCAGTTGTTATGTAATAATTAACAGATATTTTGTTTATACATTACTAAAATAATATTTACTTTAACAGTAGTTCGTCGTCCGCTGCGATGACTAGACATATGCAACTCCCATACAATTATCAAAATTAGATCAGACACTAAAAAGTTATATCTGACTGACCATACAGATAAATACATGAGTTGCTAGGTCTTAAAATTGCACAGCAGAAGTAACGGTTACAGTAAATGACGGATTTTGCGCGTGTTATTGAATCGTGCAGTTTTTACTGGTTGTGACCAGTTATATTTGTACCTGAGTTATACGTGTTTGTATAGTTCTAATAAATTCCATAGTAATTCCAAAGGCATTTTAATTCGAGTCCTGTAACTCGTAACAATATATTTAACCATTTTTATCTTCAAAACTAATACGTAAAAGAAGTTGTTTACGCATGAAAGGCACTCCTATAAAATATTTTTATAAAGGTGCGCAGTAATAAATATGTTACGAGTTAATGCGTTTAGGTTGTATCACGTACGTTTGCTTAGATACTTACCCGTTCCGAATCACGTACAGACGCCCATTGTTGAAAATATATTTATTGTAATATATTTTTTTGTATAATACATTATAACCGATCCCGAATATAAATGGGCTTTGGTTGGGTCTTATTTATATTCTTTTATTTGGAAGGATTTGAAGGGTCCTTTGATGGGATATGTTTGTTACGGGCTGTGCTATACCTTTTCATTATACCCGCTAGATGGCAGTCACCCATATTAACGTTATTGTGGAAATCTAGGATCGGAAGTAGTCGAGTGTTTGAATTATAAATAATGAGGAATATACAAAGGATACAAAGGCATGTAATGAACTTAATGTTGCACGACTAAATGGCTCATATGACAGGACAAAAATGTGTTACTCTGTCGGTTACGCTTTTAAGAAATAAAAATACCGTGCAGATTTTGCTGATATTTGTTACATTACTAGTGTTAATACAAGGGATGGAGAACCCGAGAAATAGTGTTATTTCCCGAACAAAATCTAGTAAATTTTCCGGGTTGAAAAGTGTCTAAATAAAATTGAATATAACGCTTTGTTGGTTGCTTGGCCTTAAAATAAAATAGCAAAACACTTTAATAGTTGAATTAAGATTGTATTTATAGGTCCTAAATTCTGCAAGCTATCAAATGTAGAGGGAGAATTTTTCAAGTGGGCCTTTGTGACAAAACAAACTATAAGATATCTAGATATTAATACGTGAAGCAAAAACCTTGTACTTTTTACGGAAATTGCGCGGAGGGAGGAATAAGAAATTTCGCACACTTATAATTTATATAGGGAAGAAGCGATGTGTAAAGGCCTGAGCCTGTTGAGACTCCGGTTGTGTCGTGGACTGTACTTGATGATTGGAAGAATGATGAACGTGTATATTGACAATAATGATTTTATTGCTTGGATGGTTATTACAATAAATTTAAATGTGGTGCGCGCGCGCGTTGATGATAGAGGCTCGTAAGCGTGTATTGTATGATGTGTGAGACACCGGCCGAGGCGCCGCGTCACCCCCGCCGCGGCTACCGCCTCGCACCAACCGGTGTTGCTGGGTGCAGCCGTAACACGATGAATGCTAACATTTGTTTTAAATTATCCATGAAACATACATTAAATCAACATAATATTAATATATTATGTATTTATACTATTATTAATATTGTATAGCTATTGTCGTTGCTATGCACATATTAATGAGGTATATATTGGTATATATATAATACTAGCTGTCCCGGCAGACGTCGTCCTGCCCGGTAAAAATAGGGGTTTGTCGCAGAGGGTTAATAATTTAGGGTTGTATGTATGGTTGTATGTTGTATCATAAAAAAATATAAATTAAAAATTTTGTCTAAAAAATAAAATAAAAATTTAGGGGTGGAGTACCCCTAACATTTAGGGGGATGAAAAATAGATGTTGGCCGATTCTCATAGATACCGGATAAGCAAAAAAAAATCATCAAAATCGGTCAAGCCGTTTCGGAGGAGTATGGCAACGAAAACTGTGACACGAGAATTTTATATATTAGAAGATTAATATGTGTTATTGATTATTATCTTTTTTTATTAATTTTAGGTATATGTATTGTGTGATATTTATATATCCTGTTATATGTGTATTTTATTAGCACATCACCGTCATACATACATACATACATACATAACTTCACGCCAGGTCCCTTGCGGGGTAGGCACGAACAACAGAGCGCCACACAGGCCCATTCTTACACACCTCATACCGTCACCGTCATACACTTGCGAATTTCCTGTTCATAAAATCCACAGCCCGGTTTGTCTGGAAGAGATCGCTTTAAAGCGATAAGGCCACCCATTGCTCCTACTTTTACTGTTTAATTTTACAAATGTAAATTGTTTATACTATGTGTATGTTGTGAACAATAAAGTGGTTTCTATTCTATTCTATTCGTACTTTACTGTATTATAATATAAACTATTTGTAATTATATATTTC
This sequence comes from Dendrolimus punctatus, assembly GCA_012273795.1. Classification (NCBI taxonomy): domain Eukaryota; kingdom Metazoa; phylum Arthropoda; class Insecta; order Lepidoptera; family Lasiocampidae; genus Dendrolimus; species Dendrolimus punctatus. Next base: position 1,361,963 of record CM022553.1, read on the forward strand.
CAATAATATATACAACTATTGAATTACAAACTACACTATCAAATATATAAAAAGGCCCTCAAGCGTCGCAAATATGCCACCATCGGAAATGGTTACATATTTGCGGCATTTGGGGTGGAAACTTTGGGTCCGTGGGGTCCGAGTGCCCTAAAGATCTACCGAGACGTCGCCAAACGTCTCGTAGACGTCACACGCGACCAGAAGGCTGGCGTCTATTTTGCGCAAAGACTAGGCATTGCCATAAAACGTGGTAACGCCGCCAGCCTTTTGGGAACGTTCCAGGTACATGACAGTGGTTTGGGACCATTAATTAATGTTTAGGCACTTCCCCCCCCCCCCTTTTTTTATTTAGTTTTAGTTTTTATATATTTGATAGTGTAGTTTGTAATTCAATATTCTATTCTAAATCAGTTTAAAAAAACATTTGTATTTGACACACACACGCACTGATACCCTTACTACTGTTTATCGATCAATTTAACAGTCAACAGTGTAAGTAGCAGTGCGCCTTTGCAAATTCTGTGAATATAGAAGTCTTTGACAACAAATTATTATGGTCGAATTTCGACCACTAACGACCATTAGTAAAGAAAAATTGACAAAGGAATATCGGTGCCGATTTTGATGTAAACTAAAACGAAATAATTAGATTTTCTAAAAATCAATTACCCTGGTCAGGACTCCAGAGCTACCTACCGAATTCAATTATGCATCTAAACCGTAGCGGGAACTGAAACACACAACTCTGTTTATCCAAGCTTTGGAACTCGATACCAGCGTCACTTACTGGATCTTAATATCTAAACAATCCCGGGATATACTTGAACACACAAACAAAATTTCATACAAATTCAGAACCCGATTGCTTCGCCGCTAGTAATTGTGAATTTAAACCATCCAGAGGTCGACTTGAACGCACACAAAGCTTCATCAAAGTCCTGGATCCCTATTCAAGCGCCACCTACCGAATCCAATTGTGAATCTAATTTCATTGCAAACGTAGACTTATATCTTTTTTATATCATTTGTAACATATTCCCCCATAGATGACTCCAAAATTTAGGGCTAGGTGTCACGAAACGAACGTACATAAAACATTACGTGACTCCCTTGGACAGTTTCGTGAATGGATAGGGGAACAAATTTATTCCCGCGCAATCGCCATCTTGTTTTGCTCGGGCGGCCATTTTGATTCTACTAATCATTGCTGGTTCAAATGTAAGTAGTCGTACTGTAGTTTAAGTATACCACCATCACCATTATAATATATAATCTGAATTCATTTCTGGGGTTGTCTGGAAGATATCTCTTTATAGCGACAAGACTGAAAAAAAAGCGTCAAAACTAACCTTTGTACATAATTAGCTTTAGTTTTTGTCTTATAGTTTATTTTTGTATCGGTGTACATTAAAGTGTTATATTTATATATAAAAATCAATTGCTGTTCGTTACTGTCGCTAAAACTCGATAACGGCTGGACTGATTTGGCTAATTGTAATTATAATTTGTGGAAGTCCAGGGAAGGTTTAATAGGTGACTGACTAAACATGAAAAAAATGCTTGGAATAGTAAAAACAACTATTTCATTTTCCCATAGAAACTACTCTTACCTGTCAAACATTTATTTCATCGCTTAGAAATCAAATTAAATTTAAAAGTTGCTTTTATTTAATTTTTGGTTTTCAATGTCAAACGTTTGATGTTCGTCCCGTCGTTCAGAAATCATAATTTTTTTGTTTATGGTTTCTTAGGCGGTACGAAGTTTACCAGGTAGTCTATCTATATATCTATCATCCATAAAATTAACTTATTAGGTAATATGCTTAGAACCCGAGTAGGTGCTAGTAAAGTGAAGCAATTTTAAGTAAGACCTCGTCAATGTGACGAGCTGAATAGTACCAATTACCTACTTTTTAGGAGGGCTTGATTTCCTTGAAACATTATTTGTGCCTTTGAATGTGTGTCAGAGAAAATTACATCGCTCACGCACACATCGATTGGTTTGTGCTTCAACTCTGAATGTAATGGTGTAGGACACTATCTCTCTAGTTTTATTCGCTTTTTTTATAGCATGAGTTCAGCAGACCGGCAGACGGCCTGCTTGATGGAAAGCGGTTACCATCGCCTACGGACATTTGTGACGCCAAAAGTGTTACAAATATACTACTGCTCTCTTAAGGGAGACTGGAACCTGGTCACCAATACCGGAACACAACTAATATTGTTATGGCGGCATACTCCAGACAAGATGTGGTAGCCATCCAGTTGGGCAAATACCCTACCACCTGGTTGGCTCTCTGTAATCTATCCAAGTAAATTTTCTAAATAAAATCACAGTTTAAGCTTTCAAGCGGCGCAAATATGGAACCTTAGGAAGGGGTTACATATTTGTGCCGTTTGGAGTTGAAACTTTAGGTCTGTGGGGTCCATCGGCAAAGGGTTTCTTCAAAGATATTTGCAAGAAACTCTTTGATGCCACCCGTAATCAGAAGGCTTTTATTATACACAACAAATAAGTATCGCTATACCGCGCGACAATGCAGCCAGCCTTCTGGGCACGCTCCCATCTGGCAGCGATTTGTTACACAGTCTATAATCGCTTGTATTTTATAACTTAGCTTATTTTAGTTTTAAAATGTCGTTTTATTATAAAAAGAAGTTTACCTAAATAAATATATTTCCCAGTTTACTAAAACAAAATTATCGAACCAGCTGTGCGAAATCCACGGTCTACCATTGCGCAATTTTTTATATTTTTATTTAAAGGGACAATAGTCAGCTACAATATAAAATACAAAATTAAAAGTATAAGATAAGGTAATAATTAATATTTAAGCCAAAGAAGTTGACCACATGGAAACATTTACAAGAATTAATAAAAATACAAGAGGTACAAAAATATTAACATTAAGTAAAAATATGCATATAAAAAAAATCATAGAACATGTTGTTACAACCTAGACACCGACAAAAACAAATTCACACCTGCATACCTGTAAAAATACATTGTATTACATTTCGGCATTTGGGCTTCCTTTGTTTACTTTGTGTTTAAAATTTGTGATCAGAAAACAGCACATTGTGTATTGTAATCTTTAATGGCATTAGCCAGGTGTGTCGGATTTAAAGTACAAACTGATTCTAGGAAACTCGGTCCATGCGGCCGGGCAGACTTATTGCAGCTGTGCAGTATAAAGCAATGCCTCGATTGAGGGACGAGGCAGTCGAGCGATAACCATAAACGGAGTAAGACTTGTGTACATTCGGTAATCTATTTAGTGACGGACTTTGCGTATGTTATTGAATCGTGCTTTACATTAGGACTGGTTGTGTTCAGTTATATTTGCACCTGTGTTATACGTGTTTGTATGGTTCTATTAAACTCTATAGTAATTTAAACGGTTTAATTCGAGTCCTGCAACTCGTAACATTATCATAAGAAAATAATTTAGTGACAATAATAGCGGTATAGGCTTTCCTGCAAAAAGTCTCATGGAAAATTATTCCGCTTTGAAGTCTTCAAAGCAAGCTATCATAGTCGTGTTTCCAAATCAACATGATTTGATAAAAAACATGTCTTGTCTGAATAAAATATTGTCTGATCTTCAGCGTCTCTTAGACTAAGATAAAAAGTATTTCAAGATGTACAAGAATTTGATACGTGCACGCACCCACCCCTCGTGCCCGGGGGAGGTTAACCCTGTATCTGTATGAGGATTTATATCTCTTTATCTTACCTCGTTACGTGGAAACGTACACCAAAATATACTGGTTTGAAAAGTTTTTCGGGTTCCGTTTGTACTGTCAAATGTTTTTATTGTAATTTCAAGCGAAACAAAAGTCGCTATAATCGGCAAAGGGAGTTTCCTGTGTCATATCAATGGTATCAACGATATCCAGACGTGTACTTCTCTCGATAATTTTCATTCGACAGAAAACAGAGTTTGTATGATAGAGAGAATCAATTCTATTTAAATAACATTATACGGGAAAATAGGTTTCAAATTAATGAGGATTTTTACAAAAGTATAGATGTAGCCTACGTGAACAAAAACGTCAAATGAAGTGAAGCATTTTTTATAAACTTGTGGGTCTAATTGGGAATCCAAATTCCCCTCACTTAAACACACATAAAACTTCAAAATTGTAAAATCCCTAGTCCAGCGCCAATTATTTTGTTTAGATTGTTAGGTTACATTATTGAAGTTTTAGTAGGGATCCTCAACTTTTATACATACATACGTAACTTCATGCCAGGTTGCGGGGTAGGCACGAACAACAAAGCGCCATACAGGCTTATTCTTACACACCTCACTTGCTTCTTTGACATTCAGAGCTCTTGTCATGCACGCTCGTCTGTTCTGAAGGCTCCTGACATCACCTTCTGCTAGTACATGATCAATTTGACCACGGAAGGTGTGTCGTGGCCTTCCGCGACTTCTGCATCCATCCACTTTTGCATTGTATATCTGTTTAGTCATTCTTTCATCATACATTCTTCCACATGCCTGAACCACCGGAGCATGGTGGTTTACTTAACTTTTATATAGCCTTTATTAATCAGGATAATGTAGCGTTCGAATGAATAAAGAATTTTTGAAATCGGTCCAGTAGTTTTTGAGTTTGTTTGTTACGGCTTAACAACCCAAAATGAATCCTGGCCTCCGAAATGAGAATACTTAACTCCTATGTGTTCAGCGCTACCTCCTCCCAGTCATAGTCATGAAGATCGCGCAGATCAGCCTCCACTACGTCACTCCAGCGATATCTAGGCCAACTAGTTGCCGACTCTTTAGTCTGCCTAGATAGGCTTTTTTCACTGCGCCATTCTCCCCCATTCCATGTGGCCAAGCCAGCGTAAGCGATGTGTCTTGATCTCGCCCATTATATTGGGGTCATCCACCAGCTCTTAGATTTCGGTTTTTTCGGATCCGCCAGTTGCCATCGATTCCCCGTATCGCACCCAGGCTCTTTCTTAGGACCTTTCTTTCAGCCACCAACAGCTTGTTCTCCTCCCAATGTGTTACAAATATACAAATTTAGAAATCTTAACTCTTTATAAGATAAGTATAGATATTATGTTCTCTCTCAGTACAATTTGGGGAAAATGGCAAAATTTACAAATTTTGAATATATTTGCTATCTTACGTCTACACTACATTCCCACTATTCTTATTTTCTGTCTCTTTAATTCTACTTTTATTGTTTATATCTATGTATTAATATCTATCTATATATGAATAACAGTTTAATTATCTACTATTTACATAATGTCAACGTATATACAATCATATCAACTTGCTCTCGTTTCGCTTTATCATTTTCTCTATTATGACTAGCGCAAACCGTAAGAAGTCGTCAACCACCATCTTAGCCATCAGATTTCCGATATTAACTGCTGAGAGACGACCATACGAAGGGTGCTGGCGAAGTTATACTGCTCACGCATGAAAAGGGGGTATTCGAACAGGGCGTGCAAGGGCGTTTCTGGAGTCCTTGGATCTCAGGAGCACGAGGGATCCTCCTTCAACTTGAAACGAGCAACGTAAACGCTTTGCAGTGCGATCGGTTTCACTTTGAGAACATGGGCCGAGCTCTTATCTATTTTTGACTTTATAAGATTTTTTTTTTCTCTTTCTTGTAGATAAAGCTTACTACAGTATTAATTAATTCCTCAACTACTGGTTAGTAGACAAATACTAGTTCACATTTATATTTTTGACTTTTGACCTTTGATTTATTCTATACTAGCTTTTGCCCGTGACTTTGTCCGCGTTGTGCGGTTTTTTAACTATCCCACGGGAACTCTTTAATTTTTCGGGATCAAAAGTGTTATATTATTAATATGTTGACCAGGGATATAAGCTACCATAATACAAAATTTCATGTAAATCGATCTAGTCGTTTCGGAAATTAGCCGGTACAAACAGTAAAACCGACAAACAGAGGAACAAAAAATTGAAAAAAATCTAAATAAATTCTGTTTCACTTCTTACATCCCCCTAACTCGGTTTTTGGCTTTTTTTATTGTACAGAAATTCGACCTCTACAGTTTTATTATATGTATATAGATTTTAATATAACTAATTCATTGATTTATGTTTATAATATTAGAATTGTTGTGATGTTTTTTGATTGTTTTTAGATTGACGATCGTTTGATCGATTACTCAAATATTTGTATGACCATGTGTCACAGTGAACCTTTCTGTGATTTTGTTGACATCTTAGGTAACTATTGCCTGTAATTTCGCAAATTAAATATTTGTTAATTATCTTATTATTTTGCTATCTTTTTTGATTTTTCTTTCTTTGGGATGATAACGTGATCTTTTATTTTGTTCTCTTTTTCCTTTTCCAAAGTCTTAAAAACTATTATATTTTTCATTTCTACTAATACATTATTTACTTATTTGTTATTAGTTAGTTTTATATGTTACTTACAGTCTATTTTTTGTTGTTCATACTCTTATGTTTCATTCAGTCGTATTCGACTGAGTTATGAACGGGTTCTGTCATTTTAAAAACGCATACGGAACCTTAAAATGGCGCTTGTCTATTGTCTCCTTAAATCCGGAACCCATGACCCTCAGCCGTATATCACACTTGGCATGTTTTTATTCGTGTTAAATTAGATTGCGACCTTTTCAGTTCGAATAGGTTATTAGCTCGAGTTTTTTACATTTGGGACTACCCGCAATGTGTGTGAAAACTTTTTGATTGGGAATGTTAGGAATTTTTTAGACAAGGGTATATTTGAGTTACGTTTTTTGTATTGTTGTCATCATTGTGTATCCCTTGAGATATTTTTTGGTTATTTTCATATAGATATAGACAATCAATTTAAGAATAAAATAACCGTAATTCAAAAGCAATACGTTTATTTCTTTTTTTTAACCACCCCTGTATTAGAGCGAATAAAAAAATAGTCAAATCGGTCAAGCTATTAATAATAACAGCCCATAAATGTCCCACTGCTGAGCTCGGGCCTCCCATTATGGGGAATGAACAGTATACCCGCCACGCTTGTCCAAGGCGGATTGGCACGTTAGACACATCGGTTATCTCGATGTGTAAGGTTGTATGGTTATCGATGTTGTCGATAACCATGTATTCAATAAAAATCAATCACTTGCGTTGATAAACTTTGTATTTGCATAAGTTACATAAACACATTACATTGCAGTGGTAATACAAATTATTATAATTATTGCGTACGGCTTAGCGGATCATCAGATGCAATATCTCACAAGATGGCAACCACACATTCTGTGTTGCCAGAGTGTGATTTGGAATGGCTGGCCAGGGCACCTGGCCCAACGCCACAGTTGCATCACGATGTTTTCCTTCACCGTTATTAGCACGTGGTAAGTGTAACAATATGCACATTAAATCAGCAAAACTGCCGAAGTGGTGCATGCGTTCCGGCAAGGATCGAACCCGCGCCTTTTGAGTTTGGGACGCATGCGCTAGTCATTTTTTTAATTTTAAGTGATTCAACTGATATTTTGTTTCATTGTGAAACTTATGGGTGTCCGAAGCACAAGGTTCCAAACTTTAAAATGTGACATCTCCAAATAAATGTTGCTTGACAAGTTCGTCTTTTTCTCTAAGGTATTCATATATATTATGTTCTATTTACACTAAAGTAATTAATAAAATCATTGCTCAAATGCTTTATATGTACAAGACGCATTTGGCCACAGTGACTAACACTGACGTTATGTCCAGATAGAGAAGAGATATTATAGAAAAGCATTTATTGTTCAATGAATATTTTTCCAGTATATTTTTATCTATTCAGCAGTAAAGCCTAGGTTTAATCAGTTCGATCTAGACTAACTGCCTGGATACGCCATCTTAATTAGATCTAAGCAATTCTGTGATATTATCATCGAAGCGGTTTTGTGACTAGAATACTTACTTCGTATAATCTGAAGTTCCTGATTACGAGGGTTTTTGGTCAACGGAGTGTGAGAAGTACCATACTCAAAGTCAAGGGTAGATACCTATATCTACCCTTGACTTTATTCACCTTTATACCAAAGGTCAGAAAACGGTCAACAAAAAGTTTTAGGCTCCGCGTAAACGGGTCACCAGCCATTCGTGTGCGGCAAGTACCAACAAATGCATGAAGAAGCGTGTCAACTGTTTATTGCTGACCAACGACGACTGTCTGCGCCCAGCCTTATCTGAGCGGTAATGGATAAAAAATACAAATTGCTGGTACCCGGCTGCCTGTTATAAAAATCGATAAAACTACCTACCTGATGGTAGACCATTTGCCCGTCTTAATGGCTATGTAGAGTATGCCGTCATAACAACCATTTTTGTTCTTGAGGTGGGGTTCGAAATGCATGTCTTTCGCACACTACCGGGTCCTTTACTAGGGATTGGACCAGAGTCAAATCGCCGGCTTGTGTGGAGAATCGACTACTCAATACTCCACTTAAACCAGCCTCCCATGTGCCCCGCGTTTATGGCAGAAACAGCGTGAGACTTAGAACGTAGTTACGCCCACGCTGATCCTAGCGCATCAGTGCTTGAGAATGCTCCGGGGAAGGCAAACTCACTTCGTCAACAGGGTGAAGACTCCTCTGCTCCCTAGATGCTAGAGGGCGCCATAACAACCCCGACTTATGTTCCGGTAGACGTGCTAGAACCATGCCGGAGTAATTATCTCGATTACAGCCCTGAGAGCCGTTGAATGAAGAACAAGAAAAAAGCTGGACAAAGCAACAAATTCCGTATATAAGAAAATGGAATGAAAACTTTAGGCAGTTCGGCGATGTTCGGCAGTACTACATAACGCAGGTGCTTACTGGCTGCGACTGTTTCTAGGGCTACTTATCCAGGATTCGGAAAGTAGAAACAAACACATGCCAATGCGAAAAAGTGGACACCGCTGCGCATGCTATGTTAGAATGCGCGACATGGGAAGAGCCGAGAAGAACTGCCCAAACAAATTTAAGTGCCAAGATAACAGCAACTTGAATGCTGGACTTAAAGAATGAAGTAAATTAGGACAATTTCAACAAAATGATGACAGAAATAGAAAGAAAAATCCCTCTCTTTCCCGATGCAGTGAAGTAATTCCTAAGGGTATACCAATTCAGTGCGAGGTTTTATTTTAAAAAAGAAGCTCTTGGTCGACCGGTGTAATACTACGTACTCACAGAATATCGGCGTAAAATTATATGCCTTACTAATCGTATTTCCTGCGATGAGTGAAGAGTTCCAATGACCTGTTTCCCCACTCCCTCTATATATCTTATACCATTGCGTTGGCCTCGCCAAACACATATAGGCGACGGTAATATCTGTCCACCAGATATCCCGACAGTCATCATCATCATCCGAGCGTTAAATTCCGGTTGCGTTCGGAGCGTTCACTCCGACGCCCAGGGTCCGCTTTCCTACTTTTTCTACTCCACTTCGCGCTGTCTTCAGCATCCCCCGTTTTGAGACCATTCGCACGCATGTCATCCTTCACGACGTCAAGCCAGCATTTCTTGGGCCAGATATCCCGACAGTCTATCTTCTGTATTTTAGTAACAAAAAACTGCACAGCAAAATTTCTCATACTAAATATATTAAATCCACTTGCAAATTAGCAATTCACATCTCTAATTAAACGCCGCAATGCTAATTAGACTAATATCTAACACCTCCCAAAGATAATTAATACAATAAATAAATAAATAATCGGCAGACAACACACACATAGTTAAGTCAAAATTAAGCAAATTACACTTGTGTTATGGGTAATATACAACTAACTACGCTGAAGCCCCAGACACCCAGACCGTAGTGATAATGAAAAATTCTTTTTCCAAAATTTACCAGCTAGGAATCGAGCCCGGAGCCTCTGCGTTGCAGTGTCGTTTGCCGTCAAAGGTATGCTCAACTACAGAATCAAAATTCAAGTTCCTATGTAACATTAAAGCACTGTCAAGTTACACTACAAGATTTTTTGGCAAAAAGCCAAATGGAGTGTGTAATTATGGCCAATGCCACCCCAATAGGGGGAAGGGGGTAGAGACTAATCGAATATCCTTGTAGTACAATCAGCAAAAATAGCACCAATTGCTTGCATTTTGTTGCAGACAGTACTAGGTACTGTGACAGCCAGCAGTTCGGAGCTTTTCTTTATTATTCTTTTATCATTAATGTAAACACTATTTATAGACTTCGTATAATGCCGGCTGTCCACTCTCGTCGAGAGACGACGAAGCTGGGCGAGCGCGAGAGTGTATAGGGTACACACGCTCTATCACGCGAAGCCTCGCAGTACTTCGGGGGTCTCCATTCCAAGCCGGTTTTTTGAGTGCGAGTCAAGGGCTCAAACTTTTACTTTTTATCACTATAATTTCGCATAAAACCAGGTGGAACATGTGCAGTAAAAGATTTTAAATTGAACATATTTTTTTCTTTTCAAATTTATTCATACGGTATTGAAACGACGTATGAAACTAACTTCAGCAGCGACGTACATTACTTTTTTTTCGTTCACTCTGACGCCCAGGCTCCGCTTTCCTAATTTTTCTACTCCACTTCGCGCGGTATTTAGCATTCCCACCCCCCGTTTTGAGACCATTGGTACGCATGTGAATTTTGGTTCACAACGTCAAGCCATCTTTTCTTGGGCCCTTAGAACGGGACTTGGCGGATGTGGCATTGCTACCTTAAGAATAACATTTATTAAAAAAAAAAAAACAGAAGTTTATTGTCACCAAAATATAACAAAGTATTGCCTTCAAATTAAGGCTGGATAATAATAGACTATGCCAAGCCTGTATCCTTAAGTGTTAGTTGCTTCCAGTGACTTAAAAACTAATTTTATTTAACAAATTAAATGTTTGTGGTGGTTCGGGCATGGGGAAAGAATGTATGATGAAAGAATGACTAAACAGATATACAATGCAAAAGTGAATGGATGCAGAAGTCGCGGAAGGCCACGACACACCTTCCATGATCAAATTGATCCTGTATTAGCAGAAGGTGATGTCAGGAGCCTAAAGAACAGACGAGCGTGCATGACAAGAGCTATGAATGTCAAAGAAGCAAGTGAGGTGTGTAAGAATAAGCCTGTATGGCACTCTGTTGTTCGTGCTTACCCCGCAAGGGACCTGGCGTGAAGTTATGTATGTATGTAAATTAAATGTTCTATTATACACTACAAATAAAAATTAAAAATTTAGAGATAGTTCCAAAATTGTAGTGAAGCGACTTGTTAAACACTCATATGACATAATTATAATTGTGTACAATGAGAGTAACATGTGCTAGGGACTTAAGAACATTTTTCCTCTAGTGACTTTATAACGAGTAAAAAGTTTTTTTACTTAATTATATACTTATACTAGCTGTCCCGGCAGACGTCGTCCTGCCCGGTAAAAATAAATAAAAAAAATTTAAGGGTGGACTACCCCTAACATTTAGGGGATGAAAAATAGATGTTGGCCGATTCTCATAGATACCGGATAAGCACAAAAAATTTCATCAAAATCGGTCGAGCCGTTTCGGAGGAGTATGGCAACGAAAACTGTGACACGAGAATTTTATGTATTAGAAGTTATATCCTCAGTAAATTAAAGTTCGACATTTTAAGAACTATTATAACAAGTCCCCTTCAAGATATACATTTATACTTTTGTAAAGCAATCGAAGTCGCAGGTAAAAGCTAGTATAGTTATAACAAGATACAGAATGTTACCAACACAACAAGAAAGTTTTTGCCACCCATTCGCGTGTCGTGTTGGCAACAAAGCAAATCCGCTAAGTCCCTTCCGATGAAGTTTCTCATCGGGATAATAGTTGGCAAGTGAGCTCAGCGTAACACCTTGTTACGTGATCTAATATGGCGGCGGGTCACGTGGTAGTTTACGCTCGTCTTTTGTGTCGATCAGGTTGGTACTTATGTTTAACGTTTCAATATTCACTCCAGAATATTCTGCGTTTTAAATATACTAGCAACCGTCCGGGATTTATTCTGCGTTTTTGGAACGAAGTTCCTTATCGCGCGTTGGGAAAGGGGGCTAGACGGAAAAAATTAAGACCAAAAGTTGTAACGACACTTTTTGCTATAGTTGTAAGCCGTGCGGCGTGTGCGTGTTTTATTAAAATTGAGCCTACTGATTAAGTTTATATTACATTATATTTGTTATTAAAAATAAAAAAATATTTTAACTTGAAAAATATAAAATTTTATTACAATTCCTTCACTAATTAATCGAAAGGAACTTCGTTCCATCCGGGTGTCCCTTGACACTGTAACAACCCCCCAAATAATATATATAGAAAGAGACTTAATGTCTCTATATAACCCCATAAGGATGATATAAATACATAAGAGCGGTGAGTATATAGATACTCTTAAATTTTTCGCCCTTATAATTACTATAAGGAAATCTATTATAGCATTTCCTTTATTTAGATTGGCTGTGATAATATCTCTAGTGATAGGTATCCTACGTTGTGTGTATAAATATTGTAGTAACTCAGTTCTATGGCAATTTGTCTGGACAAGTAATTCATCTAAAACTAAGAAGTTTGTTTGTATACAGTATAAATAATTGATTGCGATTACCTATAGATTTACCATACTAGGCATTTAAATATATAACTATAATATAAGAATTTGATTTATTAGATATTTATATTAGAATATTATTGTATATAATATATATAGTTATTATATGTATAAGGTGTTTGAGATATCTTAGCGATGATAAACTAAAAGTTTAATAAGTATAAAAATAGTATAGTAAATTATGGGAATTTTGAAAAGTAATAAGTAGTAATATAATTATGGAAAGGGATTTATTTATTGAAGATTTAATAAAAAGGTATAATAAACCCAAAATGCCTTCCACCCGGGTCAAGAAGTGATCCCTCACAATCACTTTTTATTATACCTTCAGGATAGAAAGGAACTGATCGATGAACCAATCGCAAAAATTATATTCTTTAAATATTATGTGAGTCATTTAGGCCGATAATCCAGTTCGGTTATTGTGTGTGTGTGAGGCCAGAATATGGTTTTGAGAGTGCCGAAGCAACTCACAAAAATACATAGCGTCCTTTCGGTACTCAGTATTACAATACTGCCCCCCGAGGCTATCTAGTATAAATAGGCTGTCTTTCTGTATATAGAATTTAGACGCCGAGAGATTGGTAATATAGCACTCAGGTGGGAAGCACTTACTAGTCACGCATGTATTGATTTGAGATATAGGCCACGAAGACGAGCGTTTCACCAAACGTTTCATATCAGCATATAAATGACTAACAATAATTTGTTGAAAGTGCCAATATGCAACTTTCAAAAATACATTGTGTACAAATCAGACGGTTCGGATATTTCGAACGTGCACTGCGAGTTACTATGCCTAGGCCAACAATCTATTATAGAATTATCGACCATAGATAGACAAGTAAAGCTGTATTAGCGCTCAAGCAGATACACCGCTGACGAACACAAGTATTATATAATTTATTTACGATATAAAATATTGGCTCATTTCCCAATATGAGGATAGGAAAGGTATGATATGATACCATTGGCATAGCCTTACCTTTTAAGTGTTTTAATTTAAGGAAATTAACTATCAATTGAAACAGTCCTTTGGATCAGAGTTAATTCCAACGATAATCAACACAGAAAAGCAGGCATCCAGTGCCGACTGAATTTAACAGTTCATTGGTGAGTCATATCTACCTCAATACAGTTCAAGTCAAGCTAGACCAGACAGCAAGAGCCGTTTACTTAAGCAGACAAGACAGTTAGAGCACTGACTCGAAGCACTACCGGGTAACAACCCATTCCGTCGCATTTGTCTAATTGACATTTGCGAACGACCTATGTGTAAAACACAAACTGTGAATGAGGATGTTACGATAATAAATATCGTACCCACAGGTAGGCAAGAATCATGTACCGTAGCTACGATGTACAATTCTCAAGAACTAATCGAGCTATCTGTCCATTTTGCCAAGCACTGCCTTGCATCGAAATGACTAAACAAGAACTTGTATGTCAAAAATAGAATAAGTATGTGTAGTAATAAGTATGGGCTTTCAACCCTGATCCAAGTTAAACTGGTACGGATTTTGCTAATATTGTTATAAATGATAATACTTGTAGACGTATATAGTATCTTTTGTAGAACTAAAGATATCTGTGTAAATTACAAGGATTGAAATGTGAACTTCATTAATATAATTGTTGATATTATAAGTATTGAACATTTATATAATGTTTCGTACTATGAAATCCTGTATTATATGTTATCATCATCAATTAAAGCGTTAATTCCAGTTGCATTCACTATCCTTGCCTTAAAGCCAGGGGATTCGCTATCATAATAAGTATTATATAAACGCTACTATAATTCGTATGATATCAAATGGTTTCGATAGGAGACTAAGACTTGTAACTCCGTATTTATCGTTTTATTAATGGCGCCCCGTAGACTTATTGAACCAATATTATATAGTTCGATCAATGATATTGAAAATACGTATAATACCTGATCTTAGTGCTTCAAATAAGTAGTTAACGTTATTTACCGCTGCGTAAATCATTATAGAATATATTTTTAATACACCTAATGTGGAATTATAGTATGAAAATTACGTACATCAAATAAATTCGTGGATTTCAATCGAAATCTATTCAGCCACCTATATAATAATAACCAACTATAAGCACTAGGACTAACATGCAAGTCCTCGTCATTAAACGGGGACCCTATTACTCACGAAACCGCTACTATTATTTCAGGACCTCGATGGCTGGAATGCGCCTAACTAGGACCACTTCTAATCTATCGATCTCCGCACAGATCGGACTATCAGTTCGGAATACTAATTTCTAACACTTTGACACCTACATAATTCTATTACGCAAAATTATTTATCGGTTATTATTGATTTAATTAATTGAATTGACTCAAAACTGCTATTAATCTAGTGCTAATTTGATATCAAAATTTAAATAATAAATTACTACACTTCGACTTCGTTCGCGTAGCTCAACGGGAACCGGAGCTATATTTCGACCGCGTGATCCAGTATTAAAAGCCCGATGGATCTCAGACTTGACAGCGAGGCTTCGTCCTCTGAACGACCGATGATACAACTGTCAAATCTTCTAGCAAAACCCGTGAATTCACGTTTTGAAAGACAGTCTCAAATTCTTCACGAGAGTCCCTATGTAAGTCTTTCTGAAAATCTGTCAGAGTCACCCCAAAAGTCTGTGTAAAAGTCTATACAGGAACCTTCGTGAATCCTCATAGAAAGTCTCTCAAAATTATTCGAATGATCTCCGAGCGATCACGATTCGAATCTCGATTTCCGAGAAACCTCCCGAAACTCTCTCCGAAAAATTCCGCGAATCAACGCTCGAAACGTCTTCCAGGTCGACTTCCCGAAAACTGTCCCGGTCGTACTTCCTCTAAATGACCGTGTCCCAGGTTTTTATTCTCAAAAATCCTGCCACCACCACTTCCAATAACGGGGTGTTCCTTCATTATCTGGACCGCCCCCTTTCAGCGATCATTGATTGCTTACACATATTTGTAAAATAGACCTAATTAGCTTTAGTTTAAGGGTGTTCATTAAATATGATTGAGAAATTATCGATCAATTGATCTATGCTGCAAATGCAATTATGTGCCTTAACTACATTACTATAAGTTTCAGATCAAATTATACTTACATATTCCTCTCGTCATTTCTCTACGCGTTGACTATGTTTTAAAGTATTTAATTTTATTTTATTTTTCAATCTTATTATACAGATTCTTAGTTTTTATTTTTAAACTTGTAATGTTTCTTAGTTGTTTTCTATTGAGTACAAAAGCTAAAAGAGTACGTAAATGAATTATAATTTAAAGTTAAAAATCATAAGCATAGTGGACCCGTTACAATCGCCCCTGGTTATTTTTGAAGTTTACCGAAATAAAATAACCATAATATTTCAGACGGGAAGACAACTATTGTTTATGAATTTTTTAAAAGAACAGAAAAAAAAGTAAAGGCGTTCCTATTTTCTAACAAGAATAATAATCTACTTAATCAGTCAGTATCGAATTTCTTACTAGGCTAATAATCTATCTTATTAAATAATTCCCACTACGTAACTAGTTTTATAACCTATCTTATTAGATAGTTCCCAATTTCTAACTTGAATAAAATATGTCTTATGAAACATTCCCATTCTCTCATTTGAATACCATAACCTATGTCATTAGATAATTATTACATACAAATAGTAAAATATTTACTAAGTATCGCAAGGGTATGATGTAATTATCTAATTGAAAGTATAAATAATCGTATGCGTGCAATGAAATAACCAGAATTGAAGACTTTAATGGATTCACATATCGTTGAAAAATAAATAAATTTTGATTCGAATGATCCTCCAGGAAGACGTTAGCTCATCCCTCTAGTCCTCTAGGACATCACTGAGGTGCCCTCGCATCTCCAAGCTGATCCACGATTAAACTGATCCAAGACTTAATTTACTAAATTATTTAAAATCAATATGTGGAACCACCTAAGTCTCATGAATACACATATTATAGAAAAATACTAGATTTGCTTGAGATCAGCAACACGAATACCTGGATAACTGTCGAGTAATCATCCAGGATTAATCGGATCCGTTAAACGTTAAGTTGTGAGTTCAACATTTAACGTTCCAGAAACTAAAAAGCCCGACCCTAAACTGAATTCTCAAAATGTCATCAAATATGTGTTTTCATATCAAATTAGTAGTTAATTCACAACGACGTCATGCTTATAATTTATACATTTAGTATCGATAATGCTATTTGTCCACACTTATGTATCAAAAAGTGTAAAGACAAGTAAAGGAGTCGAAATAAATAACTCCATTGAATTTTTTTATATAAAGTAATGTAGGTAAAAGAATAATACTTTAAGTTTCTCAAAGTCTAACAAGCTTGTCCAAGCAATTCGAATGATTGTTGTAAGACGTAATGCTTTAGTGTAATATTATAAAAATATATACCCATAAACATATATAAATAAATAGAGTACATGATAAAGATCTAGACCACTATAACATAAACCTAAGACAGTACTAAGCCCTTCACTGACTAGAACAACCAAAGAACCCTTGAGATTAGGTAAACAAAACCCAAATAATTGAATTAGCTAAAATAATTTATATGAATAAATTATGTTGTTCCAACTCACTTTTATTAAACGCATAAACGACGCTACACGGCTCACGATTGATAATTAAATAGATATATTTTTTTTTATAGTCATCGCATTACCAAAATATTATAATTACTCAACAATCCACTTATTGAAACATTATTTATAACTAAATTTTATCTTACGAGATACGCCCCATCTAGTTTTAAAAACTTTTACCATATACATTTATTCTAAATACCTCTATTAACAGAAACTTTTATTAAAACAAGTATACTTCTAAACATTTTTGTTAAAAAATTTTAAACTTTTAAATATCTCTATCATTGTTTTATTGAGTAAACCGCACCGTAATATAATAAACCTTTGGTATTATTTTGGGAGAAGCCTGTCTATGACGTAATTATAAACTACTGTAGTCGCGTATGAATAAACGTATGATTAAATCGAATAAAATCCGCACCCGATGTCACCTATTCATAATTTTGATTAAAAAATAAAATAATTTGCATTATTTCACCGTTCTTTGTATAAATATTACATACTTTATCTACTCTAATCATTGAATCATCTAGATACACGTGTTCCCCCTGAAGTCGTAGAATCGTCATACGTCAGAATTACTACATAGGACACAGCTTAGTGCGCCCCTTTGTGTAACAGATACGTCATTAAAATTAATAAAGGATTATATAGTTATTTTATGGTATACGACTCCTTGTTGTATCTACAACGTAATCGGCTGTTTTATTGTAAATGGTGTTAATAAGTAAATCATTACTAACCTGCTATAAATGTCTAGGAGTTGACATAGAGTTGTCAAAATTAAGCTCTGCCAAGTAAAACCAGCTAATCCAGGAATCCGAGACCTAGCACTAAAATTAAAGCCCTGAAAATATAAATGTAGTTTTTCGCCCCACTATAAACATCTCCAGGTGGTTGTCTACAATAGCTACTGTTACCAATAGTAAAAAATAAGCATTATAATTGCATACGTACGATAAGTTTCAATTTGTTTAATAAAGTATCCATAGTTCAATATAATCTCGACCTAGAACAAACTTATGTTCAAACCAGTATGTATGTTGTTATCTAAATCTAATTTCCTATAGTGTTATAACAACCGTAAACTTTTAAACTTTCTGTTGTTTAAAACAAATAAATATTTTTATTTTCCACCAATGATTCTAATTACCGAACGACAAGTTAATGTATAAAATCAAAACCGAAATAATCAAAACGTGAAGTACTATCGATGGAATATTCAATTTGTTAAAGAGAACCCTAATGCTGAAATAGCAATGTTGTTCTAAGTGTCAAGTCCCAAAAACCCAAACAATGTTTTGTTTGTTAACTAATGGCGCCCTTATGTTATCGATATGAATTTCAAGTATTCATAACTTTGAATAGTTAATTCATTAAAACAGTCAAACTCTTATTTTGACGAGAGGCTATAAATTGTACCTTCTCAAGTATTGCACTTCTATCAACATGTGTATAAACTTATCGCATGAGGCAACATGAGACCCGAGTTATTCACAAGTGACAAGTCCTCAAGATGTTGAATTTTATTGGTTTTTGAACAGGACTCTGTTCTTGCAATGTTATTTTAAAATTTTAAATTATTACACTTAACGTGTTATACTACTATCGCATTTCTTAAAATGGTTCTCACATTGTATAACGGCCCTCAATATTGTTTATGTAACTTTTAAGTTATGTTCTCATATTTTAAAATATGTTTTAAGTAGACCATTATCGAAATATTCTAAGTGTACCCAATTGTGATACGAGTCTAAAATATGGTTTATTTAGTGTATTGGTTCCCATAATTTTTCTGTGTTTACGAAATTTATAGTACTATATTTTAACTTGTGAAATGACTCATAATTTTCAACGCTCATAATTATTTTAAGAGATTTGGTCAATTAGAAATCAAATTGCAAAATAGCAATGCTCACACCGTTTTGTTGTTTATTTATAGAACTCTCGATACTGTTTAACCGTGAATTACGATCAATATGACTACATTGAAAAATTGCATTATAACAACTTTCAACTATGTTCATTGAATACATTTTATAACGGCATACCTAACAAGATATTAGTTTCTCTAAATCAACTTATTATAATTTGTCATGTAGTTAAATATTCGATAAAGAGGTAAAAGTAATGTAAGCAATTAAAATTAATTTTTAATCAATACCTTATTCGATATTAATAATAAGTTCCGAAATCAATTTTATATAAGGTAATGTTATAAATTATATGATTCCGAATTTTTCTATCAGACTGCATTAGTCATCCTATATGCTCTAAAATACCATTTAAGTCTATAGCAGGTATACCAGCTGTTTCACTAATTATTTTATTCCTATTCCTCAAATATTTTATAAAACCTGTCTAAAATAAATACAAAAAACAATATTCGTAGATGTTTGGCTATCTTTTGGTTTTTTATTTTTTATTTAAAAGAAAGTTATTCGAGAATTCGTAAAACAACTATCAATTATTACATCCTACCAATCATGTGAAATAATAGGATATTACAAAGCGGGATATCATAAAATCTATCTATTATGAACCTAGTGTTATAATGGTGTAATACCCTAGTATTTTCTAATCAATTAGTAGCAACAAGTACTAACCGTTGTGAACGAATTTGATGCTTTTTTTTAATTGTCAACAGTGACATAATCCACAATACTAAACTGTACAATATGGAAATACTCAATCTCTGAAATAAATGAATTATTATTATTATAATCTAAGAAACAAAATATAAACTTGCCTGATTTGTTAACAATAGCATCCTTGTTTTGGCGTTGAGCGAAAGTCAGCGATCTAATAAAATATGTTTAATGCGTTTTCATCCATGTACGAAACCATTAATAAAACGATTAAATATGGGTATTTAGACTTCTTAGTAAGTGAAAACCTGTTCAGACAAATTTTGAATCCATTATCCATTTCACGAGCAACAAATTGTGTACATTAAAGTACACATTTTATTATAAACTTATTAATGATTACTTGTACAAGACAAATTAATTCAGTTTATTAATAATTTTATCCATTTGACAATCCTGCTGTCACGGAACCAAATTGTAACAACCCCCCAAATAATATATATAGAAAGAGACTTAATGTCTCTATATAACCCCATAAGGATGATATAAATACATAAGAGCGGTGAGTATATAGATACTCTTAAATTTTTCGCCCTTATAATTACTATAAGGAAATCTATTATAGCATTTCCTTTATTTAGATTGGCTGTGATAATATCTCTAGTGATAGGTATCCTACGTTGTGTGTATAAATATTGTAGTAACTCAGTTCTATGGCAATTTGTCTGGACAAGTAATTCATCTAAAACTAAGAAGTTTGTTTGTATCCAGTATAAATAATTGATTGCGATTACCTATAGATTTACCATACTAGGCATTTAAATATATAACTATAATATAAGAATTTGATTTATTAGATATTTATATTAGAATATTATTGTATATAATATATATAGTTATTATATGTATAAGGTGTTTGAGATATCTTAGCGATGATAAACTAAAAGTTTAATAAGTATAAAAATAGTATAGTAAATTATGGGAATTTTGAAAAGTAATAAGTAGTAATATAATTATGGAAAGGGATTTATTTATTGAAGATTTAATAAAAAGGTATAATAAACCCAAAATGCCTTCCACCCGGGTCAAGAAGTGATCCCTCACAATCACTTTTTATTATACCTTCAGGATAGAAAGGAACTGATCGATGAACCAATCGCAAAAATTATATTCTTTAAATATTATGTGAGTCATTTAGGCCGATAATCCAGTTCGGTTATTGTGTGTGTGTGAGGCCAGAATATGGTTTTGAGAGTGCCGAAGCAACTCACAAAAATACATAGCGTCCTTTCGGTACTCAGTATTACAATACTGCCCCTCGAGGCTATCTAGTATAAATAGGCTGTCTTTCTGTATATAGAATTTAGACGCCGAGAGATTGGTAATATAGCACTCAGGTGGGAAGCACTTACTAGTCACGCATGTATTGATTTGAGATATAGGCCACGAAGACGAGCGTTTCACCAAACGTTTCATATCAGCATATAAATGACTAACAATAATTTGTTGAAAGTGCCAATATGCAACTTTCAAAAATACATTGTGTACAAATCAGACGGTTCGGATATTTCGAACGTGCACTGCGAGTTACTATGCCTAGGCCAACAATCTATTATAGAATTATCGACCATAGATAGACAAGTAAAGCTGTATTAGCGCTCAAGCAGATACACCGCTGACGAACACAAGTATTATATAATTTATTTACGATATAAAATATTGGCTCATTTCCCAATATGAGGATAGGAAAGGTATGATATGATACCATTGGCATAGCCTTACCTTTTAAGTGTTTTAATTTAAGGAAATTAACTATCAATTGAAACAGTCCTTTGGATCAGAGTTAATTCCAACGATAATCAACACAGAAAAGCAGGCATCCAGTGCCGACTGAATTTAACAGTTCATTGGTGAGTCATATCTACCTCAATACAGTTCAAGTCAAGCTAGACCAGACAGCAAGAGCCGTTTACTTAAGCAGACAAGACAGTTAGAGCACTGACTCGAAGCACTACCGGGTAACAACCCATTCCGTCGCATTTGTCTAATTGACATTTGCGAACGACCTATGTGTAAAACACAAACTGTGAATGAGGATGTTACGATAATAAATATCGTACCCACAGGTAGGCAAGAATCATGTACCGTAGCTACGATGTACAATTCTCAAGAACTAATCGAGCTATCTGTCCATTTTGCCAAGCACTGCCTTGCATCGAAATGACTAAACAAGAACTTGTATGTCAAAAATAGAATAAGTATGTGTAGTAATAAGTATGGGCTTTCAACCCTGATCCAAGTTAAACTGGTACGGATTTTGCTAATATTGTTATAAATGATAATACTTGTAGACGTATATAGTATCTTTTGTAGAACTAAAGATATCTGTGTAAATTACAAGGATTGAAATGTGAACTTCATTAATATAATTGTTGATATTATAAGTATTGAACATTTATATAATGTTTCGTACTATGAAATCCTGTATTATATGTTATCATCATCAATTAAAGCGTTAATTCCAGTTGCATTCACTATCCTTGCCTTAAAGCCAGGGGATTCGCTATCATAATAAGTATTATATAAACGCTACTATAATTCGTATGATATCAAATGGTTTCGATAGGAGACTAAGACTTGTAACTCCGTATTTATCGTTTTATTAATGGCGCCCCGTAGACTTATTGAACCAATATTATATAGTTCG
The DNA here is from genome assembly GCA_012273795.1 of Dendrolimus punctatus. Taxonomy (NCBI): domain Eukaryota; kingdom Metazoa; phylum Arthropoda; class Insecta; order Lepidoptera; family Lasiocampidae; genus Dendrolimus; species Dendrolimus punctatus. Next base: position 1,384,492 of record CM022553.1, read on the forward strand.
ATCAATGATATTGAAAATACGTATAATACCTGATCTTAGTGCTTCAAATAAGTAGTTAACGTTATTTACCGCTGCGTAAATCATTATAGAATATATTTTTAATACACCTAATGTGGAATTATAGTATGAAAATTACGTACATCAAATAAATTCGTGGATTTCAATCGAAATCTATTCAGCCACCTATATAATAATAACCAACTATAAGCACTAGGACTAACATGCAAGTCCTCGTCATTAAACGGGGACCCTATTACTCACGAAACCGCTACTATTATTTCAGGACCTCGATGGCTGGAATGCGCCTAACTAGGACCACTTCTAATCTATCGATCTCCGCACAGATCGGACTATCAGTTCGGAATACTAATTTCTAACACTTTGACACCTACATAATTCTATTACGCAAAATTATTTATCGGTTATTATTGATTTAATTAATTGAATTGACTCAAAACTGCTATTAATCTAGTGCTAATTTGATATCAAAATTTAAATAATAAATTACTACACTTCGACTTCGTTCGCGTAGCTCAACGGGAACCGGAGCTATATTTCGACCGCGTGATCCAGTATTAAAAGCCCGATGGATCTCAGACTTGACAGCGAGGCTTCGTCCTCTGAACGACCGATGATACAACTGTCAAATCTTCTAGCAAAACCCGTGAATTCACGTTTTGAAAGACAGTCTCAAATTCTTCACGAGAGTCCCTATGTAAGTCTTTCTGAAAATCTGTCAGAGTCACCCCAAAAGTCTGTGTAAAAGTCTATACAGGAACCTTCGTGAATCCTCATAGAAAGTCTCTCAAAATTATTCGAATGATCTCCGAGCGATCACGATTCGAATCTCGATTTCCGAGAAACCTCCCGAAACTCTCTCCGAAAAATTCCGCGAATCAACGCTCGAAACGTCTTCCAGGTCGACTTCCCGAAAACTGTCCCGGTCGTACTTCCTCTAAATGACCGTGTCCCAGGTTTTTATTCTCAAAAATCCTGCCACCACCACTTCCAATAACGGGGTGTTCCTTCATTATCTGGACCGCCCCCTTTCAGCGATCATTGATTGCTTACACATATTTGTAAAATAGACCTAATTAGCTTTAGTTTAAGGGTGTTCATTAAATATGATTGAGAAATTATCGATCAATTGATCTATGCTGCAAATGCAATTATGTGCCTTAACTACATTACTATAAGTTTCAGATCAAATTATACTTACATATTCCTCTCGTCATTTCTCTACGCGTTGACTATGTTTTAAAGTATTTAATTTTATTTTATTTTTCAATCTTATTATACAGATTCTTAGTTTTTATTTTTAAACTTGTAATGTTTCTTAGTTGTTTTCTATTGAGTACAAAAGCTAAAAGAGTACGTAAATGAATTATAATTTAAAGTTAAAAATCATAAGCATAGTGGACCCGTTACAACACCTCTCAAGTTTTTTTTTTAAACAGACAGGGCCCGGAGTCTGTAAGTCACACTGACAATCGAATCGAATTGGTATCGTAACTTTTGAGGATTTTGGTAGCTTATATACCATCTCGGTTCAATATTGAATCAATCTTGATTCGAGCGGGACTGACTTAATGTGAATTTTAGAGACTTCGAATATTAAAATTTTACCATATGTCAGTCGAATGGATCTTGACTCGCAATGGCATGGTTTTTTCCTAAATTACATGCTTGAGCCCAGGGTAACCGACAGGGTTTCTACATATTCAAACTGAAACATTCTAAGAATAATCAATCTTGTAGATAGAACTTTACTAAAGTATGTTGCCATAACAACCTTGCCTTGTGTTCCGGCATTAGTTACCAGGTTCCAGTCTCCCTTAAGAGGGCAGCAGCGCATTTGTAGCACCTTTGGTGTTGCAAATGTCTATAGGCGATGGTAACCGCTTTCCATCAGATCTGCTGAACTCCTGTAATAAAAAGAAAATAAAAAAAACCACATGGGTGAGACCGCGCGTCGTAGCTAGTAAACAATATTACGCCTTGAGTAGATTTTGATAAGTAGTGTATATTCGACTTGTTTTTTATGGTTTCATAACAGAATAAAACTTGAACTCAATGGAAACCTTCGTCGCACGCGGACTGCTAAGCACTTTGTGACGTAAGGGAAATCGTCAGGTCCTCCTCCTTAGCCACAGAATAAGTTTAGGTGGGTCAATGAACACTATGAGAAAATTATTATTCAATCGGTTCCGTAACAGCCGGTGGACTTCCCTACACAAAAGGTACACTGGCCTGTCGAAGCCTTTATTGCTCTTCAAGTCCAGATGTTCCACCGCTCTTGTTTTAGTTCGACTGGTGATTGTCCACGTCGGTATATGTTGACTTGGTTTTTTAGGGTTTTCCTAGGTAGGTAAGAGTAACTTCGGTCCCCAGCGGGAACACGTAGTTATTTAAATAACTTTAAAAGAAGTTTTTAACAGTGTGGAGTAATATTTATAATAGATTTTTAGCAGTCGCTATATTTGAAGTTCGAGCGAGTTTTAAAATTAACCGCCGTCACAGTTTTTTTATTTGTCACTCTCTTGACAGTGACATTGATTGACATTGGCTATGTCTGGTATTTTTTTAAATGATGCAAGTGCAACGTTACAACTTAGCCATTTTTTTAATAAACTAAACTAAAGACAATATCACATAATTTTGAAACGTTATATCATAACATAATAAGTAAACTAACTCTGCTTATCTTCTGAAGGTAACAGCGTGAAGTTATCTCCCGAATCTTGACTTTTACGACCACGTGGGGCGTTAACCAGATTTATTATCGGAGTATTATGTGTTTTATCACAGTCCTTTATGTACGGGCGTAAATGTTAGTTTGTGTTTTATGTATATGTCATTTCTTCTTCCACATTATAAGATACCGGGGTTATTTGGAGAAACAGAAAGCAAACGACCATTTGAAGAAATAACGACGTTATTACTTACATATAGTGTCTTACTTGATATATTGTGATTTAAAAACATTTTGAGAATTTGTAACTAGTAAGTTATGCTTTAAATACAGATTAATGTTAATTAAACACTAAGGGCCGCTTGCATAACGTTCCTTAAATTTATTTAAGAAACACTAAACGCATTTAACACCCCATCAATACGATTAGCGTCTTTCACGACGCAAAATTTGCCGCTAAATATGTTTAAAGAACTGTCAATACATTTTGTGTAAAACGTTTTTAGGCAGTTTAAAATGATTAACTAATTTTATTTAAAGCCGATCGTCATGTAAGCGACCCTTAATAAATAATTGAGTTAATTTTTTTTCTTGTTTGACAACTCTACAGACTCGAATTCCGTACCCTTTTTTAACCATGGCCCGTGTTCTGGAAAGAATATCCTCTGATATTCACAAATAGAAATCCATTTCCGATACTTTTTGTCAGAATGTATATACACGAGTGGTACTATATACAAACCGGTCCAAAATTACCCTTAAAATTCTTTTCGTGGCGGCATTGTTCGTTGTTTTCCAAAAATAGCGGATATAACTTAATCGTAGCTGAGAAACTTAATTCCAACTTAGTCTGCAAGGAGACATAAAGCTTAAGTTGAACAGATAACATTCTTAATTAAGTTAAAGTTGGTTCTATTTTAGTTTTTGTTAGTAATCCATTATTTACAGTTCAGTTGTTCAACAGACGGATTAATGTTCAAAGGTCAGATATTAGTATTTATTATTTTACATAAAAATTATAAAGGTTTATGTTGCTAATAATAAATTAATTGGAAAAATTAAAAATTCTTTTAATATTTTGAATTTGTGACAGACATACACTATACATAGATAGCACTTTATTCCGCCTCCGATTACAAGCCTCGGCGAAAGGCTCTCGTGCGACGTCCGCGTAATGTCCTTACGGACAAGGTCGACGATATTACAGAACGGCGGGCTCGGATCAGCCCGCCCGTGGTTAGGACGGCAAGCTGGCAGGCACCGACAGACAGACACAGACGGCGGCGTCTCAGACAACGCCAATCACGATCTCCCCACGTCCTCGCGAGGGACGCGAGGAGACAAGCCCCCCCCACAGGATAGACTAGGCGTGTTGCTGGGAAGTTTCTTTCGCCGTTTCTTCTCTCCCAGCCATAACACGTTGTGAAACGGCAGTAAGATAGCGTAGGCCGCCGCGAACCGCCGATCCCGGTCCACCGGGATCCTTTCTCTCGGGCTTTATATTACCCGTCGCCCGTTCTCAACTAGTTATGTGTCGCCCTATGGCGGGCATCATCAGATTCATCCCCCTCTCATGGCAACAGTCCAGCCGAGGTAAAACTCCCTAAGGAGCTCCCTCAAGCAAGTTGCCCCCGGGTTCGAGCCCCAAATACCCCGGAAAGTTGTGAGGTCAAGTCAGTCAAGTCAAATAAAAAAAAGCACTTTATTGCACACAAAAAATATACAATTACAAAAAAAAACATATTGTGTACATAATGTTATGTAATTGTTAAAACCGACAAAGACCAATTAACACCTGCAGTTAATTACCTTTACGGCATTTTGACTTCTTTTGTTTACTTTGTGTGTTTAAAATTTAGTATTAGAAAAACAGCCTATTGTGTATTGTAATCCTTTATAGTAGTCATTAGCCAGGTGTGATTCTTATAAATTATTATAACGTGGTCGAATATTGTGTCGAGACATTGTATAGCTTAGTATAAAGGAATGCCTGAATGGAGGGGTGGGGCAGTCAAGCGATAACCGCAATCGTGGCAAAACGTGTGTACTTTCGATAATCTATATAGTGACGGACTTTACGCGTGTTATTGAATTGTGCTTTATGTTTATATTAGTTGTGTTCAGTTATATTTTTGTACCTGTGTTATACGTGTTTGTATCGTTCTAATAATTTCTATAGTAATTTCAACGGCATTTTTTATTTAAGTTCCGCACTCGTAACAATACGTTTAAATACCATCCAATAATACAGTGGTTCCCAAACTTATTTTGTATACCGCCCACTTTCAGAATAAACTATTTTCAGCGCCCCCATTTTTTCACCTACTTAAAAAACATTATAACGTCAAATTAAATTAATTGATTATTCAGAGCTACGTTAGCGGGGAGTAAACATTCATTCTAAACGAGACTTAATATAGCCCACAAGACTTAACTTGAGACCTAAGCGCAGTAGGTAGTACACAACGGCGCTGATGTCTCAAGTTAACTCTTATGGGCTACACCTCCCAATGCCCATTTTTTTCTAGGTCTCTTACCGCCCTCTTTTGGCCTGCAGCGCCCACAAGGGGGCGTTATCGCCCACTTTGGGAACCACTGCAATAATAGGTGATTAAAATTTCACTCATTCAGTGTTCAAGCTGTCTAATTATGGAACACGCTTCCACTAGAAGTGAGAAAGCCCGATCAGTATCCTCCTTTGATACACTCCTTAAGGATTACTACCTCAAAGTATAATGTATGTTGTAATTATATACGTATATTTATGCTATTTAATGAATTATTACACAGGTCTACAAAAAAAAATTGTTTTGTTGCCCTGGATATCATCGCAATTTTTTTACGTTTTCAAGTGCTCAGATTACAAATATATTCAAGAAAATTCTGTGTGTTCGTATTTTCATGATTTTTGCATATCTTATGTTTTGAACAATTAATTACTGCTAGTCTTTGAAAAGAGATTGTCCCCTGAAATATTATACAGCGTGTTTCAGACCTCACGACAATAAACCGGACCACGTTTTCGTCATGACGTACTCTACCCAAATACAAAAACAAATCAAGGTAGCTTCTTTGGTTTAGCCACAGGACCCCATTTTTCATTTCAGAATTTTACAACAACATGTATCTGTTATTGTGACTAAATCGGTAGGTTAGTGTCCAAATGTATCATGTTGCCAGCTCGTCTCTTCATCATTAAACGCGGAAGATGTTCATTCTTACCAAGGTCAGTTAACCAAAATTTACAAGATGTCTGTTTTTATTGTCTTTTTATCGTAATTAATTTGTTCGGAAATTGCTTTTTTTAAATTTTGACATTACGGTTGATTTAATAGTACCAAAAACTTTGTATGGAGTAAGACTGTTAAAATTATGATTTATTGTCATTTGAAATGAAACACGTTGTATAAGAAAAGCTCATAAAGGGCGTTTTATGGAAATATAAAATATTTTTTCGTAATTTTCCTCTTTATTTACTTCGATGTATCTTAATTTCTTAAAATATTACTGACATTATACATATATCTGTTATTTTATTTCTCGTTTTTTTTTATTTTTGTAATGTAAAATGAAAATAAAGATTTCTAAAAAATCAGAGCAAATCTAACAAAATCATTGATATTTTCATGAATTGAGTTCATAAATGGACCCAAAATAATTTTCATATCGACGACAACAAAACCACTGTAGACCAGTGTTATCTAATATGTATTGCTTGGAATAGATGTATTTTCGAGGGCTTCATAACAAATGGGCGTATAGGAAAAAATGCCATTTTGTTGTTTACTAAAATCTATGCATGTTATGATTTAGAAAGTCTTACCAGTATGCAAGTTGTAGGTACCTAAGAAGAAGAGTATTCCAAATTTCAGCCTTATAATAATTAATCAACTAGTTTTGTTTTGTTCGCCATTTTGTCCCTTGTCTTACGCGATGTTCATCACATCAGTTATGAGAACCATAGAGTATATTAATATAACATAGACAAACGTCATAGATAATAATATGATCCTGGCAACACTATGATATAATTCGTATTTTTAGCAATATTGTAATATTATTATTTTGTAGAGTAGTTTCGTAGTAATTTCGTATAAAAAGGCGGTGAGGCGTGTAGACGGTGTTCATTGCTTACTGTGTGGTGTGAATAGTCACACCAAAGGCTGGACAATAAAGGGGAAACTCTGCCCAAATAGTTAATATTTGGTACTTTGTTACCCAAATCTCTGCAAGGCTGTTTACACTTGTGTCAAACTGCACTTTTGTTTGTTCGCCCATTTGTGAAGCCCTCGATATATAATATTAGTGGTCGCCCGTGGTCGAAATTTGACCATAATAATTTGTTGTCAAAGACTATACTTCTACAATCACAGATTTCGCCAAGGCTACACTGTTTATTTGACTTGAACAATAAACAAGAGTATTACTATTACTCTTTCTTTCTTTCTCTCTTAAGAGGCGATATAATAACTTGTAGCCAGGTGGTAGGGCATATTCCCGACTGGATGGCTACCACCCCTGGTCTAGAGCATGCCGCCATAACAACCTTGAGTTGTGTTCCAGTCTCCCTAACGAGTCCAGCCGCACATTGGATAATAACCACTTTCCATCACAGTTGGGCCGTTAGCCTGTCTGCTGTACTCCAGCGTTAAATAAACAACAAACTCGAATCAGTGGCAGATTTGTTGTAGTATAGATAGGTAGAAGATACAGTATATTCTATTCTATTCTAAAATTGTAGCTAAAATATGTATTGTTACGGCCGACAAAGACCAATTCACACCTGCAGTTTATTACCTTTTCGGTTATTTCTTTTGTTTACTTTGTGTTTAAAATAAAGTAATAAAAACAGCCCATTGTGTATTGTAATCTTTTATGGTAGTCATTAGCCAGGTGTGATTCTAAGAAATTCAGTCTGCGCGGCCGAGAGACATATTGTAATTGTGTAGTATAAAGCAATGGCCCAATGGAGAGATCGGCAGTCGAGCGATAATCACAAGCGAGGCAAGACGTGTGTTATACGTGTTTGTATAGTGCTAATAAATTCTATAGTAATTCCAACGATATTTTAATTCGAATCCTGCAACTCGTAACAGTATAAAAAGACCGTTGTCCAAACTTAATGACTCCATTAAATTCATTAAATCCCTTCGGCAACTGGTGAAATGATGCCTTTCATCTAAATATTTAAATTCCTTTGAAAAGTTAACATCGGACTTCCAACAACAGTCTTAACAGTTGTATGAAATCTTCGTAATATTAATTTTCTCAATAATCCAAGCAATCGTTCAATTATTTCCATCACAGTGGGAAAGAGAATGTTTTAAACGACTTTCCAAGTGACAAACTGATGCTTACACCGTAGTGTTTTTAAGATTTCCTGCGGCCGGGCGGTCTTTCGTAAGACGCGACAAAATAACCCATAGCCAGGTGGTAGGGCATTTGCCCAACTGAATAGCTACCACACCTGGTCTAAAGTAAGTCGTCATAACAACCTTGAGTTGTGGTCCGGCATAAGTGACCTGGTTTCAGTCACCATTAAGAGAGTAGCAGCGCATTTGTAGCTCCTTTGGCGTTGCAAATATTCATAGGCGATGGTATTTCTATCAAGTGGGCCGGTTGCTTGTTTGCTGAACTACTAAAATAATGAGTAAATAATTAAACTATGTTGAACATACATGGAATTTACTTCTGAAGTGTCTGCATTTCAGTGAAACAAAACATTTACCATATTCTATTTTGTATTAAAATAACCAAATTAACATTCCACGTATAATTTCTAACTGAAATGAAAATTTATAGACATGTAAGCAACACAGAGTACATACAATATTATAAAAAATAGTTTGAGGATAAATACATTTGACGTGTGCGGAAAATAAATCAAGACGCGTGTGTTAGCAGAAAGAATAATAATATCTGGAACATAATAATCAAAAGTTTATTACACTAGAATTATTACAATATTAATACAGCACAATAAAACACAGAAATATTAAGACAACTCCAAGAGTTGTCTCCACGCTTGTCAGGTGTCGAGGATCAATTTTCCCTTAAAGAATACTGCGATTATCGAACAGTAATTATTATATTAATTAAATTATAGTATAATTATCGACCACAATATAGTATGCGCCTCTTGCCCAACAGAGCTTTCGCTCTGTCCAACCGATGACCGTAGACTATCGTTGTAGACTAGCTGAATATCGTTTGCAGACTAGGTGTAGACTGATTGAAGACTAGGCCCCCCTCTGCCCGAACACAGAGTATTTATAAGATCCGCGTAGTGCGTCTGCAGCGACACCATCCTGTAATACTTTGGCGCCACTTCACTTCCGTCGTAACACCAACTTCCGCCATCCGTATAACTTCTAAATTCCGGTTACTCCATTTTAGATATCCGTTGGCTTGATAATAAATGCTTCTACGTTGACATCCGGTTATAGGACTTCCGATTACTACATTAATGAATATTCTATCCGGTTATTGACGACTTCCGTCATATGGTTACTTTACAATAATAAATAAGATTCTAACACGTGCATTTCATTCTAGATACTTATACGATATATATTAAAAAACTGTTCTATTAATACTTTTCTTTAAAAAGTACAGAGTACAAAAGAATTGCCCTCGTTCTAGATTGAACAATAAACAGATCTTTTGTAATCATTTTTCTGAATAAACATTTTTCATTCCCGACCATTACACTACGGTGTGACAGACGTCCCAACACCACAAAGAAGCAGCGGCTGAGATAAAAAACTTTTCAGTGGGTATTAAAAACTTTTTGATTTTTTGTGAGGGGACATCGCGGATCGTGTTGCCAGGAGCATTTGTAAAAATATCGAGAATTAAAAAATAATATTTTGCATAAAGCTTGGAAAGTATATTGTAAGAATATTTGTAAATGTTATGATACATTGTACATAACAGTCGAATGTTCTGACTGCATTAGACTTACACATGGTGTTGCGGAGACAGGATAAAATAAAAGCCGAAATTTGAAAGAGACTCTTCTTCCTTTTATTCGATGAGATGAGAAGTGATATTTATTATGACGGTGAATATGAAAAAAACGGTCTATTAATTCTAAGCGCCTGTACAACTCCATGTATTGACAATTGGTGTTGCCAATTTAACAGGCGTTTCTTAACACATGGTCATACAAGTATTTGATGTCATTTCGTAATTATTTACTGCCTTAAATAGTTTTGTAAGATATTCAACATAAGAAATTTTACTGATTTGATTTATATATATAGTACTTTAAAATAAGGACATGGGTAAATTAGAAAGAAACGATGGTTTTATTTCGGATAAATACTTGTGAAATGAATGAATACACTTTATTCTTCACCATAAATTAATATTACGTTCTTAAAAACTAGGTACAATAAATGTTGAACAAATGGCAGACTTATCGCTTAAAGTGATCTCTTCCAAGCAATCCCCTAAACTTAATAACTAAACTAACGATGTCTGAGCAAGAAACATAGATTATATAATAATAATCGGCAGACGAGCGTGCATGACAAGAGCTATGAATGTCAAAGAAGCAAGTGAGGTGTGTAAGAATGGGCCTGTGTGGCGCTCTGTTGTTCGTGCCTACCCCGCAAAGGGACCTGGCGTGAAGTTATGTATGTATGTAATCGGCAGACAAACACACATTGTATATACCCAAATTAAGCAAATTATGCTTGCGTTATGGGTAATATACTACGGACTACTGTAGGGCTGATCCCAGACACCCAGACCATAGTAAATTACGGAGAAAATACGGTTCCGAAATTTACTATACCAGGAATCGAACCCGTAACGCAGGGGGCGTTGCAGTGATGATGAATGAAAGACAAAGAAATAAAAGATAAACAATAGACAATGATGGAAAAAAGGACATGAGACAATCTAATGGTAGCGTGGGTTGAGAGTTAGTGCTGGACCATGGTATTATAATAATTTAAATAGTAAGATGTGTTATTTAAAGATTTTGTTAAGATGTTAAATGAAGAGTAAAGATTTGTTTAAGAATTTGAAACGGCTCTACTAATTTCACCACACACTTTTAAACTTCAAACAAATTACTCGTTGTCAGCCAATTGTTGTTCACTACTGGACGTAGACCTCTCCAAGTTTGCGCCATCTAACTCGGTCCTCAGCTGCTCTCATCCAACCTCCAACGCTGGCTTGGGCTTGCGCAGATCATTGGCCAATCGGGCTGGAAGGAGTCCTACACTTTGTTTGCGGTCTCAGTCGCCATTCCTCGACATCCAGAAAAATATTACATTACGATTTCAAATAAAAATTGCGCAAGTCAAACTCTTCTAGTCGTCGACTGCCGCTGGAACGCGAATAAAGAGAAGACATTGTACAAACTACTATATTATAGTCTAGTATACGTCTAAACCCCAGAATAAAGGTGAGAGCAGCAGACTGATGGCGAGGTAAATCTTATAGTAAAAAATAACCGCTTTTTCTTTCTCCGTCCTTATTGCCTCCTAGTAACTGCATCTTGCCCACATTTCAAAAACAAACAAACCAAGTAAGTTATGTATAAAATCAGGAAAGTCGTGGAAATCGTTACACCTGGCAACACACGCCACAAAGAACATTTTATTTCTGACGGGAAATATATTTCTTTACTTATGCATAAAAATTAAAACCATACCGCTGTTGTTTTGGAGTTTAACTTGTGTTTTACTGTCTTGAAGATACTCTGGAGTCTCTTCAAGAGTACAGAAGACAGGCTGATGACCCACCTCCTGGAAACGTGGTAGAGCCATTCTGGAATACAATTGATTACAGCTTGAATCGGTGTAATAACACGCTCTCACAGAATATTCATGCAAAACGGTTAGTTTAGTACTAATTGTGTTTCGTGCGATGAGTGAGAATTCCGATGCCCCACTTCTCCCTCCTCCTATTCCACCATATCATATTGTTACGTTCGAGCGGGGGTACACACGGAATTGGAAAGAAACACCAGTTTTTTAAAACTAATGCTTTTATTTTTTGGTTGCCCGTACACGCACAACTAACGACGCACTGTTTCGACGATATCTCGCTCACAATACCGTCGCCGATATAGCGTGAACCATCTCCTGCTGCTACGCGCGTAGTTCGCTTCTGGATCTACTTTTAAATTGTGCTAAACTCCTTCACTCCACTGCCCACTAAGCTCATCACTGTCTTCTATTCAACTCTTCTTTCAACTATCTAAAGTTGACACTATCTTTTATTAAACTTCTCTTCCAACTCTCTTGTATCGCACTTGTCGCTTCGCTGTCTTCCACTGAACTACTACGTAGGCGCGTCTTACGCAGCTTATATACCCGGAAGAATCTTCTGGAACACACAATTTCGATCTTCTTTTCGTTGTTCATTTATTCATCATCTGTCCCTTTTTTGCGAACAAAGACTATAATTATTCTTGAGAAAGGTATACCAGAGCCTGCTTGATAAAGGCTGATTGATGATTTCTGTGTAACTATGACATATACATTTTTTTTATTAATAAACTAATCTTAATATATATAAATCTCGTGTCACGATGTTTGTCCGCGATGGACTCCTAAACTACTCAAGCGATTTTAATCAAATTTGCACACCGTGTGCAGTTTGATCCAACTTGAAAGATAGGATAGTTTTTATACCGTTGGAACCGGTAGGTGGCGCTGAGATCTGGTTCTAGAATCCTCTTAACAACGGGGAGCGATTTTGTGTGTTTGAGTGGGTCCCCGGATGGTTTAAATCCACAATTGGAACCGGTAGGTGGCGCTGGGATCGGGTCATATTTTTTCAGAGCAGGACAACGTCTGCTGGGGCCGCTAGTTTGTCTATATATGTTATTGTGTATTCTATCACGAATATATAATATTATGTTGTTTACTTTTTATATAAGTATTATTATATTATACATTACACATCCAATTTCCTTTATCTTTAATAATTTTTATGATCAGATCCCAAACAGGCGTTTACTTGCCAACCACCTTCTCTATTAAAATTTTGGTGATTTTTAAATATCAAATAAATACCGCACTTAAAATCATTAAAACGTAATTTTATTATTGTTACATACCGACAAAATGTGAATGCACATATGCCTGCCATAAACCTGGTTTATTACCCTTCCCGCAATTGGACTTCTTTTGTTTAGTTTGTGTTTTAAAATTGTAATTAAGAAAAACATTCTATTGTTATTGTGCTTGTTTTATGGCAGTCATTAGGCAGCTGTGTCGAACTAATTATTGTTGTTACTGTTTTGCGTCGAGGCATACCGTATTTGTGTAGAATAAAAGGAATGCCCGAACGAAGGGGTGAGGCAGTCAAGCGAGGATTACGATACCAGCAAGACGTACATTCGATAAGCGATATAGTGACGGAATTTGCGCGTGTTATTGAATTCTGCACTTTGTACTGGTTGCGTCCAATTATATTTGTTCCTGCGTCATACGTGTTTGTGTTGTTGTAATAAATTCTACAGGAATTCCAGCGGCATTTTAATTCGAGTCCTGTAGCTCGTAATATTATGATTATCACAAGCTTTATTTTTTCGAGATTTTTTTATTGAATTATAAACGTCATGATTTGCTAAACGCTTCCCTAATCGTTTAATACATTGGGGACTATAGAACTTATACAATATACTATCCAGCTCAGCAGTCCTTAGTTCGAATCCCTCTAATCCACAAGAAAAGCCCCGGCACATAAAGGCTCGTTACCTACTTTTTTGCATTAATATGCTCGCGATGACGTAACAAAATTACACCTACCCTCATTATTCGACCTGTAATCGTGACTATACCAACAAGTTTGTTTTTATCCAATAATCAAGCGAAAATCGTCTTTATGCGGACAAAATAAGATTTGAAACAACTGCATAGTAATAACATTGCCTTCAAAGCAAAGTTAAAAGGAAAATCCAAGCGAATAAGACATGTATGTTTGAGATATTAAGATATATGGATACTGCATTACATAAGTTTGTATTAATACATACTTATAAAATAGTCAGAAGTAAGCGAATTTCAACTATAATGTAAGGAAATATAAGCTCAGGGGTATGTAATTTAGTTGGGATTTCAAATAAGGCCCCGAGTACGCAATGAAGTTTGATAGAAAGATTAATAGCCAATTTAATTAAATCTAACGTATCGCCACCGCAGAGTGATACTATGGTATGTGCATCGGACCAAAGCCGGAGTGAGACTGCATGCGATGAACGTCGGAATGTGAACGTTGTTGCGTCCGCACTCTTTTATATTCAAGCGATGATACAAACTACCCTCTCTACAACTTTTGTCATAACTTCCTTAAAATGGTAGATGATGGCGGGATGGCGATGTCTATACAAATGCTTACTGAATTTATTCTTGAGTAACGCACAGCCTACCCGCCCTTCTCGTCCACGAAGATTGGCGGGTTTGACACATCAGTTATCTCACGATGTATTCCTTCAATGTCAGCGTTTGATGGGAGTGATTATTACTTCCTTCCAGCTCCAGGCTATCTTCGAAAGCTATCCCTAAAAGTCACACAATGGACGACGTGATAACCCCTCATAACTCATACGAGGCCGATATTAGGCCGCAGAGGGATGGATTTACATACCGCATTTCGTTCGGCCTTTGCCGGATGTTTGATTTATGCTGAGTTAGCCCTATTCTTGAAGTTTTTGTATGGTCCAAGAGATAAGCTTTTGCTGTTTGAAGAAAAAAATCTAGACAAAAAGATCCTCGAATGTTGTAGAGCATGATCGCATCCGATAATTCTTAACACTATAGTAGAATTATTTTGTCCGTGCAGTTTGGGTCATAAATCATAGCTCGGCCTCAGCCAGGTAGGGCAGTGAGCATGTTCCGCGGGCGCAACGCCATTATCGATAAAAACAAATGAGTCATCGAAGGCAGGTACACGGCGGCGGGGCGGTATACAAAAGGTGCTAATTCATGTGAATGACGATGACTCTGATGTAGAATTTTAATGTTAATAATTTTAGATTTAATTTTAGACGTAAGTTTTTGTCATTACTATCTTTTTGCTGGTAATTTTAGACTTGGATATAAATATTTATATTTATAATTTTAATAGAACTTGTTACATTCTAATCTTTAGTACATATAGTTTTTTAATACGTAGATACCTAATTAATAATTTATTTATTTTATCTATTTTTTTCACTATTATTACCACTAACCCACAAAATGACAAAACTAAATACACTATCGATAGGAGCACCAGCGCCATTAGTTGTTTCAACTGCAATCGAGACGTTACCTTGTGTACTTTTGGAGCGAGCATCTTATGACGCAGACTTTGCACGATCTATGTTATAACGATTTTCTTCTTTGCGGTTTGTTTTTTTAACAAGAACGGTCTCGAATTCCGTATTCTTTTTTTACAAATTTATTTCTAAAAAAGGTTTTAGAGTTTATACACATTTATTGGATATTTTTGTTATTGCGCGTGACATTAAGTTAATGATTTTTGTGTTGTAGTGTACCGCACGAATAACTTATTATCCTAATTTTAATACTAAACTTATACTAATGAAGAGTGTATCTGTAACATGTTGGTGTTGTGAGAGAGTGCATATGCAGTGTGTGCCTTATGTCTATACCTATATATATTATCCTATCTAGTGCCATGTGTGTTGTTTTTTCCTTTCTATGTCTGGGTTGTTAATTTTTAGGCACTTTGTGTGTCTTGGTTTGTTTGCGGTTTGGTTTTGTTGTATTCGATCGTATTTGGAACAACTGTGTATTAATAATAATAATAATTCCAACGGCATTTTAAATCACATTCCACAAATTCGTAACAATAACATAATTATTTAAGATAGATAGATAACACTTTATTGTACACCATTACAGAAAACACAAATTAACTTATAGCCTAAAAATATTCTATATGTGCACAATGGGCGGTCTTATCGCTAAGAAGCGATCTCTTCCAGACAACCCGATATTTAAATACTGTATTTGATAAAATTGTTCCGATAATCGGATAAGTAAAATCGCTTTGCACTTAATACTTGTACCACACAGTGATCCGGTGATTCGTAGTTATTCTAAGTAAAATTTGGTATAAATTTTATTCTTCTCAGTGAATCCGTGGGACAGTTACCGTATTACCTATTGCCTCTTGATTTATGGGTTCTCAGTCTTGTCTTTGCAATGGACTATCTGGGTCAGAACGGAATATTCTTTGGCATAATATTAGTTTTAAGCGCGGTAATTTATTTTATTTAGGTTTATCCGACGTTTCGGCCGCTTTTCACGTGTGACGGGAACCATGTGGATGGAGAGCTTCAGCATGTCAAGCGAGTCTTACAACGCAATCAGCTGAAGACTCCACACCAACGTCACAAAGGCCCCAAACCACCTTCAGTTGAGCGGTGCCCTGTTACCCTACCCTACATCAAGGGAGTCACAGACAGAATTGGTCACATCCTTAGGCGAGCTTCAATCAAAACATATTTCAAGCCGCATAAAAAGATAACCCAATTTTTGAGACCTGTGAAATGCAATATCCCACTCCAGGATGCAGGTGTTTACAAGCTCGATTGTGAATGTGGTTTATCATACATTGGGCAAACAAAGAGGAGCATAAAAACACGGGTAAAAGAGCACATTGCTGACATGAAACACGCAAGGTCTACGAAGTCTGCGATCAGTGAACACACGCTGGATAAACCCAACCATTACATCAGATTCGATAACCCACAAATCCTCGCGAAAGAGAATCGTTTCATACCAAGAATGATGCGTGAGGCTATTGAAATCAAAAAACACCCAAATTTCAATAGAGAAGATGGTTGGCAGGTACCACCTGTTTGGGATCCAATCATCAAAACTATTAAGAACCAAACCCAGCAAAAACTAACTGCCAGACCTCAAGACACTGTGAGCTCTTTCTGCGTGCAACGAAACAAACCAACTTGACTGATAATTTCTTTTATTTTTCCTTCCACTCATTTTAATATTATATAAAAAAATTTAGAACTAGGCATGTTTGCTGAAGAGTTTCTTGCGCCGCTTCTTCTCTTCAAGCCACAACATGTTGTGAAGCGGTGGTAAATTAGATTAGGCTCCCATAGAGTAAATAATATCCATAAACAAAATTAAAACTAAATAATTAAAATGAACAAGTTGGCGGTAGGCTGAATAAAAACTTTGACAATACACGTTCGACAAATGTCATCTTTGTCTTCCGTGACCACGGCAACTGAAAAGCGGCCGAAACGTCGGATAAACCTAAATAAAATAAATTACCGCGCTTAAAACCGTTAAAACGTAGTTTTATTATGTGTACAAGTCGCGAAAACTTAAGAAAATTATATAATATTAGTTTCTCTTATTTCTCAAGACTTTTAAGACTTCTCAAGATTTCTTAAAATTTATCTGTACAGGAACGGAAAAAGATAACAATTTCCTGCGGCTGGGCGGCCTGTGGTATGAGGGGCAAATCAAGCCACAGTCAGGTGGTTGGGCGTTTGCCTGTCTGAATAGCTACCACCCTGGTCTAGAGTATATCGCCATAAAACTTTGAGTTGTGTTTCGTCATTATTGCACAGGGTCCAATCTCCTTTAGAGAGCGACAGCATATTGGATGTGTGGTATTACAAATGTCGTCCATAGGCGATGGTAACCGCTTTCCATCAGGTGAGCCGCAATAAAATATTTTATCTACCCTTAAAAAAGTAGTCATCATAGCTTAGTGTGGTTCGTGCACTAGCGTCATAGACTCAAAGGACGCGGGTTCAAATCCTGACCAGAAAGCATCCATCACTTAGTCAGTTTTCTGACCTAATGCGCACATTGTTTGGTGCACATTGAGTGGTGATGAAACTTACACATCCGCCATTCTGCATAGGACAAGTTAATTGTTGTCTCTGAGTGTTGTAAATTGGTATTTGGCGTCGATATTACAAAAGCTTTTGTTGTAAATGCGAATGGATTGCCTTTTATTCTTTTATAATATGACAAAACCCCATTGGTGTAGACACGGGTGCGCAATTTTTAAGGATTCCGGGAGTTTAGGCGACAGAGCACTTATCAAGAGGCGCCGCCGGCGGATTAGATGTTCGGCCATAGAATTAGCGGTTAAATATAATTATCATCATAGTAAAACATATCAACATTAATGATAATAAAAAAATTACTTGATACCATCACGTCTGCATTTTCCCAGCACTTGTCTATTTTTTAAATCGATTTTTTTTAATTTATGTAATAATTGCTATTATCAACCTTATTCGATTCGAAATTACAGTATTATATAATAATATTAAAAACCTAAATGGTTGAAACTATTACTATAAACATATTTACAGATAAAAATGTAATCTACTTCGCTGTCGGTGGGGAGTGTTCCCAAATTATTGCCAGCACTTCACTTTTTGTTTTTGGGACAAAATTACACTACTTTAGTATTTAAATATTGTTACAACCTATGCTCTGACAAAAACATAAATTCCACGTACAAATCTGTATAAGCACATTTTATTACCTGTCGGCATCTGAACTAATTGTAATCCTTTAATGATCGTCTTCTTTTGTCCCCTAATTAATTGCATGAGTTTCTAATTATTGTGAAGAATAGAAATAAAATAGAATAGCCTATTGTCCTATTGTAGTCGCTCATTAGCATCGTTAGCCAGGTGTTGCGGATTATTTTATATTTTTAAAGTATAAAACGACGGCTGGTGGAGAGAGGGGGCAGTTGAGCTTCGACTACGAAACGCGCGTGACGTGTATACATGCGCGTTTTATTGAATTGCGACCTTTTGCATTACGTGTGGATATGTTGTGTTCGGTTGTATTTGTACCTGTGTTATACGTGTGTCTATAGTTCGAATAACCTCCATAATAATTCTAACGGCATTTTAATTCGAATCCTGCCAACTCGTAACAATATTTTAGCAATAATACTGTATGTATATAATTTTTAAAACCCAAATTTAAAAAAATGTTGTAATTTAGAATGATCCAATGACTTTTAGAATAATTTTTGACAATTTCTTTTTATTTTATTCAATTTTAACCTAATTAAAATTAAATATACATTTTATGTAATTTTCGTATAATTGAATTTATTTTTTTCTGTTTGTAATTAACTGTTTGAGCCAATTTTTATTTTTATTATGTAAGTTATTTTATAATGAAAACTTGATTGATATATGTATTCATTTTGTGTTTTATATTTAAGAATATTAATTATTGTATGTTTCCCAAAGAAGTTAAATAAATAATTAGTCCTGAAAGAACATCATTTTAGTTCTTTCTTTCTTTCAATAAAGTTTAATCTATTTATCTACTTGAATATAGCGTGTTTAATGGCCCAACAGTATACATAAGCGGCTTTATCTAAGGATTATCTCTTTAAGAATTACGCGTGTGTGCCCTTTGTTTGAACTGGGTTTTTTCAGCAAACAAACCGCCGGGATTTACTCGCCGGGTCTTGACTTTACGTGTTTAAAACCGGGATAAATGCGGAAAATGACGTGTTTTTCTTGTTTATTGAGATGATGAACCATGGAAAAGTTCACCTGGGCCGATAATACTACGTTTTAACGGTTTTAAGTGCGGTAATTTATTTGATTTTTGTTATTCTAACGTTTCGGCCACTTTTCAGTGGCCCTTATCACGGAAGACAAAGATCTCAAGTGTCAATGACTATTGTTAAAGTTTTATTTAGCCTGCCGCCTACTTGTTCATTTTAATAATTTAGTTTTAATTTTGTTCATGGGTATTATTTACTCTATGGGAGCCTAAGCTAATTTACCACCGCTTCACAACATGTTGTGGCTTGAAGAGAAGAAGCGGCCCAAGAAATTCTTCAGCAAACATGTCTAGCTCTAAATATACATTTTTTTTTAAATAATAGTTTTATATACATTTAAATTATTTTTTCATAATTTAAATACTACGCTCATAATCATAAGAGTTGAAAATATTCTATAATTTTTCGTTAATAGTTCAAATTGAGAGTTTTAAAGCTTAGATATGATAGATTTTAGAACTTCACTGAGGACCCCTCCCACCCCTTGTCACAAACTGTTACACTAATCGACCTCCTCCCCCCTCTTAACGTGTGTCTATTTTATAGACCCTTACATGATCCTTACAAGATATATTGAAATACTCAAAAATAAATACATATAATGATCAATGTCTATAAAAAATAGAGGTAATAAAAAAGCCTAAATTCAGACATTCTATGAAGAAACTAAACATTTCACACCTCACTGGACGCGCAATTAACTTACAACCCAAACTTCAAGCCTGGTGGAAATTCCAAAAAAATACCTCCATTTCCCAAAGTGCCCACAAACTATAATATACTTTACAATCACGTGTATAAGGTTAGAATTCCTTCGGGGACAGAAGGTAAGTTACTTTTAGTGTTTTATTAAGCAATAAACTAGTCCGCCCTTGGCTCTATGCTAAAACAACGTGATTTTATATCGCGAAGGGACTAAAGTGCCCTTTATAGCCCATGACGATATTGCTGTTAGAGTTAAGGACAAGACTGCTCTACGCCCAAAAATATATTCAATGTAGTGTTGTGTAGGGCATGATTAGAAAACGAGTTAGTCACAGTAACATGACATTTTGTACTGAATCAACACTGTTACATACCGACAAAGAAATGCGCACACCTGCCCGTCGTAAAACGCAGTTTATTGCCTTCTTTGATTTAGAATTTTGAATTATTTTGTTTACTTTGTGCTTAGAATTTGTAATTGAGAAAAACATGCTATTGTTATCGTACTTGTTTATGGCCGTCATTAGTGTCGAACTAATCCTTGTTGTTATCGTATTGCGTTCAAGCTTGCCAGATGTGCGGATTGACTCGGTGAATGTGGTCCAAAGGACCAATTAAAAAAACTTAATGGCATTTATGGCAAGCTGCCATAAAAGAGTACAATAACAATGGGTTCTTTTCCAGTCACAAATTTCAAACACAAATTAAACAAAAGAAGACGGTCATAAAAGAGTTTCAATGTTATTAGCTCAAACGCCAACAGGTAATAAATGTGCTTTGTTTACAGATATGCAGGTGGCCCAAATTGTAACAATAATATAAAGTGTAGTTTGCCGTGACGTCACTCTAGGTTCAAGTGGAACATCAGCGTTGGTCTAACTGTCTAACAGATCGACATCTTTGCTGAGCTTGATTCAATTTTTCGGACATAATATGTGTGTATCTTCTGATACTTTGTGGTTGTTTTTGGAACGAAGTTCCTTATCGCGCGTTGCGAAAGGGGGCTAGACGGAAAAAATTAAGACCAAAAGTTGTAACGACACTTTTTGCTATAGTTGTAAGCCTTGCGGCGTGCGCGTGTTTCTCTGTCTGTCTCTCTCTCTCATAGAAAGCAAGCCAGTTATTTTCGTTTCGTCTTTCTATTTCGCATTGAACAGTGTGGTGTCACGACGATTATTTTTGTTGAGTGTATACAGGTTTTTTTTACATAATAAATAATAAAAAATACATACATACATAACTTCACGCCAGGTCCCTTGCGGGGTAGGCACGAACAACAGAGTGCCATACAGGCTTATTCTTACACACCTCACTTGCTTCTTTGACATTCATAGCTCTTGTCATGCACGCTCGTCTATTCTTAAGGCTCCTGACATCACCTTCTGCTAATACACCATCAATTTGATCATGGAAGGTGTGTCGTGGCCTTCCGCGACTTCTACATCCATCCACTTTTGCATTGTATATCTGTTTAGTCATTCTTTCATCATACATTCTTTCCACATGCCCGAACCACCGGAGCATTCCTTTCCTTACATTTACCCCGACACTCTCTTAATAAAAAATAATAACAATAATAAATCCTGACAGTGTTTCAGCACAAGTTCCGAATATTGCTGATGGAGTTAATTTTCTCCTTTTTTTATTAACACGCTTTTATTAGCTTCACCTGTATGTATGTATGTATGTTTGTAACCGAACCCTTTGAGCTCGATTTTGTCCTACTTTGAACGATCAGATTTAATTCAAACTTTGCACACCTGTCAAAGGTCGATGACAATGCAATAATATAGTACCATGGAGCTGATCTGATGATGGAGTCGGAAGGTGGCCATAGGAACCCCTGCACTAAACAAGATAGACCCGTCGTGTTTCGCCTCGTTTTACTTGTCTTGGCTAGCACTCTGCTGCTACATGATATGCAGGATCTCAAAAGCTTGTATTTAAAAACATTTTAAAAACATCAACTAAAAAATGAAAAATAAATAATAGTTTAAAAAACACGCTTTCATAAAAAATCCAACTAAAAACAGACTTACTTTTTAAGATATTAAAGAAGAAGAAAAAGCGCTTTGAATACACCCCACGCTTTTTTAAAGACCCAATTCATCAGAAACCAAATTTATTAAATTTTATTTTCTGTTTTTAAGTTGGATTTATGAAAGCGTGTTTTTTTGTTTTTATTCGTGCTTTATTTATTACTTCAAATATGTCTGTTTCACTTGTACATATTTTACCTAAAAATAAACCTTTTTCTTTCTTCTTTCTAGATATTATTTAGTGAAGTATTTTGTGAATCACACGCCTTAAGAGGCTTTGCCCCAGTTAACCGTTTACGAGCTGTTAGCGTATCCGGGTGCTCTGTCATCTCATAGATATTACCTCATACGGGATTTTGTGCTTTCTCTACGCTCACTTTGTGCTCCTAATACTCGCATTCCTTACATTGAAGTTTTATAACACCAGAGTGTGATACGAGTTATGTCTCTTACTGAAAGGAAGAAAGAAAAACGATTATTTGACAAAGACGACACACATTGGAATAAGTTAATGGATCAAAACATGTCTATAATTCGGTAGTTGACAATTTTTGAGAAACAGGTTTATTTTGAGCCTTATATTGTATTATAGCCAAAATATTAATATTTGCGCAAAATGTGCGGAGTGACACTCGAGGACCGCGTTCGTAATACCGAAGTAAGAAAGAGAGTTGGTCTGAAAGAGTGTCGGGGTGAAGGTAAGGAAAGGAATGCTCCGGTGGTTCGGGCATGTGGAAAGAATGTATGATGAAAGAATGACTAAACAGATATACAATGCAAAAGTGGATGGATGCAGAAGTCGCGGAAGGCCACGACACATCTTCCATGATCAAATTGATCGTGTATTAGCAGAAGGTGATGTCAGGAGCCTTAAGAACAGACAAGCGTGCATGACAAGAACTATGAATGACAAAGAAGCAAGTGAGGTGTGTAAGAATAAGCCTAAATGGCGCTCTGTTGTTCGTGCCTACCCCGCAAGGGACCTGGCGTGAAGTTATGTATGTATGTATGTATTAATATTTCAGCAAAAAAACAACATTAACATATTTAATTCAACAATTTTATAAATATTTTGACATTTCGTCACAAAAACGCATCAAGCTGTCATGGCTTCTCGCGTGACGTCACAGTGTGCAAAACAAACATCTGTTTCGTTGAAGTGTTATCTGAGAAGTCATTGATAACTTCTTGTGTTTTGCACACTATGACGTCACGCGCTCTGATCAGGGTTCATTGTCACGTGGCTAATGGCTGCAATATAACAATTTTATTTCTCAAAAATATCAATTAATATTTAATATTTTAGTTAAAACAATTTATTTTTGTCATATTTAGATCGGAATCTATGATATATATTAAAATCAGCCTATATTTTTCATATTGTCATCTACCGAGTTGCATGCCGAAAGAGGTTGCCACTCAGCATATTGCATTTATATTTTTTTTATTTAAATTCACTACAAATCCTCCTCCTGTATGGCACTCTGTTGTTCGTGCCTACCCCGCAAGGGACCTGGCGTGAAGTTATGTATGTATGTATGTATGTATAAATCCTCAAAATGTGCTCTTTGTATAATAATGTATAAGGATTGAAATGACATCGCTATTTCTTCAAACAAAGTCTTTCTTTCTTTGATAAAGTAAATATATTTAATAATAGCCCGTTATTGTCCCACTGCTGGACTCGGGCCTCCCACTATTGGGGATCACACAGTATACTCACCACGCTTGTCCAAAGCGGATTGACACATCGGTTATCTCGCTGTGCAGGTTTCATACCGATGTTTTCTTTCACCGTTGTTAGCTCGTGATAATTGTAACAATATGCACATTAAGTCAGATAACTGCGTAGGTAATGCATGCAGCCAGGAATTGAACACGCGCCCTTTGAATTAGAGACGCGTGCGTTAGCCATTACGCTAGATAAATGACTTTACTTGTACGGAGTCATCATCATCCGATCGTTAAACCCCGGTTGAGTTCGGAGCTATCATTCCGACGCCCAGGGTCCGCTTTCCTACTTTTTCAGAGAAGAGAGTTTTGTGTGTGTGTATGTAAGTGTGTTATTTCAATGGTATAAACGTAATAAATACAACAATATATAATTCAGACCTGTATTTATATCAATAATTTTCACTCGACAGAAAACATAGTTGTACATAAAAAAATATTATCATATGAGCGTTAAATACTGCGTTCGGAGCGTTTGCTCCAACGCCCAGAGTCCGCTTTCCTACCTTTTCTACTCCATTTCGCGCGCTCTTCGGCATCCCCCGTTTTGCGACCATTGGTATGCATGACATCCTTCACAATGTCGAGCCAGCATTTCATGGGCCTTTCTTTTCGAACGAGACCTGGCCGAAGCTGTATAACTAGACATTTGTTCCCCGCATAATTACCTCATCTCCGTAAAACATGGCCGTAACAGAGTAAGCGACACTCTTGCAGTTTGTCTGCTATGGCACGGACATGAAGCCTGCCGCGGAGACGGGAGTTCCTGACAAGATCTTTCCGCATCACTCCACACATCCATCGCAGCATATCTTTACTAATATCATTATTAAACTGAAAATTTTGATTGTTTGTTTGTACGCGCTAATCTCAGGAACCGCTGGTCCGATTTAAAAATTATTTCAGTGTTGGATAGTACATTTATCGAGGAAGGTTAAAGGCTATATTATATTTTCATAAAAATAGGGATCCTTACTAAAAGTCCAATAATGTAACCCAAGGTGTAAAAAAATGACCCGAAAAAATGCAGAATGTTTCAAAATCGAGGGGTTTTGAAAACAAATTCCACGCGGACGACGTCGCGGGCACAGCTAGTTCATCTATAAATTTAGTTCTACGGTTTTTATGTCAAATTTTAACCGATAGTAAGGCAAATGAACGGTTTGATATAGGAAGCCGGCGTATTTAAATGTCAGTCACGAGTTAAGTGAAACGAGTTCTACCCCTTCTATTTAAATGAGGGGTAGTAAACGTGTATAGGGGTCAGTGGGTCAACAACAATTGCGCGTTTTAGTGCACTATACTAAAACGGTTCCGACGTATGTTGGTATACTCGCTTAGTTTTAAGATCTTTGCATTATATTGTATGAGTTCAGCAGACATGCAGACGGTCCTGATGGAAAGCGGTTACCATCACCTACGGATATTTGTAACAACAAAAAACAAATTTGCTGCTGCTCGCTAAGGGAGCCTAGAACCTTGCCACTAATGCCGGAACACAACTCAAGTATTAAAGTTATTTAGTTCTTCTTGTCATGTTTCTTTTCAAAGTTAACAATTAAAATATTATGTACCCTTTTATTTCTAAACGATACAATCGGCCATTTCCTTAATTGAATAGTAGACAATATAATATTTTTATTTATTCGGAGATAAGCGCCTGTTTTGTATAGATTTCCCTATAATTAAAAAAAGTATATATAATAATATTTATCTCTAAGATGTGGTAATTGCGTACAGATTATAATTCAAAATCTCTCAATTGTTATAGACTGTATTGATTACACTTTATTTTCATGTTGGCAGACGTGATAGATTTCAAGTTTTCGGTTTATTTTATTACATGTAAAACTTTAAGTATAATATTTTATATAAGATACTAGCTGTCCCGGCAGACGTCGTCCTGCCCGGTAAAAATAGGGGTTGATCGTAGAGGGTTGAAAATCTAGGGTTGTATGTATTTTTGTATGTTGTATCATAGAAAAATAGAAATTAAAAATTTGGACTAAAAAATAAATAAAAAAATTTAGGGGTGGACTACCCCTAACATTTAGGGGGATGAAAAATAGATTTTGGCCGATTCTCATAGATACCGGATAAGCACAAAAAATTTCATCTAAATCGGTCAAGCCGTTTCGGAGGAGTATGGCAACGAAAAATGTGACACGAGAATTTTATATATTAGATTATAAAAAATATTATCTAAAATTGTATACACATTGTGTATGTGTAGTATAAAACGATGGCTTGATTGAGGGAGGGGGCAGTTCAGCGACAACTACGATCAAGGCGTACAGTGTGTACAGTCGGAAAAATAGTGACGGACTTTGCGCGGTTTATTGAATTACGATCTTTTGCATTACGTTCGGGTTTGTTGTGTTCAATTATATTTGTACCTATGTTATACTTGATTGTATAGTTTTAATCATTCGAACGGCATTTCAATTCGAGTCTCGTAACTCGTAACAATACACTGTTGGAGGGATGGCGAGGTGTTCTAAAAATACTTGTTGAGTGTGAAGAGTCCATAAGGTTCTCTGATTCTAAATGTAGTGACAAACTGCTGTTCTTTGTTACCATAAACCGCTCTAAGTTTTTGCAAGTATAACAAGGTTACGTTATCACAAAAAATACACTCGCAATTGCTTCTTTTTTCGTTGCACCAATACATATAACCTCAATTTCATTGACATAGATATATTTAACTTACCTTTATATGGACTCAAAATTAAAATAAATGAAATATTGCTGTAATTAACCTTTAAAATGTTATTACGTTTTTTTTGCTTTTTCTTCGCAATTTTCTAAATTTTAAGTTGCGTAACGTTTCACTGCTTTTCTGTGTCACTTTTAGAATTTCTTTCTTTTAATAGAACAATTTTTAGGCACTATTAGATTATAAGAATAAATTTAATGTAACTGTTAATTCAAGTTGAAATGTATATATCTGTTTGATGCCAAAATAAATGAAAAAAAAGGTTATTATGGTGGAATATTCTAGACGATAATTGGTTTCATAAGACGTATATGTTCAATTTTGAAAACCATTATCGACTATAATATTTCATGTTGCACTATAAATAATATAGGCATGCAGAGCACTCAATGCATCGATGCAACGGACAAAGCGCTAGCAACTAAGTTTGTGCATTGTGTCGCCAACAATACTAGTGGCTAATGGACGTAACTTTGCTCTAGGGGTGTACGCGATCGAACATATTGTACCCGGCCTTGCTTAAAGGCCTAGTTGCCAAGCCATAAACTGTAAAAAAAAATACTTTACCTAGGCTTTTAAGGTTTCTTTAATACTGTATAAAAAAAGGTTAAAATACTTTCTACCGACCGCTACCAAAGTTACACTTGCTCAATCGCTTTTACTGTCGATTCTTGACTATGCGGACGCCTGCTATCTTGACCTTACCGTAGAACAACTCAATAAACTAGAGCGACTTCAAAATTTTTGCATCAGGTTCATATTTGGTTTAAAGAAATATGACCATGTCTCTGAATATCGCAAAAAGCTCAAGTGGTTGTCAATCTCACTTCGCCGGAATGCTCATCTTCTCAATCTGCTGTATAGTATATTATTTATTCCTTCTACCCCTTCCTATCTTAAGGAACGTTTTGATTTCCTCCATACATATCACACCCTTAATTTGCGCTCTTCTCATAATCTTACCTTAAAAACACCTGCACACGTTTCTACTTTCTACACCAATTCCTTTGCTGTGCAGGCTGTTCGGCTGTGGAATTCATTGCCCGAATACGTGAGACAGGCAAAGTCACTCGCCATTTTTAAAAAACTGGTACGGGAACATTATCTCACTTTATAATAAATATTTAATATGATATTACATGTACGTTGTTAGTGTATTAGTATATTAATATTACATATATTAGTAGGTATATATAATATTAATATATTATGTATTAGTACTATTATTAATATTGTATAGCTATTGTCATTGCTATACACATATTAATGAGGTATATATTGGTATATATATAATATTAATATGTGTTATTGATTATTCTCTTTTTTAAATTTTAGGTATATGTATTGGGTGATATTTATATATCCTGTTATATGTGTATTTAATTAGCACACCACCGTCATACACTTGCGAATTTCCTGTTCATAAAATCCACAGCCCGGGTTGTCTGGAAGAGATCGCTCTAAAGCGATAAGGCCGCCCATTGCTCCTACTTTTACTGTTTAATGATACTAATGTAAATTGTTTATACTATGTGTATGTGGTGAACAATAAAGTGTTTTCTATTCTATTCTATTCTATTCTAACTAAATCGCCGAAAATAGAATAGAATACAACTGAATTTTAATGTGCAAGACTACATTCGTAGTCTTTGGGTTTACCATTGCTACAACAAAATTGTGTATGGCTAATAGCAAATATGATTTACTTTACCTGCTACCTATTTTAATATTATATAAAATTACTATTTCTTGAGCCACTTCTCTTCAAGCCACAACATATTGCTTTATGTGGTAAATTAGATTAGGCTCCCATAATGTAAATGATAACCATAAACAAAATTCAAACTGAATAATGAAAATGAACAAGTTGGCGGTAGGCTAAAAAAACTTTAACAATAGTCATTGACATCCTTCTCTTGCGTGATCACGGCTACTGAAAAGTGACCGAAAATTTGGAATATTAAAATCACATAAAATAG
Organism: Dendrolimus punctatus; assembly: GCA_012273795.1. Classification (NCBI taxonomy): domain Eukaryota; kingdom Metazoa; phylum Arthropoda; class Insecta; order Lepidoptera; family Lasiocampidae; genus Dendrolimus; species Dendrolimus punctatus. Next base: position 1,412,920 of record CM022553.1, read on the forward strand.
CACGCTCGATAGATTCTCGAGCATTTGTTTTTCTTCAACATACAACATATTGATAGATAAATATGTATATACAAATATAACTGAACAGACATCCCTGCGTGCAAATCAAATTAAAAAAAAATTACTCATGAATTCTTCCATGAGTAAAAATTTTTGATGTAAAGTTCCATCCAATCTGTGACATTACAGGTTGCGCACAGTAATGCTCGGTTCTCCTCCCTCACCGATGTAAATCTCGGATCTGTAACATTACAGGTTGCGCACTGTCATGCTTCGTTCTCCTCCCTGACCTATGTAATACTCGAATCTATAATATTTCTGGTTGCTCACTGTAATGCTTGGCGCTCCTCCTTCTCGGATATAATGCTCGAACCTGTAATATTTCATGTTACGTACTGTAATGATTTGCTCTCCTCCCTCATAAATGTAAGGCTTGACGAGTCTGTAACATTACAGGTTGCGCACTGTAATTATTGGTTTTCCTCCCTCACAAATGTAAGGCTCGAGTCTATAACATTACAGGTTGCGCACCGTGCATGCATGGCTCTCCTCCCTTACCGATGTAAAGCTCGAATCTGTAGCATTACAGGTTGCGCACTGTAACGCTTGGTTCTCCTCCCTCACCGATGTAAGGGTCGATTTTTAAAAATACAGGTTGCGCACTTTAATGCTTTGTTCTCCTCCCTCACCGATGTAATGCTCGAATCTGTAATATTACATTACAGACCAACGCTTGTAGTCAGGGAGCTTTATAGTAGATATTTAACACAATAAAGTGTGATACTTTTTTAATATTTTGACCTATAATAAATAGTATTTGTATTGTAAGTATTCCTTATAAAGTTTCTTAAGAAATATAAGATGCGTTTGAAGTTGGTACAAGTTCCCAGACGGTTATATTTTAAAGTAGTTTGAAAATTGTTAGTAAACAAGAAAACTTTACAATACAATCTCTTATAGCAGTTATTTAAGTATATCTAGATTTATAGATAATATTTTCATTAAAAATCTTTGTGATGAGGTCTGCATCGACATAACTGACACGACACGAACGGTTGTGCCGCCAACATTCCATGTTTTACATAATCGGTATTTTGTAGGATTCATTTCGGAAAGTGTGCAGTTGTACTGTTCGACCTTATTTCCCCCTACACCATTCCATCTTCAGACCACAAGGCGCTCTGGTCTCCGCCATCGTTTCACGGTGGAAACAGAATTGTGGAATGCACTAGCAGAGTCAGTGTTTCCCGAAAAGTACAATCCGGGTATCTTCAAGTCTCGTGTTAATAGGTACTATGTAGGTAAGCGTGCTCCATGTTCGACCGCATCTTCGTCCGGCACTGGACGTGATCGTGGTCAGGTCAATCCTGTTTAATAAAAAAAAAACGATTTAGTTCACTAAAATGGTATCTAGTGCATACATTACTATTCAAATTCAAGTTTTTATTAAAAACTAGAGGTCCTGGCAGACGTTATACTGCCCTAAAAATAAAGATCTAGAACCCGATTCTAGTGCCTCCTACAGGATACAATTGTGAATCTAAACCATCCGGGGACCCACTTAAATACACACAAAAAATTTCATCAAAATCGGTAAAGTCGTGCTTAAGTTATGCGCGTACATACATTTCTACGATTCATTTTTATTATGTGATTAACCACATAAGCGCAAACTACGCACATACTACATAAGTTTACTTAACGCACACAGCGGCATACAAATATTTTCTTCACTTCGTTTGATTCTTTTTTTTCTGTTTTTTAACAAATCTACGGACTCGAGTTCCGTACCCTTTTTTAGAGCTTAATATCTAGATTTGATTTTTAAAATTTAACACGCTTATTATTTTAGTTCTTGTGTGTGATATAAATTAATTTGTGTTGAAGTGTATGTATATTACGAGTCACTTATTATATTAATTTATCCTTATTTTAATACTAAACGTTTGACGCTTTTATTAACGTAAGCTCCGTCTATACTTTTATTCGTCTGAGAAGTAAAGAAAGACTACAATAAAGCGATTAAATTAAGTTAATACAATACTAATTATTGATTGTAGTTAAAACAATCGTTTAACTAAATAATTGAAATGGAGCTTTATTAATTTAATAGTTGGAAGGTAGTTAGGCGCGATGCCGTTAAGTACACGGCACAAAGCCGTCTGAAAAACTAGACCACCTGAGGCAACACTGGCCGTGTGTCACACCGAAGCGTTTTGTGAATTTATATTATAGTAGGGTTTTCACCGCGTTCACGTCGCGAGTCAAACCACAATAAGGACGTGTATTTCACTTACATATAAGCTAAATTAGGGTTTTATATATTGACGCGAGCGAAACCGTGCCTAAAAACCAGTATATATAAACATTCTGCGAAAAAAATATCTGACTGACTTTAATCGATACGTGCCAAGCAGGACCTGCAATATAAATTAAAATTATTGCGAACAAAATGTAATAGCGTTAATATATAAATAAATAATTCCGTATAATAAACGTAGCACCACGCCTTGAGCATATAACGCAGTACACCCTCCACCCCGTTCAGTTGACCGGTAACATCAGCCCGCGGCACGACGTACATACCTTCGTTATTATCGCATACATAGTGGTGTTTTTTAAAACTAAAAAAATCGTTTTATTTCGCGAACCTCTTAGTCACCGCTGGCGTGAGATCCAGTATGCTCTACAGACTCTACACTGATGGTGAAAACATCTTAAAAATCTGTTGCGTGGTTTAGAAGTAGTTTGAGAATATACACATAAACAGACACGGGACGAGACCTTGTTTTATATACTATATAAAGAAAAGACGATCATTAACAAATACCCAGTTTTGTGTGCTCACTGTATGCGGGAGAAGTAACACTACCTTCCAAAATCTCACTTAATTCAACTTATTCTCACTTAAGTTCTGAAATATGAAGTTAAATATTTTGAAAAACAGTAACATCGCAGAAATTATAAAATAACTTCCGAGAAAATTTATTTGTATTTCTTCAAGTAATTTTTAAAGTAAGGGGTATTTTCAATACTTTTTCATTTTGTGTTTGACATTTGTCACCTTTATGAAATATTTTATAATTTGATGGACTGCCACGCGCTTGCCGTGACTTATTAATTAAAAAAAATATATAATCAATTAGGTCCAAATCGCGTTTAACAGCTGATATTGTATAACACAACAGGTAGACTGAACTCTCAGAATAAAGCCGGCTGAAGGAAATTGATCGCGCCGCTTTGCCTTACGAGAACCTAGTCTGAAATAATCGAATTACTACGGATAGATGTGGAATAATTTCTAATGGACACATTACTTTCAAAAACAGAGACGCAAACTATGTGTATACTAGATAACTTTATGTACATAAGTTTGCAAAAATGACTTCACTTCATTTGATGCTTTTGTGAAGTAGCTACGTCTATATATCCTCTTATTATGTTTTTGTCTTATTGAGTATGTACTGTTTACTCACTTGTTGGAGTGGTAGCTCCATCAATTCTTCGAAAAGTAATTGTGTGATATACTTTTGTGTTTGTTAAAAAAATGCCTGAGATAGATAAAATGAACAAAAAATATATTTTTTTACTACACCTGTTGTTGGGGCGTTTCTTGCCGATTGGTCTCCTTAAACGGCGATAACACGTTGCGAAGCGTTGTAGATAGAATAGGAAGTAGATTTTAATTTTATTTTATATTTATGACCCTCAATAAAATGTTATTTTGAATAAAACTTAATATGTGCTTAAGGCCACATGAAAGAAGTGAAAACTTCGTCAAGACGAGTATCGCTCATGGAGCAAGCATACCAATAACGCGTTGATATTTGTTTCGCTGCCCTTAGTCGACTCCAGCCGAGTTTACCCAAACGAGCGTTACTAGCCGAGCCTGTTGCGTGACAGGTCAGTCTCATTCAAATAAAGTCCTTATCGCCCCTAAACAAATTTTAATTTTAAAAATTCGCTACGGTGTTAATGCAGTTCTCTATTAAAAACTCGGCATGGCTAGAACAATAAAGGTGCTCGAGTTCTGCAATAGCCTGAATAAAATCGCATCGCAACGCTACGCATCGGCTGAATGGCTCTCATGCCCGTCCACTCAACTAAGCCTCATTTGCGTGCTTGCCTGTAAATTGGATTGTTTACGAGCTCCGCGAATTCGATGCGAATCACAGGAAGTATTGCAAATGGAGGTAGTACGTGGTGGGAGGTATGCTCAAGTGCTTTTAGTACTCAAGTATTTAGGTTCCTTAGGTATTTTACAACAACGGAACTATTTATGTTGTGACATTGTAAAAGAATACTAAAGTCTGTTCCAAATAAGACGGTATGGAAGAAATTATTTAAATAAAATTATTATTAATCGTCGCTTCGGACACTGTAGTAAGGATGTCAAAATAAGCCTATTTAAAGCATACTGTCAGGTATTTTATACGTGCCGTTTGTGGACCAACAGTACGCAAAGAGCCACCAACGCCTTGCGGGTCCAATACAATAATGGTTTTAGGATGTTGATGGGGCTGCCCGGGTTCTGTAGTGCATCAGGCATGTTCGCAGAAGCACGAGTGGACGACTATTACGCTGTTGTACGGAAAAGAGCTGCGTCGTTGCTCTGCAGGATCCGGGCCAGCTCTAACAACATCCTAAAAGTCCTGGCTGACAGGTTTGATATGCCCAGTTTGAATTGTTGTGCCAGCAAATGTTAAAGCTGGTACTATTATTGTGACAAAACTTTAGGCTATAAGTTCCACTAACACTAATTTTAAGTATTTCTGTTCTGTTTGTGTCCAGTTCTAACCAATATATGAATTGTTTGAAATAATTCGAAATAAACAATTATTATTATCATTATTATTAAATAATATTGAGATTATATATAATTATAATATATATAATTATAACTTTTGATCGTGCGTATGTCACCGAACTCCTCCTAAATAATTGTACCGATTTTTCTGAAATTTGTTGCGTGTGTTGTTCAAGTGGATACGAGAATCGTACAGATTTATAATTGGACCCGGTAGGCGGCACTGGAATCGGGTTCCAGAATTTAGACGAAAACCGTGTTTAAAAATGGGTCTATCGGTGACTTAAAACCACAATTGTACCCAGTAGGTGGCGCTGCAATCAGGACCTAGAATTTTATCAATAAGTATATAAGATTAATACTACGGTGTAAATGAAGTTGTCTATTAAAACTAGACATGGCTAGATCTTTTCACAAGAAGAAGAACTGTATTTACATGGCTCCTCTTATTTATAAATTTTTGCCAAATCTAATATATAAAATTCTCGTGTCACAGTTTTCGTTGCCATACTCCTCCGAAACGGCTTGACCGATTTTGATGAAATTTTTTGTGCTTATCCGATATCTATGAGAATCGGCCAACATCTATTTTTCATCCCCCTAAATGTTAGGGGTAGTCCACCCCTAAATTTTTTTATTTATTTTTTAGACAAAATATTTAATTTCTATTTTTTTACAGCAGTAAAAGATACATACAACCCTAAATTTTCAACCCTCTACCATCAACCCCTATTTTTTACCGGGCAGGACGACGTCTATCGGGACAGCTAGTATATTATAAACGTATCCCCAAGAAAATTCTTAAAAAGTGACTGATCAACGAGTGTTTCTATACTGTACATGAATTTCTTAAAAAAAGTGCTTGTCGTTATTATATGGAAAATCTTAGTGATCTATTTGTTATTTTTACTCTTGACATCAACTGCTTACACAAAATTGTTTTTTTTTTAATTAGAATATTTTTGACAATTAAATTTTAATTTTTAATTAATTTCATACACCACTGTAGAATGTACTGTGCATCTACAACCGTGTAACACCTGTATTAACTACATTCTTGCAAATAAAGATATTGACTGATTGATTGATAATATAGGTGCTGGAGTTCTGTGATGACCTGAATAAAATCGCATCGCATCGAGTGAATAGCGTTCACACCCGTATACTCGACTATGCGTCTCATTTGCGTGCTTGCCTGTAAAATTGATTATGAACTCGCCAATTCTATGCGATTTACATGGAGTATGGCATAATTATGTAGTACATTATAGTAAGGCGTCGTACAGACGAGCAGCACTTTGCTGTCGACAGAGGCAACTGCAGCTGTCGGTGTTTGTCGTCGACACGTGGACAGCAAACGCCGGCCAATGGCGACAGCTGCAATATGTGCGCAGCGCGCGCGCTGCCTTGTCGGTCGACTTCAAATAGACCGAGCGATCACACGCGTGAAAATGACGAAAAAATTATATATAAAAAATATAAAATTGAAATGATTGTTACTGTCTGTGTTTGTCTCCCTACTACAATAACGTTCACTGCGCACTAAACAATGAGTCGGCGTGTCGAATACTGCACACAATTGCTTTTGTCGACAGTAGCAGTTGCTGACAGTAACAACTGAAGTTGGCTCTGTCGACAGCTGAAGTTGGATCTGTTGACAGCAAAGTGCTGCTCGTCTGTACTACGCTTTGAGGTAGTAAGTAGTAGCAGCTGCGTAGCGTGGGTGATGGCCGCCCGGAGCGGAAGACAATTTTCACGCATTTTTATTTAGGTATTTTAATTTAATGCATCCTATATCTGTACTAATGCTACGACCTGAGCGCCGGTAAAAGACAAATTCACACCTGCAGACGTTTTATTACCTTTGCGACATTTGGTCTTCTTTTGGCTTTAAAATTTGGGACTAGAAAAAAACAGCCCGTTGTGTATTGTAATCTTTTATAGTAGTCATTAGCCAGGTGTGATTAATTAACGTATACGTTTTTCAACATTCACCACATTCAATACAAGAATGTATCAAAATCGATCAAGAAACAAAACAGTTATGAACATACATAAAAAAAATTATAAGACTAATTGAATTCGGAATCCTCATTTTTTTAATTCAGTAAAAAATAGGAACCGTTTGACATCTGTACTGAACCCTTCCTAGTTCGTGAATTGCCCCGAAATCACCCAATTTGTTTTATTAATTTTCATCAAATACGTGAACAGCCTTACTAGCCGGAATTCCAGGCTATTAACATTTTTACAGCCTTTTTTCATGAAAATAACATTCAGCTGTGTTCTTGGCTAATGGTTGGCTATAAAAAAATTATAGCCTCTATCGCCTTTGAGCACGTGGGCTCGTTAAAAAACTATTTGAACGTAAATTAATATTCAGTAGTTAAATCGGGATAGTTAAATTCATCAGGAAAGAAAGAATAAGCTTTTTTAAAAAGGTCTTTAAATACAAGCTTTTGAGATCCTGGATATCATGTAGCAGCAGAGTGCTAGCCAAGACAAGTAAAACGAGTCCAAACACGACGGGTCTATCTTGTTTAGTGCAGGAGTTCCTATGCCCACCTTCCGACTCCATCATCAGATCAGCTCCATGGTACTATATTATTGCATTGTCACGCGATATACATATGCGTGCAAAATTTCAGCTCAATCGGAAAACAGGAAGTTGGTCAAATTTAACTTGCAGGATTCGACCCGAACTTACATACATACATCCATTGCAAGTTAAATTAAAGCTTGTACAAATTTGAAAAAATAACAACACTGCTTACATGTGTCTAAAAATTTAAAAGCATAGTTTGAGAGTTTGTACGCCGCATTAAGCAAACAAGGCTTGCAGTCAGCATATTGCTTGGGATTGGATATAATTCCGGCACAACGCTGATTTTCAGTGAAAACCTACCTTTTGATTTTAAATGTACATCAATTATTTAATATGTTAAAGGTTGCTGTAATTTCCTAGCTGTGCCCTCGACGTAATTCGCGTGGAATTTGTTTTCAAAACCCCCTGATTTTGAAAGATTCTTCATTGGTGCTCCGCTTCTATTGGTCTTAGCGATGATGATATTGTTACATACCGACGGAGAAATACGCACACATACCCGTCGTAAAACGTCGTTTATCTTTATTTAGGAATTCCTTTGTTTACTTTGTGTTTAGAATTTTTAATCCAGAAAAACATGCTATCGTTAATGAATTTTTTATGGCCGTCGAAGCTTGCCAGGTGTGCAGGATTAACTCGGCGAACGCAATCCTTTGTTCTATTATACAGTTTAGTATAAAACAATGCCCGAACGGAAGGGTGGAGCAGTCAAGCGACGATTACGATACTAGGAAGACGTGTGTAGTAATTTCGATTAACGATGTAGTGACGGACTTTGCACGTTTATTTGAATTACTACCTTCTGCATTACGTTTGGACTTGTTGTGTTCAGTTATATATGTACCTGTGTTATACGTGTTTGTATTGTACTTCTAATAAACTCTATAGTAATTCTAACGGCATTTTAATTCGAGTCTCACGACTCGTAACAATACAAAGTCAAGGAGACTGTAACGTTTTGTGCGATGACAACAAGCATCGATTGGCAATACTGATTCCTAATTATTTTTTCCATGCCTTCACAAGACTGAAGTATTTCTTCGTAATCAATTAATTTTGAAGCAATCAATTGCAGGAGCAATTCATTATACGGCCAGTTAATTACTTAGGTTAACGGAAAACTTGCTGTTTCACTGAGTACTAATCAAACTGATACTTGGTAAAATTAGGGTTACCCTCATTTTTCAAAAGCCATTGTGGTTGTTCTTTTTGAAGACCACGGAATTGCCCGGATTTTTGGAGAGCGTGAGGCCATGGGATTACCAGTACGTAAAGGACCCTTGGCAAATTTAAGGGAAATGTGGCGTGACGCTGACCGGCGATTATCCCTGTCTACAACATATAATAATTCACCCAAGGACAATCCCCGGTCAGTGTAAGACTATTGTGGGAAATCAGAACTAAAGGTACCGGCCTATTGGGATGAACTGCTAATGGAGTTACAGATCGAGGACCATGGGAACTATGGCGTCTGCCCGTCGCAATGTTCAGGGAACATGAAAAAATGCGCAGACATGAAAATGACTAAGGGGTGTCCGGAGGTGGGCTGCAAGTTCATCAAGGTTACTTTCGACGTTATGCCATTTATCACTTCCAACCCTGGAACTTGAGTCTTAGCTCTAGCAATCACGGAGGCGAGGGCCTTGCCTTGGCCCCCTGAGTCAAGCCCGAGCAGTTGTTACTTACCTAAGGCTTCGCAACAAAGCCCCCCTGCGGGTAAACTATTCTATTATTATAATATTGTTTTTAAATTGTCCTCAGGATATCAATATCGTACTCTCCGAACGCCAGTCACGCTGAGCTGGTGATCTCCAACGTGAAGGCGACGGACGAGGGGGTGTTCCGTTGCGAGATCACCTACTTGCAAGTCGGCGAGGACTGTAACACCGTGCAGGTCACAGACTTTAACACGTACAGTAAGTCTTTAGTCTTTATACATAAATTAGGATCCTTGATTGAAACTACACACTTTATTCACTTGATTTATTTCATCCCTTGACATGTACCGTACGCTACCCTAATGAGTGACGTTCATCCTGATGGTAAATGCAAACATCACTCGTGATCACCTAAATTGTTCAGTAGGGAAATTTCAAATTCAGATTAAAACTTTTTATTTCAAACTAGAGGTCCCCACAGACGATGTCCTGCCCGAAAAAAATAAAAATCCAATACCCGATTCTATGAAGTTCCTCCTACCGGTGCCTTGCGGGATAGGCACAAACAAAAACGGTTCGTGCCCACTCAGACACTCAAAAAATCATCAAAATCGGTCTAGGATACTAGTAGGATCCTAGAACCCGATACCAGCGCCACCTACCGGTTACAATTGTAAATTAAAACCATCCGGCGACCCCCTCAAATACATAGAAAAAAATCATCAAAATCGGTAAAGTCCTTCTCAAGTTACGCGCGTACATACATTACTACGATTCATTTTTATTTTTATAAATAAATTTCCCATCCACCCCATATCCCGGGATAGGTGGAAGTGGGATATTGGATCTGTCATTCTGTGAGAGCGAGAGCCCTAAGAACTGTAAAATAACCATTCCAGCATTGTTGTAACAAAAAGCAGTCGAAAGTAAAAAATTAAACAAATTCTGCGATAACATCCACACTTCACGATAAAACTATATTTTCAAGTCGACGAAATCAACTTATCGATACTCAAGCAATTGACTTTATCAGATTATTTATCGCATGAAGTACCGGCGTGTGGTGAACATTGGCACGTTTTACTTGTAACTTGTATCAACAATCGACCAATCACAATAACACAAGCTAGGGTTGTTTATAACTTACTTTTGTATCGATATTTTTGAATTCAAACTTCTTTAGAACCGTTGTGATTTGAAACTCGATTAAACGAAATAGCGACACTAAAAAGAGAACACATTTTTTTTATTGCAGGAGTTCATCAGACAGGCAGATGGCTCACTTGATGGAAAGCGGTTACCATCGCCTATGGACATTTACCACACCAAAGGTGCTACAAATGCGCTGCTGCTCTATTAAGCGTAAATAAAGTGAAGTCATTTTGAAAATTGTTGGATAATATCGATAAGAAGTTCAATCGATTTTTTTCATCCCTATTCAGAAAATACTCTAGTCGTTTGTCTCACAGATATTACGTTTGTATCGCCTCAAGCTACCGATTCATTGACTTGTAAAATTTTACCTCTTTCTCGCACTTGATTGTTTCCATCATTCTTCGTCTCGCTCGGCTCTAGGTTTCGAAATAAGATGTACGAGTATATCGATACCATATACGTACCCCCTTTGTTTCAGGTCCTATACCTCTTCTTTTCAGAGAACTATACCCTTTCCAAGCATTTATTTTACTTTTGACAGCTCGATGGTGGATCAATTAGTAATGACTCAATGCGTTACTGACTCGATACAAACATTGACTTCATTTATAAATGAGGCCAGTCGTTCGTTAGTTACATATGGTGTTACTAACACGACTTTGTTATATATATATATATATAATTAATATATATATAGTGTTACATGAAGGCACACCTGCCTGTCATAAAACGCAGTTTATTACTTTTGTCGCATTTGGAGTTCTTTTCTTTATTTTGCGTTTAAAATTTGCAATTAGACAAAAGCCTATTGTTATTGTTTTCGCCTTTGTTGGCCGTTCGCAGGAATAATTAACCAGGTGTGCAGATTACGTTTTCTTGAAAAAACTCAGCCCACGCAGTCGATTGTTGTATCATACAGTTTATTATAAAACAATTCCCGAACGGAGGGGTGAGGATTACGATACGAATAAGACGTACATTCGATGAACGATATAGTGACGGACTTTGCGCGTGTTATTGTCTCTAGTTATATTTGTACTTATGTTATACGTGTTTGTATAGTTTTAATAAAATCTATAATAATTCCAACGGCATTTTTATTCGAGTCCTGCGTAACTCGTAACTATAGATTAAAACTGTGCTTTGGTGGTAGAATAGTCAAGGATGAGTAGCCAGTTTTTTAGTTTAATTATAACTTCTGTACTAGTGAGTTCAGGAACATTGATTTGTTAATTTATCTTATTATATAGTGTCACAGACCTATAGCATTGCTGCCGCTTTCAAGACACATAAGGCAATAGTTTTATTTTTGAAGTGATAAATTCTTATGGAGGGGGTATACCGCTTCGTTACGTAACGCGTTACGACGCCAGTCTGGCTTCTCTTTCTCTCACTGGCTAAGTTATCACTTCTGTCGAGCGTCCCGAGACGCATTTTTTTTTCTTACTTTCGCATTTATAATTTCTTTAAGTTTTAAAGCCTTACCTCCCTCGGGCATCCGCACGATCTATCATTTATCACCTATATATGCTATTCAACCCTTATTGGTCACACACGTAGACCCTTGTAATTTAATAATAGCAAGTATGTACATGCGACACTGTCATTAGGTGTCGGTATAATCAAAGGGCCGTCGATAGCTTTGATCCCGCCGACAATGTATATTATGTGCACCTAATTAAGGCACACGAAGGTTGATTAACAAGTAAATTTACGTTCAAGTTAAAATAGCAACGCTTAAGTGTTAATTTTAACTTTGGAGTTTCTCTATAGCTTTGTGGTAGATACTTGCGAGGGTAATATTTACTATATGGTATATTGGTATATATTGTCTTTAGGACTCCTCGGTCTTTTTGATATAGACGGCATCTTATCCGTCTGTCTCTCTTACACAGCTATTTTTCCATACATACTTTCCTTCTGCGCTATCCTAACTACGATTATTGTGGAATGTAAATATTGTGTACTGTTACGAGTTGCTGGACTCGAATTAAAATGCCGTTGGAATTACTATAGAATTTATTATAACTGTACATACATACACGTATAACACAGGCACAAATATAACCGAACACAACAAGTCCAAACGTAATGCAGAAGGTCGTAATTCAAAAAAACGCGCTAAGTCCGCCGCTAAAAGATTCCCGATTTTAGTACATACGTCTTGCTTCGCTCGTGGTTATCGCTCGTCGAACTCCCCCCTCCATCGGGTCATTGTCTTATACTGCGCAACTGAAATGGACCTGAATCTAATTCGACTTAATCCGACACACCTGGCTAATGACTGTCGTAAAATATTACAATACAACAGTGGGCTGTTTTCTAATCACAAATTTTAAATACAAACAAAACAAAAGAAGACGACCATAAAAGAATTTAAATGTTATCAATTCAAATTCTTTTATCGTTCATTATAGTGTGTCAATACGATATTTGCGTGTTCCAGAGAAAATACACTGCCACACACTAGACGCGCGAACTTTGTGTCTCTTACATTGGTAACCTCGATTTGCTCGTTTATTCATGATGCTTTCCTTCACTGTCAGGTCTGATTGGATACATATTTAATCATAAATATGTCAAAATTAATATAGGCAAGTTTTTTTCTTTAAATTTCACTACAATATTAGATATAAGGCTGAATACAGCCTACATACATACCCATCTTTCTGTTAAATTTCAACGGTATAGACTAAATAGTTTTCGAAAAAAAAATGTAAACTCTGAAACTACTCAACCGATTTTGATGTTTTTTTTCATTTTGCCGGATTTGTTACAACTTAGGTCATTCTGCTATCAACTAAGTTACATAAGCATCAAATAGATGGCGCCATTTAGTTCCACCCTTTCTTTGATGTCACTTTGTTTTTGAAATTTTCAAACATAACGTAACCGTGCTTTTTTTTTCATTAATTTATGCATCATTATTTGGAACCGGTAGGTGGCGCTCGAGTTGAGTTATACGATCTCCCTAATTTCCTGGACCCATTGTGATGTTTTTTTTGTTTGTTAGAGTGGATCCCCGGATGGTTGAGATTCACATTTTAAACCAATAGGTGGCGCTAGAATCGGGTCCTAGGTTTTTATTTTTTCAACGTCTGCCGGACTCGGCTAGTATTGAATAAGTAAATTGTAAAAGTGATTAGTTTTTTTTTATCGCTAGAGTACAGCAGACAGGCAGACGGCCCACCTGATGGAAAGCGGTTACCGTCGCCTATGGACGTCTGCAACACCAGAGGTGTCACCAACGCGCTGCCGGCCTCGAAGAAATCTTATGACACCCTTTTTAAAAAACCCCATGTCGAAGCGCTGTGGGAAAACCACAGCTGGGAGCTCATTCCAAATCCCCATGGTGCGCAAGAGGAACGTTCTAGAGAATCGTTGCGTACAAGAGCGAAGCGGCTCAAGGAAGTGGGGATGAACGCCCAGCCGATGGCGTGCGGTGCGGTGGTAAAAAGAAGACGAAGGCACCATTCTAAACAGTTCCTCGGAACACTCTCCGTTATATAGTCGGTAGAATACGCAGAGAGACGCGAAGTCTCTCTGAAGGCCAAGCGTATCTAAGCCGTCTGTGAGTATGGGATCGTCGACAATGCGAACGGCTCGACGTTGGATACTGTCCAGGGGATTATTATTGTGTGTACTAAAATATTTGTTTGTCTACCTCCATTAAAAAAAAGTAGTATTTTAATACAGCCTTGAACGCAGTCTATTACTTGAGGTATACGAGCACCCACCAATATTTCCTGAACAAACTTGCAAACACCTTTATATGATACGATACGACTACGATCCGATTACAAACAGTTGCATGATCTATAATACTATGTTATAGCCGTTGACTTCCAAATAAATTCAATTTTAATAACCGCAGCTAATTTCGTTTAATTTATTTTATAATGTTGAAAAATATTCTGTAACGATTTTGAATTTTTTTTGGTTGCACAAATTTAGTATAAGTGACTAGTATATAGGCCCGGGCAAGCTCGTTCGCCTGGGAATATGTGTACTAACTATTAAAAAAAACACGAAGTAGCGGGAGTCCCTTAGGGAAGTTACGCTAATTTGAATGTGGACTTATATATGGAGAGATATCTAGAGGCTTACATCGGTGCCTTTGGAAGAATTGCTTAGTGAACCTTGATATATTGGTAGGTGAACGTCAAAGTATAAAGTTCAAAATTGTTTTGATACTTCTCATACTTGTAATATAAAGTTGATCCGCTTATTAGAAAAGTGAAAGCTCCATTCATCTTTAGAGTTGCCAGCTTCTGGATCAGGTCAGATTGCACCTTGTAGAATAACGGTCTACGTTACCGGTTCTACAACGCAATTGATTCTTTACAGTGCAATGTATAGCAGCCGAAAAATCAAAATTTAGATAATATAAAGATAAAATCAAGACCATTAATATACAAATATAATCGGCGGTCTTATCGCCCATTGCGATTTCTTCCAGACAACCTGTGCATGAAGTATAAGAAGGACAACAAAAGTCGGGTCAACACTCGTAAAATAATTTAGTTTATTAATCAATAAATAGTAATATATAAGATTCTACTGTAATATTATAAACGGGAAATTATGTAAGAAAGTATGTATGGATGTACGTTTGTTACTATTACACGCAAAATCTGCTTAATGGATTTTGATTAAACTTTACAATAATATAGCTTACACATCAAAATAACACACAGGTAATAATTTATAAAGATGTAATGTAAATTATCCAAAATGTGACGATTTTACATCACCGCGTGGGTAAAAACGCGGGGCGTAACTTAATTTAATAAATATAAACAATAATTCATAATTATGTACCTACTAAAATAAACATAATAAACTAAAAACTCATAAAGGCCACGGGTTCGATTCTGGCCGGAACGCAAGCACCACTTAGGCTGTTTTCTGATCTAATGTGCATATTGTTACAATTACCACGTGCCAACAACGGTGAAGGAAAACATCGCGATGCAACCTGCACATCGAGATAACCGATGTGTCAAACCTGTGAAGTCACCTTGGACAAGCGTGGCGGGTATACTGTCCAATCCCCTATACAGTGGGAGGCCCGAGCCCAGCAGTGGGGCAGTTGGGCAGTTGTTATTATAAAATAAACAGAATTGTTCGCGTAACGGTATGCCATTCCCATACATTTTCTATGCTATTCGTTAAGCGCTAATTACATTTTTCTTCAGGTCCAGGTAAAAGGATGAACTTCAGGTACTATTGTTTCGATAAATCATATTAGTAAATCTTTATCCAGCAAAAAATCGTGTAATATAAAGAGCGTGATTTCGCTTCAAAGGCTGAGTATCAGAAACTTCCAGTGAATGAGGGCTTGGATTAAAAACGCCTCCCTCAAAACATGTCACCGCAAATTACTAGCAGAAAGGAAATCTTCTAAAATTTCTTTTTTAATATCCCTCTATTTTCAATGTTCTTTGGAAGTCAAAAGAAAACTTGGAATTTAATTTAATTATAGGCGGTTTGATTTTTTTTGACGATGTCGTTTTATTTTTGGTTATTTGATTTTAATTTTTATAAGAAATCGAGTCGGTAACGCATTATAATTGTCGTACTTTATTGTTGCGGGTAACGGAACAGTGATATTCTGTGAACTATTTTAATAAATTGAAAGTAATCCATTTGAACATAAAAAAATGTAAAAATAATTGAAACCTATTTATAAATGAAGTCGATTTTTATAATAAATGCGTCATCGAGCTGTCAATAGTAAAATTAATGAATATTTATGAATGAATGAATGAATGAATGAATATGCTTTATTGTGTTTTAAAGATACAGTTAACAGAAACAAAATTTTACAATACAATAGGCGGTCTTATCGCTATTAGCGATTTCTTCCAGACAACCTTTGGATGGACAAAAAAATTTGATAAGAACAGGGGTATGTTGCATTATTCTCACTATCGAATCAGTATCTTATAAATATACATGTCTTATAAATACATACATGATATAATATACATACATTAATAAAAATATAAATATTATACTAACACGATATATGTAAATAAAATATTATAAAAGACACTTACATAAATAAATATAAGACAAGAAAAATATGACAATGACTGCTGCATCTTTAATTTGAGCTATTTGAGCTATAATAATCCTTCACAAGTTTATTGAAAATGGGCAGTGATTTATATAGATACGGTATCCCTCATTGTATGTGACCTGACACGAACTTGTCCCATTTTCATGATTAGATGCTCAACTCTAAATAGCAGACTTGGAAATATCCAACACAAAGATAGCAAAACTACTTATTTGTTTATCCGTTACTATTATATCTAATGCCTTTCTGAAACCCCGTAACCCTGTCATTGCCAGTGTATTAAACACTACGGGCCTACGGGTCAATAAGACCCCGCAGTGTAATCCCTTAAACAATAAAAGCCCCGAACGTTTAATGCCGTTCCGTGCCACGCTGTTGAATATTTATCATTTTATCTCCTTTGTTTAACAAAAGGAGGCTTCGTGGGAAAACCGACGTCCAAATAATATTAATTGGTGATTATTTTGATAACGCCGCATTGTGGTCATTTGATGTACTATCGATAGCTTCATTAACAGTTTGGTGTGGAATTTATGCATGTTTACAATTAAAACTAATTGTGAAACCGAGAATTTATGTTACACCTAGTGCTAGCTACTCACTGGTGGCAGACAGTCGGGTAAAATTTATGTCTGAAGTAAAAAAAAACTCCCCAGATTAAATCGAGTTTTGGAATGGGGACGACAAACACACATAATATGTATCAATAGAATTGCTATTGGATACTTGTTAGTCTATGGTATTATAACACTTCGAACATGCCGTGTCTGTACATTGAAAATATAAAAAAAACTGGAATAGACTATATAAAACACGTAGAACACGATACATTTTTTTTAGATTTCTTGTCTGTTTGTTCGGGATTAATGTAAAAACTACTGTGTCGATTTCGATTCGACAATCTGCGCTACGTTTAACTGTATGCATCCCGCGTAAAAAATTTATAGGATGATTTAAAACGACCAGATTGAAAAAAATGAGATTCCAATGTGATTTATTCTCTGATTAATAGCAAATTTCATGTAATGAAATGTGTGATATTTTTAAAACCGGGTATCCCGCGGGAATGTTCACGGGGGCAGTTTGTAATTGTTCGGGTGCATAGAAATTAGCTTATTTCCGCACAGTTTTCACTAAAATGATAGCGTTATTATTTTTTAAATCCTATAGTACTTTAAGTCCCAGGAATCCTGCGGGAATTTCAAGTCAAGCGTACACGAAATCACGGGCATATCCTAGTAAACAAAATCAATTTCTATATGGAATATGGACATTTTACGTGGAACCGACCGGGTATGATAGGCTTATGTTTTCGATTTCAGTTACAATATTGGAGTATGTTATATCTGTCCATATTCTTCGTACAGATAAAAAATATTTTCACAGTGGAAAACCTGGTTTGTAAGATGCGTGTCTTTGGAAATTTTATAAGCCGTGAGGCATGTACTACTTCGAATTGCATTATTCAAGTTTAAACGTATATATTACATTAAATAAACTAGTGGATTTTACACTTTGTTTAATGGACTTTTTAGTGTCATAAGCTAGAATATATCTAATACATATTTTTTTCATATGAATATTTTAAATACACATTTAATTGTTTTTCTTACAAAGTTCTACATTTTTTCATAATAAAAATAAGCCTTATTTTGCTTTTATATGATGTGTGTGAGTTTATGTTAAATTGCATTATGGATCTAGAAGTCGTTTAGGGGTTATATATAGTATTTGGATGTGGGAGGGCGACTTCAGTCTTCTTCTTTCGTGTAACCAGTTAGTGTGACTTACATTATAAGTAGGTAGTAAGGTTTTTTATTACGTTGATAGAGGTTTTATAGTTGATAGCGCAATCAGAAACTGGCCTGAAAGCACTACTTAGGCAGTTTTCGGACCTACCGTGCATATTATTGCAATTGCTCCGTACTGTCGGTGATGAAACCTGCATGTCGAAATAACAGATGTGAAAAACTCATCGATCTGCCACGGACAAGCGTGGCGGGTATAAAGTCCGTTCCCCTTTTTTAATATTGGTAACATCTAGCCCAACAATGACTCTTTATGGGCTATTATTTAATATAATAAATAATAACACTTAAAAATCAAATCATATTTGCACCATCCATTATTGTTATTCATAATCTATAAATGTGAACTATTGTAAGCCTTTTGCTAAATAAAGTTAGTATTATGAATCAAAGCATATTTAAATTTCAAATAAATTAGTTTAGTACACATTAGGGTGGTCGTTTAAAATTAAATTTCTTGCGACGCCCCCTAAAAAGCTTCCTTTTAATGAAAAAACACTGGGATTTTTTTAAATAATTTTTTCAAGTCAAGACAACACGTGCCTCAAGACGATTCAAGTTAATTTTTGGGTAATATCATGTTTTTCAGGAAACTTCTTCATACTTAGAAGTAATAATTATTTTAAGATTGGAAAAGTTTTAACAATGAAATACCTTCCGTATTATCATTCTCAGTGATGAATTTCAAATTATAGTTTCAGAAAAAGTTAAAAAATTCTTCGTGATTCAAGCTTATCTTTCAATTTTTCTTATATTTTTAGTTTTAACTTGAATCGTCTTGAGGCACGTGATGTCTTGACTTGAAAAAATTATAAAAAAAATCCCAGTGTTTTTTCATTAAAAGGAAGCTTTTTAGAGGGCGTCGCAAGAAATTTAATTTTTAACGACCACCCTAGTACACATACACAGTCAACACCGATTAGATTATTTCGATATGAATAATCAATCTTCACACTCAAAACTCCGCTGCGTTCTTGAATTGATAGCGTTACTTTACATTTGCATACAAATGTGAAATTAAAATTAAAATCAGCTTTAAAAGGGCACATTCTGGGCTTCTAGAAGAATATTTCGTCTAAATCGCCTGTCCCTATTAACAGAGTCAGATCTGCAAATCAGCAATTTTACAGGAGAGCGCTCCAAAGTTTGAATTGCTTATATTTTTCTAAATACAAGAATTAAATTTTCAATAAAAAGATTATATGTTAATATATGTTCGAGAGCTTATTTACAATGCAATTAAATAACATTTTTACTTATCTAAATATTTGAAAAGCTAGTAATGGCTTTGTTATCCGAACATGGGTCATCATGATTTGTCGGATCTGTCACATCCAACAAAGTTACATGGACAAACATATTTATTATTTGTAAGAAGTGCCACATACAACATTGTTATTAGTAAATCCTATTTAAATTTCTGTCGTATTTAAATTGATATTATATATTGAACACAATTTTTAATACATTTTTAATAAATTTGTTTTAAAAATAACAAACAATCAAACATAATTGACTATTTAGAAACAAAATGAAAACAATATTTGTCATAACATTTGTAAGTCTACTTGTATGAATGGCACTTAATAATCACATTTCAGGTTTCATTAGCTTAGATAATCAGTCTTAGTAATTGCTTTTTCACAAAAATAGAAAATAAAATATTCTTAATAATTATCTTGGAAGTTTTTTTCTAAAAATCAAAAAAACATAAAAATACGCTGTTACTCTCAAAACAAACAGTTTACAAAATAATCTCTCTAAAACATCAACAATCACAATAATTTTAATACAGTAGTTAAAAGTTTAAAGAATAACGAAAAGTTTCATTCATATTAAAATCAGTCTTCAATATAAATCAGTCTTCAATAGAAATCAGTCTTCAATAGAAATCAGTCTTCAATAGAAATCAGTGTTCAATATAAATTAGTCATCTTCTGAAAGTATCTCTTGAGCATAGTTACAAAATTTTAAGTTTTCATAAAAGCTATGGTACTCCTCCGGAATTATTCCATTTTGACACAAATTCATTAAATCTTTATGTTTATTACGACTGATAAGATCTCCATCTCCATTATAGGCTTGCTTGATTTGAAAACGCAGACTTTTCTTCTTCTGTCGGAATGTTCTTATTATCATATACATGAAAAATATCACAGAGATTTTTCTTAGCTTCATGAAAGCCTATATGGAAATTAGCATTTAATATATCACGATATTCACGATAGTCGTTTAGATAATGCTTTGCTACCATATTTATCAGCATCAAACCATTCGCAATACAAAGAAAACACCCGAGATGCACTTTTCACCCCTTCCAAGTACAATTTATTTGAATTTTGTCGAACATAGTGAGATTCCACTAAAGGTAATGAGTTTACATGATCACACACACTTCTGATCATATCATCATCTATTATCCGTTCTTGTGTTCATATTTACCACGTTTATCTTCCATTACATTTATTTCTCCGTCATACTTTTTCCATGCCGTAGATATAATTCGCTCCCCTGTAGATATTGTATTTATAATATAAACATTGTCTTGCATACTTTCGTTTTTTGTTCCTCCTCATTTGGAAGAAAATAGCGGAATGTATTTTATCAGTCATGTTTCGTTACCTCAGTAGTTTGACGGCGTTTTGGTACCTTTTCTGTGTATTGAATCACAAACTCCACTGACGAGCACCGAATTTCCAAAAGTTTTCAAAAACAGTCATGCGTTGTTATTGACTCAATTTAGTAGAACATCTTAAACGACATTTTCCATTACATACTTCTCGTAACTGCTTTTCTTGTACTTGTTTTCCTCTATGGTTAGTAAAACCCTTTCCTTCTCTTCTCTTCTTCTCTTCTTTAAAGATTTTCTCTTAGTTACCACCCAATCCTCTTCATGTTGAAGTTTTTTCTTTCTTTTATCCGTTTTAAATCTGAACTGGCGAGTTTGAAAACTTTTCGTGGAGGTAGATGTATAAACACTTGTGGTAGAAGTCATAGAAGGTGTAGGGAGGTTTCCATACAAGTCGTCACTAGTCAAGATTGGCGGGTCTTTGTTTTCAGTAAGGGTTACACGGAAAGCCTCATTGCAGGTTTGATGCATAGGTGATGGCAAAGGAGTTATTTCTATAAGCAATATTATTTTGGAATTGTGTAACAGAATTCGACGAGGTGGAAGCAATAGGCTCATTGTGTTCGTGGTTATCGAAGGGCTCATTCTCATTAAGTACATCTCCAAGCAACTCATGCAGCTGAATTAATTCATTACTATTAGGTGCTGGAGATTCTCTATTAACTAGGAAAAAAAAGAAAAAAATAAGCTTTAAGCAATAAACAAAATATATTATGTCATTAAGTAACAGTTTTTTGATTAATTAGCATAAAAATATGACAGTAAAATCAAGCCAGTGTCACATTAGGCAATAAATTATAGTTAGTGAAGTGCTAATACAAAATTTAAATATGCAGAACTGATAAATTAAGCCTTTTTTATACCACAATCGTCACATGAAATATATTATCTATCGTGCAACAATGCAACATGTACCATATCCCACAAAAAGTAAAACAAAAAAGTTGTTAACATTGTATGAAGTATCACTTTCAACAAATTCGATTTTTAATGGAACAAACAAAAAAGCCGGATGTGGTACTACCGTCATACATAACATCACAAATGGCAATTAACAATGTAGGAAGTATCACATACGACAAATTGGGCAAATATTCCAACCAACAAGATAGTCGGATGTGGTACTACCGACATAGTTTACATTCTACAAGACCGTAAATAATGTTGGATATGGTACATCCGACAGTATCATTCGGAAAATGAAATATATTTGAGCAATTAAGTAATATTATAATAATAACAAAAACCTTTAGTCAATAATATTTGCGCCAAACTAGCTCGTGACAAGTGCATGTTCCTGTAACATAGTCCGTACTGGCACATCCGCGTGCGCATACACCCCTCGCGCCCCGCTAATAATGTCGAGAGTTAACATTCGTCATTGTTAGTGGGAGATGGTGGCATATACGACATTGTTAATGTGGCTATTTTAAAAACTATGAGGAAAAATTGCCTTTTTGTTGCTGCTATTGAAAAACAATGCTTTTTTAGGGTCATTAGTGAAATAAAACCAAAATGTCATAAATTGCATATCCTACATTGTTAATAGGGACAGGCGAAATATACAGAGAATACTGCATTTCCTAAGGTAGAAATTCTCTATTTACCTTTGACCTTATGAATTTTAACAAATATACTTTTTTTTTATTTTATTATACTTATATTTAACTATATAGCTCGGTGAGTTATATGCACATCTAGATTAATATATGACTAGTATTAAAGGTGTCATTCAAAAGTATGGTATAGTTCAGGCGGGAAGTCAGTCGGTAGGGGAATTCCATACACTATTAATTTCTGTATTTAAATACCCACCAAACAACAAATTGGTCAGTAACGTTAATGTTAACACTACTTAGTTCAGTTGTTAAAAAAAGTAAAAAACGAGAGTTATACGAACTTGCCCCACTGACGGACTTCATACATATAATAGTTTTGTACTTGTTCATTATACATCCATTATTGTGTAATTACCACGTATTAGTGGTAAAGGAAAACATCGAGATAAAGTATCCTTAACGTGATAATCGATGTGTCAAACCCGCCAATCCGCCTTAGACCGTCAAGGGAGTATACTGTCCGTTCTTATATAAACAAGGGAAGTGCGAGCTCAACAGTGTATTTTTTATGGGCTGTTATTATATTATTACACTAGAGAGAGCTCTATGTTACTTACATACAAATTAAATTAAGCTTTTTTTAAATAGATATAGACCTTAAACTGTACTGTTTTTTGTTCAATTCAATATGATAACAAAGCAACTAATTCCACATAGTCTAAAAAGCTGCCCAGCAAAACATAGAAATTAGTCGAAGCCAATCTGATTTTAAGTAATACAGTGAATGACATGTTTCCTATGACAACGTATTTGCTAGTGAATTGGAAAAACGCGATTGCAGCGTCATCTATTTAGCTGATCTGTCTATTTTATGGAAACGACATCCTGGGATAAAACAACGTGTTTTACTCGGCTTTTAAGACAACATTATGTCGAATTTAATTTAAACTATTCAATAGTCACGTGATACTCTAACGGACAGACTGATAAATTATCTAAAAATTTCATTTTTGGAATTTACTGGTCCGAATTATGCCTACTGATTATTTTCATATTTTTAATTTTAAACACTGAGTCAAGAAAAGAGGAAACTTACAAATCCCTCAAACGTACTCCCATGTACGGTGTACCACAAGGAAGTGTGCTGGGACCACTTCTTTTTATTATATATATAAATGACTTGCCTAAATCTATTAATCATCCAGTGACATTATTTGCCGATGACAGTACAGTCTCAATTAAATGTGAGAATATAAATACGTATGAATTTGATATAAATAAATGTTTGACATCTTTAATTTCATGGTTACAAAATAATAATTTAAAAATAAATCTAAATAAAACAAATATAATTCATTTTGCACAAAGAGTAAATAGTATTAACAAAATAGCAGTTAAATATAAGGATAACAGAATTGAAGAAGTTTCAAACACTAAATTCTTAGGTATCACTATTGATGGACAATTAAATTGGAAAACGCATATTGAGCAACTATGTAAAAAAACAAGTAGTTCAGCATATGTATTGTATAGGCTAGCTGGAGAAGTCAACACGGAAGTTATTCTTACTGCTTACCACGGGTTAGTGTCTTCAATTCTCCGCTACGGCATAATCTTCTGGGGTAACTCCACAAATAAAGACATGGCTTTTAAGGCGCAAAAGAGATGTATCAGGGCCATGTTTAACTTAAAAACTACAGATAGCTGTTTGCCATATTTAAAAAAACATAAAATATTGACTTTACCCTGTCTGTATATTCTGGAAGTAGCACTGTTTGTAAAAGCGAATCCGCATTTGTTTACTAAGTTCTCCGACATGGCAAGTCGTAATAGACGCGACGATAACAAGCTTTGTATGCCTGCCCGTAGAACCGCTTTAATAGGGAAAAGTATATTCTGCATGGCGCCAATAATATTTAATAAAGTACCCAAATCTATTAGGGATAATAACATAGATTTGTTTAAAAAGAGGCTACAAAATATATTATCCGAAAAGTGCTATTACGATGTAATTTTTTTTCTTAATGACCAATTTTAAATTAAATTTGACATAATATATACCTTGACAATTTTTATTATTTTAATATTTCATTTTTGACATTTTATTTTATACGGAATAACTCTGCACTTGACATATTATCTACAATTACTGTATAATTTTAGAAAAAAGTATAATTAATGTCTGTGGATTGAGTAGGTTACAATCTACTATTACTAATTAGTTGATTTCAACTTTTAAATACTATTTGTATGCCTGAAAGGGCAAAAACATGTGAAACAAAATAACATATTGTCAACCAATATTTTTACTAACCATGTTTTTACGCAAATAAATGATTTGATTTGATTTGATTTGATTTAAACGCATTGTACAAAGTCGAACTATTTAAAGATTTATTATATGCTAGCGGACCCTGCAGAGGACGTCCTACCTTAAAAAAAATAGAAACCGATTGCAATGCCACCTACCGGGTCCAATTGTGAATCTAAATTATCCTCGAATCCATTTGAACACACCAAAAAAAATCATTCAAATCGGTCCAGCCGTTCAGGAGGACTTCAATGTCAACACACGTACAGAAGAATTATATATTTAAAGATAGTATAGGTAGCAAGAGATCGTTCTTTAAAAATATTCCACCCATATAAAAAGTGAAATTTAAACTCTTGGAAAAAATATTTAGAAATTTTCTTTCTTTCCCTGAAGGCTCGTGGCGTCAATTAATACTTTAACGCGAAAATTAACGGAACAATTTTGCGATTTAACAGTATAAGCCCCGGGGTCTTTTGGTCCCGCGCGTAACTACCCTAATTCGGCCTGCGGCAGTCGCAGTGTTGGGTGTGACTGGATGCTTTTAATGTATGCATATTGGTCTCTTCTGCTGGTGTTTATCATGCTATAGTATATTGTTAAAGGTATATGAACTTAATTTTATTAATACATATCAAAATGTCAAAAAAGGAAATTATTTTGTAATGAAGTAGTTTTTGTCTGTGGCTTTGTTTGCATAGGAATTAGAAATAGGCATAGTTTAAGTAGTCAAAAATATAATTTATTTGATTTTGGTTATTCCGACGTTTCGGCCGCTTTTCAGTGGCCGTGGTCATGGACGACAAAGATAACACTTGTCGACGAGTATTGTTAAAGTTTTATTTAGCCTACCGCCAACTTATTCTGATATGTAAGCTATATTATTGTAAAGTTTCATCAAATCCATTCAGTAGTTTTGATTGAACGAGTAACAAACATACATCCATACATATATTTCTTACAAACTTTCGCTTGCACACATTCAATTCATTCAAAATAACTAATTCACTACAATTATATAAAAAAAGTGTGTGTATTTATGTACACGCGTTAGAAGTTATACTTCTTTGGCGTAACAAGTTAACTTGTTCATTTTAATTATTTAGTTTTAATTTTGTTTATGGATATTATTTACTCTATGGGAGCCTAATCTAATTTACCACCGCTTCACAACATGTTGTGGCTTGAAGAGAAGAAGCGGCGCAAGAAACTCTTAAGCAAACATGCCTGGCTCTAAAAATTTTATATAATACTAGCGGCCCCGGCAGACGTTGTCCTGCTCTGAAAAAATATGACCCGATCCCAGCGCCACCTGCCGTTTCCAATTGTGGATTTAAACCATCCGGGGACCCACTCAAACACACAAAAACAAAATCGCTCCCCGTTGTTAAGAGGATTCTAGAACCCGATTTCAGCGCCACCTACCGGTTCCAACGGTATAAAAACTATCCTATCTTTCAAGTTGGATCAAACTGCACACGGTGTGCAAATTTGATTAAAATCGGTTGAGTAGTTTAGGAGTCCATCGCGGACAAACATCGTGACACGAGATTTTATTATATTAAGATTAAATAGAAGATATAGAAAAATAAACGAAATTATCATTCAAGTCAAAAATAGTTCAAATGTAGCGTCTTTTTCACCATCTTAGGGGTAAAAATTCCAAAAAGTCGATCTACTCTATCTGTACAGGAACGGACAAAGAAAACAACCCACAGCCAGGTGGTAGGGTATTTGCCCGTCTAGATAGCTACTATCCCTGGTCTAAAGTATGCCGCCATAACAACCTTGAGTTGTGTGCCGGCATTAGTGGCCAGGTTCCAGGCTGCTTTAAGAATGCTGCACCGCATTTGTAACACTTTATAAATGTCCATAGGCGATGGTGACTGCTTTCCATCAGCTGGGCCGTCTGTCTACCTGCTGAACTCATACAATAAAAAAATACGTGTGCTTATAGTTCTCATCAAAAGTAAGTACATACAATTTCATGCACGTAAGGTGAAAATTTGAAAATGACGAATTGTCATGCAAACTTTCACGTCCTTTTTCACCCTGTTAGGGGTTGAATTTTCAAAAATTTTCTAGACCTATTAGTGTGGGGTGTGCCTTGATATGTCATTCAGTTTTTATCCGTGCAGGAACGGAGAAAGAATACAATTTCCTCCAGCCAGGCGGCCTGTTGTAAGAGGCGACAAAACAACCCACAGCCAGGTGGTAGGGCATTTTCCCGACTGGATGGCTACCACCCCTGGTCTAGAGAATGCAGCCATAATAACCTTGAGTTGTGTTCCGGCATTAATGACCAAATTCCAGTCTCCCTTAAGAGAGCAGCAGCGCATTTGTAGCACCTTTGGTGTTTCAAATGTCCATAGGCGATGGTAATAGCTGCCCATCAAGTGGGCCGTCTGCTAAACTCCTGCAATAAAAATAAAATGAAAAAAATTCAGGCAGTCCCACACAAGCGATCGTCCCATCTTCCAAGTAATGAGTGCTATTCCACCCGCTCTCGTGCCAACGTCGAAAATTCAAAACAAAATTCAGATTAAATGAAATTCCACTTCAATGAAATCGCGTGCAAAAATTTAGCGACCAAACCGTATAAGAAATCAGTTAGCGAATTATTTCAACAAGCAGCAATTATTGTATCGTTTACTTTTCTAACGCTTCGCTGTTAGCACGACACGTTAGGGCTGCGTTTCACATGTAAATAGAAGCGTATAATATGTCCAGCTATAATTTAATTATTCAAATCAAATAAATTTCATCAGAGTTTACTTTTTAAATCTAAACAATGCAACAGATAACCAACCAACGGCGAACCTTATCAAGTCCAGCTGTTCGAATGCAGGTGGCTAGCGAAACCAAATTTTGTTTTTACAATTCTTCTTCAAGTAACGCAATACAGCCGTCCTGTTGAGTCCTATGTATAGTTGTAAGAGATTTAAGGGCGGTTCTTTTTAATAAGGTGTTACTTGTCAGCGTGTTCTTGCGGTACGTTTCGAAGGCAGCAACAGTTTTACCAATAAAATTACGCCGCTCCCTTCTTTGTTGAGCAAACTGCTCGACAGATAATAATCAGTAATTAAGAACATAATTTAGTTTATAAATACCAAGGTCTAGATTAGCATCCAAGGGTGCTGACATTATGAATGTTAATTTTTTGTCGGCGGGCTACTTGCCAATTTTAGTCATTGTATGTCGGAAAACGCTGATGATGGTTCGAGATGAGAAACAAAATATACAGCATGTCACTACAGCTTGAATGTCGCCGGTAAGTCTAGGTAAGCACACTCTATTCCACACCGCGCCATAACTTAACGTCAGGTGAGACAGTGATCAAACGCAAACTTACACATCCATAACCAGCCCCGCCATCTTGGTAACTTTTTACCTATGTAAAAAGTTGCATAGCTTAGTTCTGTTAAATGACTTCCAAAACAAAATGTTATTTTGCAGAATTTCTACGTGTAGGTGTGAATTTATATATTTCATCATCTTTCAAAACAGCATCCATGAAAATTGAGCTTAATATGTTTGTATCTGCAAACTCCGATTGATCACCATAGCAATTAAAATCAAACTGACCCACAGCGAGAAACATACATACATACATTTATCACACCTGGACTTGCTACCATGTAGGTACATATTTTGCTTCTAATTTCATATTTATTTTACTTGATAAACGTTTATTATTTTTATCCGTGCAGGAACGGAGAAAGAATACAATTGCCTACGGCCGGGTGGCCTGTCGTAAGAGGTGACAAAATAACCCACAGCCGCCGTGGAAGGGCGTTTGCCCGACTGGATGACTACCACCCCTGGTCTAAAGTATGTCGGCATAACAACCTTGAGCTGTGTTTCGCCATTAGTGACCAGGTTCCAGTCTCATTTAACAGAGCGGTAGCGCATTTGTGGCACTTTTGGTGTTGCCACCTTTGGTGTTGTTGTGTCCAAGAGGGATGTAAGCCGCTTTCCAAAAAGTGGGCCGTTTGCCTGTCTGCTGAACTCCTGCAGCATTTTTTTATTATAAATGCTTGTTAACTGGCCATTATTTAACACATCTGCGATTTGATCGGAGGACCAACTCTACCTAGTAATTTTATAGCAAACGTATTCGTTATTATCGCTTTAAAATGTGGAACATTCTTTAGACTTAGCATAAAAATCTGTAATTGAAACCGGCCCGTTCACACGGCAGGTGGCGTGGAAATAATTGGACCCAACGGCGGCCATCTTGGATTTACGATTTTACCTTTCTCCCTTACTTTGGGTAACAGTCTGTTGCATTAATTCGCGAAAACGGATCGTTGGTTTTTAGGGAACATTTTTATTTTTATTAGAAGTTTCAGCCGTCTACTTGTCTGAGGGAAATTCATGTTGAAGCAAAATTTTCAGTAACTGAGTAGTTTTGGAAAAGTACCGAAATTGAGTGTTCTTTTTGAGATTTTTGTGCGTGTGTGAGGTTTTATTACAATGTTACAATTTGGGCCACCTGCATATCTGTAGACAAAGCATATATATAACCAGCCGGCGTTTGAGCTAATAACATGAAACTGTTTTATGACTGTCTTCTTTTGTTTAAAATTTGTGATTGGAAAAACAGCCTATTGTGTATTCTGATCTTTATGGTAGTCATTAGCCAGGTGTGATTCTTGGAAAATTCAGTACACGCAGTCGACCAGACATATTGTATTTGTACAGTATAAAGCAGTGCCTCAAAGGAGGGGTGAAGCAGTCAAGTGATAATCACAAGGCAAGACGTGTGTACAGTCGATAATCTATTTAGTGACATACTTCGCGCGTGTTATTATATTTATACCTGTGTTTTACGTTTTTTTATAGTTCTAACAAATTATATAGTAATTGTAACGGCATTTTAATTCGAGTCCTGCAACTCGTAACAATATATTCCGACATAACTTTTATATGTGCACTTTTACATCACGCGCATGTATTATTGATACATAAGGTTAAAATTCAGTAGTCCACGTAGTTTATTGTTCATTTTATTTTAAAAAAATATTTGTTTTAATTAAAAAGTTGGGTCTTACGTCAAAAGGACGACATGCACTGAAAATCATCGTTGTGTCCGATATAATTCCGGCACAGCAATATACTAAGTGCAATTGCATTGTTCGCTGAAAATGCGGCGTAAAAATTCTCAAATTATACTCTGTGTATAATAATGTATAAAGAATGTAATTTCGTATTTCTTCAAACAAACTTTTCTTTCTTTCATGTATGTACCAAAATCTGTCAATACAGAAAACAGCCAAACCTACGCAGACGCATCTACGATTTTGTTTTAGGTTTTACATAGTTTCACGTAGCATTTAAGATTTAATGTTAAATTAATTAAGCAATAATTACATCTAGAGTAGAACACTCGTCGACCTATTTACAATCCGCTTTCAAGCAATCAAGCTTAGCTCCCGCACCGAGCCATATGCTTTTGTCTTGTGCTGCTTCACCAACATACATCAAGGGTCATCCATCATAGAAGCACCGCACATAAATCAACGTCCAGTCTATCCGTTCAAGAATGGATAAAGAATACAAATCTGAAGCCGGGTTGCGTGTCGTCAGAGATAACAAAATAACCCACAGCCA
Source organism: Dendrolimus punctatus (assembly GCA_012273795.1). Taxonomy (NCBI): domain Eukaryota; kingdom Metazoa; phylum Arthropoda; class Insecta; order Lepidoptera; family Lasiocampidae; genus Dendrolimus; species Dendrolimus punctatus. The sequence goes on from CM022553.1 coordinate 1,443,150, forward strand.
TGTGGTTTATATTATGCCGCTATAACAAGCTTGAGTTGCGTTGCGGCATAAGTGGCAAAGTCTTCCTTTAGAGAGGGGCAGCACACGGGTTCAAATGTCCATAGGCCACAGAAACCGCTTTCCTTCAGGTGAGTCGTCTGTCTGTTTGCTGAACTCATGTAATATTGCATACAATTATGTTTCATTATTGAAATCTTTTAAGCCGACTTCCCAAATGGAGGAGGTTCTCAATTTGGCCGGTATGTTTATTTCTTGTATTTTATTTTTTTATGCATGTACACCGACTACTCTGAAATTTATGATCCGATTTGCGTGATTATTTTCTAGTTCGACGCGGATTAGTTGCCATTTGGTCCCCTAAAAATTTAACATACTTTGGCCCAGTAGTTTTCATTTTATGAACATTTTTTATGAAAAAAAAATTCATTCCGTTCCATATATGTACACCGTCCATATGTACACCGATTACTCTGAGATTTATGATCCGATTTACCTTATTTTTTTTAGTTCAATGCGGAATAGTTGCCATTTGGTCCCCTAAAAATTTAACATAGTTTGGCCCAGTAGTATTCATTTCACGATCATTGGTTTGTTCCCGTTTCTTGGGACCTATAGTTTTTAAGGCGCGCGGAACCTTACGTAGGCCTACCCATAGCTAGACACTAAAAACTAACAAATAAAAAAAAACTTCATTTAAAAAATCCGACTTAGAAATAAGTTATTTTATACTTTTTAGTTTTTGAAGTCGGTTTTTTTTTAAATACCAGTGTCAGATATTATTAGAATATTTTCATGATTGCCTAAGCATCGTCGCGACGGCACGCTCACCGTTAAATAGTGCAAAAACTTCAGAAAACTACTGTATTGTGCCCAAAACCGTTCTTCGAAATACTAACTGTGTCCCGGACATATAGTGTAGTGTTTGTGTAATACGAAATCCTGCATCATGCCTTACATGGTTCCAGTGATGGTAAGCTTTCATTCTTTTCTACTTGGTTCACTAGGATTTGCGAAGTGGCATCAGGTCTAACCGAGAATCAGGGTTTGCTCTGGCTAAGTAGTTATTCATATCTTATCACTGCTCATGAATCGAATCGGATGATTTTGAATAAAAAAATACATTCTGTATTAATATACGAAATCATAGTGTTACGACTTCAGGATTCGAATTAAAATGCCGTTGAAATTACTATAGCATTTATTAGAACTATACAAACATGTATTACACAGGTACATATATAACAATATATTGTCAGGAGCCTTAAGAACAGGCGAGCGTGTATGACAAGAGCTATGAATGTCAGAGAAGCAAGTGAGGTGTGTAAGAATAAGCCTGAATGGCGCTTTGTTGTTGGTGGCTACCCCGCAAGGGACCTGGCGTGAAGTTATGTATTGATGTATGTACAAATATAACTGGACTCAACCAGTACAAACTGCATGATTCAATAACACGCGCAAAGTCCGTCAGTATATAGCTTATCGAATGTACAAACGTCCTGCTCGTATCGTAATCGTCGCTTGATTGCCTCACCCCTCCGTTTAGGCATTGTTTTTTACTAAACTATACAATACAATAGTCGACCACGTAGACTGAATTTTCCAAGAATCACAACATGATTACAATACACAATAGGTTGCTTATCTAATTACAAATTGTAAACACAAAGATAACAAAAGAAGTCCAAAAGCCGAAAAGGTGTGTATTCACTTTTGTCGGCGTGTAACAATACTTTAGATTTCAAGGATCAGTTGTTGTGAAGCAATTTTAAACGGCAAACCAAAAGAAAGGGTTCAAAACCAAAATTGAAATCGTTCATAACTTTTGAGAATAAAGTTCTGCAACCCAAACATCAAATAGGTAAGCTATAATAAGACAGATACAAAAAAATTCCAAAGTGTATTCCCGACTTTAAATCTCGTATCTTTATTTTCATTTTTCATTGCTGTTCTGAAGGAAGGAAACGTCAAATACTTTATTTTAAAACGTTGAAAAATTCAGTTCCACGAAGTGGCCGCGTATTTTGTTTCAACTCACGCGTGTGTTTCGATTTGTTTTGCCGCATGTAGAGCGTTTCCCGAAATGTTGAGTATCTATTACAAGCTTTTATTTAACTTGCAATGGATGTATTTATGTACTTATTGTTACGAGTTACGCAGTACTGGAATTAAAATGCCGTTGGAATTACTATAGAATTTATTAGAACTATACAAACACGTATAACATAGGTACAAATATAACTAGCACTACTAGTACAAACTGTACGATTCAATAACACGTGCAAAGTCCGTCACTATATCGCTCATCAAATGTACGTCTTGCTCGTATCGTAATCCTCGCTTGACTCCTCCGTCCCTCCGTTTGTGCATACTTTTATATACAACAATTAACTGCGTGGACTGAGTTTTTTTCAAAAAAACGTAATCTGCACACCTGGTTAGTTGTTCCTGCGAACGCCCATAAACGAAAACAATAACAATTGGCTATTGCCTAATTGCAGATTTTAAACACAAAGTAATAAACCAGGAGCACATTTCTTTGTCGGTATGTAACAGTATGTAAGTATGTATGTAAGCATGTATGTAAGTTCAGGTGGAATCTTGCAAGTTAAATTTAACCAACTTCCCGGTTTCCGATTGAGCTGAAATTTTGCACGCATATATATATCGCGTGACAGTGCAATAATATAGTACCATGGAGCTGATCTGATGATGGAGTCGGAAGGTGGCCATAGGAACTCCTGTACTAAACAAGATAGATCCGTCGTGTTTGGCCTCGTTTTACTTGTCTTGGCTAGCACGCTGCTACTACATGATATCCAGGATCTCAAAAGCTTGTATTAAATACCTTTACAAAACAATTATTATTTTATTAATCAGGACAGAAACTGCTGCTGTTGAATATACATTTCTAGGGATAATGAGTTGTTTATGTCAGCAGTTATAGGTCTGGACCGATATTGTTTTAGTTTCTTTATACAACGCTTAAACGTTACTCAAAATAGACAGTGTAACAGTGTAGTTAATAAAGCCACGATAAAGGCAATGCATGGTAACCCAGAGTTTCGACATCACAACCCATAACTATTTATGTAACCGCCGTTAATGAATGCGTATTTGCAGAATCTTTGGTTCTCTTTTTGTGCGCATATATTAGTAAATGAGCGAATAACTCAACTTAATATGAAGTTAATAACATAACACCGTTAGAATTTTTCTGTCATAATAATTCCAGAGAAAAATACCTATTAATAAATTCTTGTAGATTTTAATGCTTTTGGAGCAGTAATATGACTGAACGCCTGGCAACACACGCCCCCAATCCGCGTTACATTGCCGGCAATGTACACAACGGAAACTGGCTCCTCCGGAACTGTACGTACAATGGTTATGATGCATTGTGTTTCACGCGATAACGCTAAAGTGATGTACTGGCTCGGCCGTTTCCTTGGTACGGGGGTGGGAAAAATGTATATACATTGTTTTCTCTTAGAAGATCATTTTAGCAAGGAAATATAACTAGCTGTCCCGGCAGACGTCGTCCTGCCCGGTAAAAAATAGAGGTTGATCGTAGAGGGTTGAAAATTTAGGGTTATATGTATCTTTTAATGCTGTATCATAAAAAAATAGAAATTAAAAATTTTGTCTAAAAAATAAATGAAAAAATTTAGGGGTGGACTACCCCTAACATTTAGGGGCATGAAAAATAGAAGTTGGTCGATTCTCAGACCTACCCAATGTGCACACAAAATTTCATGAGAATCGGTCCAGTCGTTTCGGAGGAGTATGGCAACGAAAACTGTGACACGAGAGTTTTATATATTAGATAATAGTCCATAAACACCCCACTGTTGGTCTCGGGCCTCCCATTTCATATACCCGCCACGCTTGGCCAAGGGAGATTGGTGAGATACACGGTTATATTATATCGCGATATTTTCCTTCACCTTTGTCACGTGGTAATTATATCAATATGCACATTAGGTCATGCCTAAATGGTACCTGCTTTCCAGTCAGGATTCGAACCCGCGCACTTTGATCTTGGGACGTGTGTGCTAACTACTAAGCTACCACGGTTGACATCGGCTTTGATAGGGTTTAAAACTAACCGGTTATATCCGGTTTTTCTCAGCCTGTACCACACATGGCTACGCTTTGAAGGTGAGCGACAAAAACATTTCGAGTTCGGTTTATTCAAATAAAAACTATTTAACGAACTTCTGTTACAAAAACCATTTGATTGACTTTAAAGTTAAAACAAAACCGAAAGGTTCCTATGTAGTTAGGTTGTAACCGGTTTGAATTTTTTACCAATTTTCAAGCCTTGCATTTTAGTATAACAAACGCACCAATTTCACAATCAATTGCACTATTTAAAGAAATAAAGACCGCCATGAATGGGTTTGTGAGCGGGGTTATGGGGGACCGACGCGTACGCTTAATTTAAACATAGCCAAATCTCTGGTAGATGCCTCAAGTTACCAAAAGGCCATAAACCTCAAGCAACGCACTAGCGTTGCCATCCAACGAGATAATACAGCTAATGTTTTGGGAACGTTCCCCCAACCGACAGCGGTCTGGCACTGGATGTTCTCTCTTTACTATTTTATTATTACTTTGCTCTTATTTGTTTGGAGCATCATAGCCGTATTGACAAAATGGAATCTTCAATAAACGACCTCTCCATCCGTCTATCCCACCCCATCTATTTAGTTCCAAAAGTTAGGTTCGCCCTTAATGCTCCAAGGAGCTACAGACAATGTTAGTCACTTTCCATGAGCTGGGCCTGTTTGCCTGCTTTGAAATAAAAATAAATCTACATTTAGAATGGTATATTTTTCTTACAGTAGAACAATTTCATCCTTCACCTGAAGATATAAAAGTTTTAAAACGAAATTTCCAAGAAAAATCCATCACAATCAAACTGCAATAACTAAACTTCTTGGGAGCGGTGATATTTCTCTTCGCGAACCGGTTAAATCCGGCTTCAACCGGTTCCATTGGAGATAAGCCCGGTTGGACAACCGTCGGGAAATACGGTAACCGGTTAGAGTGTTATTATTCTCAACTAAAAACCAATTTGCTGGATATTGACGTTTAAAGGAATCTTATTGGTTTAGTTAGGTACTTGATGCAATTTATTGCTTTCATGCTGGTGTAGTCATTTTGATAAAATTGGGATCTTTATTGACCCTTAAGGCGGAACCACCTCATATTTGTTGCCGAACTGTCACACGCGGTTAATTGGAAAACACAACAAATTTGTGGTCAAATACAGTTAATTGAAATGAACGTTGAACTGATGTTTTCTCCCTCTAACTACATAGAATTCGTTTTAGAATAAAAGAGACGATATAATTTTCTTGGTTCTGGGGCGGCAATTTTGATGCCAGCTTGTGGAAAAGGTTAAGGTTTAGGGGCTACCTAGATGTAAATCGCCATCTCGCTCGCACATTACCACATTTATGAAGATATAAATTATCAAAATTTACTTACAACAAATAAAGAAAAAAAAAAAATATTTGAAGAAATATCGACGTACTTGCTTACATGTATCTTAATTCATAAAAACACCGTACAAGTCCGTATTTCACACATCATAACATTAAAATTATGAATGTTTCACCTGCAGCGCAACCTCTCTACACTCATGGTATGGAATACTGAACACCTCTGATCTTTTAATTTTATAAAATAGGCCAAATAAAAATTACATCTCTGCAAGATATTAGAAAGCGAGCGATAATGGAGGACATTTTTTAAACAGTGCAAATCCACGACACATCTCCGGCCCATGTATTCCATCGTCGCGATCTTGCACATTATGTTCTATATGGTCTAATTTATGAGCGTTGTAATTTTTTATTATATATAATCTGTTACGTCACGTACATGGAATAATTTATCGCTACATATTTATATAATATATAATAACAAAGGCCCAAGAAATGTTGACTTGACGTCGTGAAGTAGACATGCGTGCCAATGGTCTCAAAACGGGGGATGCTGAAGACCGCGCGAAGTGGAGTAGAAAAAGAAGGAAAGCGGACCTTGGACGTTGGAGTGAACGCCCCGAACGCAACCGGTATTTAACGCTCGTATGGTGATGATGATGATCAATTATATAATAACAGCCCGTAAACTTCCCAGTGTTGGGCATGGGCCTCCCACTATAAGGGAACGGACAGTAAACCCTCCACGCTTGTCCAAGGCGGCTTGGCAGGTTTGACACGTCGGTTATTATCTCGATGTGCTGGTTTCATCACGATGTTTTCCTTCACCGCTGGTAATTGTGACACTATGCATATTAGGTCAGAAAACTTCCTAAGTGGCGCATGCGTTCCGGCCAGGATCGAACCCGCGCCCTTTGAGTTTGTAACGCGTGCGCTACCACGCTACCACGACTTATTAGCAAAGTTATAACTGGGTAGTCCGTGATCGTTTCAAAATATGTCAGTTTTCGATCGAATCAAGAAATCAGATTGTTAATGTACTTGTCCAATTTTAAAACCTGCCCGTAAAAATTCAAGTAATTTTTTTTGCGATTCGTTTTGCCACTTGTCCGTTGTCATTCGTTATGCCACTTGTCCGTTGCGATTCGTTTGTCCACTTGTCCGTTGAAGTTTCACTTCTGCTATGTGTCCCAGCACACATTTTGTTTTTTTTTATTGCATGAGTACAGCAGACAGGTTGACGGTGACAACTGTGATGGAAAGTGGTTACCGTTGCCTATGAACATTTGCACAACTAAAGGTGCTACTAATGTGCAGCCGGACTCGTAGATGTGACTGAAACCTGGTCACTAAAGCTGGAACACAAATCAAGCTTAATATGGCATGCTCTAGACCAGAGGTGGTAGCCATCTAGATGGGAAAAAGTCCTTCCACCTGACTATGGGTGGGTGGTTTTGTCGCCACTTGCGACAGGTCACCTGGCCGCAGGAGTTAATATTCTTTCTCCGTTCCTGCGCAGATAAAAATGCATGATGCACTGACTGCATGCAAGGGGCGATTCAGTTCGTGAAAATGGTGGCTGTATAAAAGGGCTGTAAATAATCACTTGTATAGTGACATATCTTTATATATATAATTCTTCTTTACGTGTGTTGACAGTGAACTCCTCCTAAACGGCTGAACCGATTTGAATGAATTTTTTTGTGTGTGTTCAAGTGGATTCGACGATGGTTTAGATTCACAAATAAGCTCGGCAGATGGTGCTGCAATCGGGTTCTAAATTTTATTTCTTCAGGGCAGGACAACGTCTCCTGGGACAGCTGGTATATTATACATTTCCACGAAATATGCATTTAGATAGGCTTACTAGTTTCTGAAACTGTCTTTTACAAAGATGAACGGATAGTCATAAAGTTTTATAAGAGTTACGTCTTTGCGAAAATAACTATTCAAGTAACAAAATCTTTATAGTTGAAATAGAAATTCCACAGTTACAGTCCATATTAAAACTAAACAGGTCAGCGAACATAACGATTATTACGTTTTAATTGTTATCGCTTCTCGTTATTAACTTGTACCACACAGTTAGGGATGGGACCGTCATCGTGTGGGTCAAGTTGCGTAATGTCACGTGAAATGAGAGCTGGAGGGACCTTTTCAATTCCGTAGTGATGTGCCCCAGGGGTATCGATAGTTTTAACGTTTATTCATAAGGAATTGGAAGTCTCTCAAAGGAATCATTTTAGTTAGATTAACTTTTGTTATAACGTCCAGTGGTTAGTTTATTTCTTCATTTAATTTTGATCAAGTTAAGGACTATGTGGTCTTTTTGCATGCTAGGTTGGATAATTGACTACCTCAGTCAGCTTAGCTCCTTCAAAAAATATGCTAGTCCGGTGATATTGTCGAAGACCTCAAAATTACTGGTATGACCAGTACTTCACCTGAAGATTGTGATGTTTCTTCTACCTTCACGCATACTCTACATGGAACTACATATTTGTGACATTTGTACTAAATAGGGATCACTTGATATTTGTTATTGTTGCATTATATTTCTGAAATTATTAATCTTAGTCATTGGAACATACACATATTATCACTCCTGCTTCCTATGGGGGGTAGGCAAAAACTATAGATCTCTACTAAACGACGATCTTAATAAACAAATTTCGCTTCCTCTACTGTCATTAACCTCCTCATACATGCATGTTTATATGAGATGCTTCATATCTGACCTCTTTTTAACACTTTTGCTATTTGATCATGGTGTATCTGTCGCCGTTAGCAGCAGTGTACTGGCTCTACCATTCACAATGTTGTCACAAACTTGTTTTGTGATTCTATTTTCATCCATTCTCTCTACATGCTCAAACCAACGTAACATTTCTATTTCAATTCTTGTTATTTCTTCTTCTTTCAATCTATAACGCTCTCTTATTGCACTATTCCTTCACATATCATTCTTTCTTTTAACTCACCTCACTCACCTCAAAGCTCTTATTTCGTTTGCGCGTTTGCGTTTGCGTTTATCCTACTTTTATGCTTCTTCAGTCATACCCAACTTTCGCTGCCATCCATACAATAGTGTTGTTACCAACACCCCTTGATGAACAACCATGCGTGCCTTTGTATGGACATAAAAATGTAAAGTTAAAACTTGTTGAGGTGTTTGAAGGTAAATTTGAAAGAAATCTTCAAATAGACTGAAAGATACAAAATATTCTAAAAATTGACATTGTAGGCATTGTATGCCTAAGAATTTTCACATTGTATATCTTGTTTCCAGACACTGGAATTAGTACAGTAAGTAGTATAATAAGACTATATATTTTATATTTGTATATTTTTCTTGCATATAGTGTTTTTCTTTTTCATTTATTTTAAAATCACCGACATACGTTTCAATTACATTTATTGATATATATTTTATGAGTTGTTAAATTACCTTGAAGAAACTCGATTCGCTCATAGCCGGCCTATCGATATTTTATCCTTTCGATCGTCACCCCATCCCTAATTCCTTTGCCCAGGTAATGCCTCGTGAAATGTCCCCGCCGCATAGTGATGGGCGTAGTAACAGGAATGTACTCTGGTAATGAGGACATTTGCCCATATTTGGGACGCAGGAGCCCATGTGAAGGAGTAATGTCGGATACTTTTTGTGGGCTCATTAAAAATACAAGTTGATGCGGCAATGTTGGAAGTGACTTGGTACGTCAACTTGATGAGTTTTCTGTTGTTACTCATTATAATTATTTAATGCATGTATTTTACTTTATCTAAATCTGGTCATACGTGTTGTTTCATATTGTTTCCGGCTGTTCACATCTTTCTAACGGCGAATACTTGCACAGACATAACCTCGTAGCCAGGATTATCCACCAGCAACTTGCCCTTCGATACGGTCTTGTGGAAACGAAGGTGCCTTATTACCAGTACTTGCCGGAGCCAGTTCTTGAAAACAGTCGTGCCACGCTCTACTGGGATCGATCAATTATCACGGACAGGACTATTGTAGCCAATAAGCCTGATATCGTGATAATACATCGATCTGCGCGACGAGCCATACTCGTTGACATCAAAATCCCGCATAACGATAACCTCGTGAAGAAAGAAAAAGAATAACTAAGTAAATACTTAGATCTTGCTCACGAGGTTACCGCTATGTGGCGGCTGGAGTCAACGAGCATTGTACCGATAGTTGTAACCGTCAATGGTCTTGTAGCGAAAAGCCTCAACCGTTATCTAGAGAGGCTTTCGCTGGGAAGCTGGGTGAAGGGCCAGATACAGAAGGCAGCACTCTTGGACACGGCACGAATTGTGAGGAGGTTCCAGTCTCTGGAGCCCTAACCACCGGTAGTTTGAACCTCAGGCCCCGCTGGCGGTGATCAGCAACAACAATTCGAAGTTTTTTTTTAATAGAAAGTAAATAACGAATTAAAAAATATATGTAATATTTTTTATTCGATAGGGTTGTCCCATTGTCACCAATACATAATATATAATATCGTTATAATATATCAAAGCTTGAAAACACGAAATTCGAACTATTAAAGAAAACTTCAAAACATTTCGAACTCTACCTGTATGAGCATAGTATTTAAATAATTAAATATAATGTATTCTATCTCATTCTCTCGCAGGCTTTGTCCTATGGTTTCATCGAGATTCGAATCACAACTATTCTAAAGAAGTGTATAAGATTTTTTATTCCTAAGAATTTCGAAGTCGTTAATCATAGCTAAATATAATATTATCTTAAGTTTTCGCGACTTATATACATAATAAAACTACGTTTCAACGGTTTTAAGCGCGGTAATTTATTTGATTTTGGTTTATCAGTCGTTTCGGCCGCTTTTCAGTGGCCGTGGTCACGGAAGACAGAGATGACACTTGTCCAACGAGTATTGTTTTAGTTTTCTTTAGCCTACCGCCAACTTGTTCATTTTAATTATTTAGTTTAATTTTGTTTATGGATATTATTCACTCTATGGGAGCCTAATCAAATTTTTATTAATTACCGCGCTTAAAACCGTTACATCGTAGTTTTATTATATAGCTAAATATAGTTAATACTCGAGAAGATAGTATTTCAACATCATTCAACCAAAAATATAGTATTGAATAAACATAAAAGGATATGACCCTCGATAAGACAAACGGTTTCCGACGTTTCTCCTAAAACTGAAGCGGAAAATGTTTGTATTAGAAAACGATTTATTCCAAGATTCAAAGTCAAAATGATAAATAGATCCGTTTTGTTTCAATATGGAAGTTTGTTTGTATTTTCGGAAGGAAACGACACTGTCGTTCAAATATATCGAGTACGTACGATATTTTTGATTCTTCGAAAAGTAACTTTATAACATCCTTCTATATAGTCTTAATCTAATGCAATTGGGCCACTTCTAAACGAAGCACATTTATTATCCGCCGGCGTCGTTTGAGCTAATAACACTTAAGCGTCTTTATGACCGTCTTCTTTTGTTTACTTTGTGTTTGAAATTTGTAATTATAAAAACATCCCATTCTGTATTGTAATCTTTTATGCTAGGCATTAGCCAGGTATGATTCTTAGAAATTCAGTCTGCGCGGCCGAGAGACATATTGTATTGTGCAGTATAAACCAATGCCCCAATACAGAGAGGGGCAGTCAAGCGATAATCGCAAGCGAAGCAAGACGTATGTACATTTGATAAGCTATGTAGTGACGGATTTTGCGCGTGTTATTGTATCGTGCATTACGCTTGTACTAGTTGCGTCCAGTTATATTTGTACCTGTGTTATACGTGTTTGTATAGTTCTAATAAATTCTATAGTAATTCCAACAGCATTTTTAATTCGAGTCCCGTAACTCGTTGGACGACGTTGGAATTATTATAGAGTTTATTAGAACTATACAAACACGTATAACACAGATAAAAATATAACCGAACACAACAAGTCCAAACGCAATGCAGAAGGTCGTAATTCCATAAAACGTGGAAAGTCTGCACTATTAGATTCCCGATTGTATTACACACGTCTTACTTTGATTGTCGTTCTCGCTCGACTGCCCCCCTCCCTCAATAAAGTCATCGTTTTATACTGCACAAATGCAATGTGTCCACCAGGTAACGTTAACCGAATTTCCTAAAATCAGCTTGTACTTTAAAATCCGTAACACCTGGCTAATAATTACAATACAACAACAGATTGTTCTCTAGAAACGTACGCCAATAAATACATAAACAAAAGAAGACGATCATAAAAGAATTACAATAGTTTCAATGTTATTAGTTATGAGTTAAAATGCTGACGGGTAATAAATGTGCTTCTTACAAATCTGTATATGGAATTTGTCTTTATCGGCGCCTAGGTTGTAACAATATATAAAAAATACCCTATACGCAAATCACCACAATGCAAACACTTAGATTTGAATAGCCAATAACAGTACACATTTTCGAGAATTTCGAACTAAAATATCAGACCACATACAACTGTGAATTTTCATAAAATGGAGCGTACGAATTTCGTTAAGTTTAGCCAGAAACGAATTTTCGGACTTCGGCCAATACTATCATTATATAAATAAACATACCCTCACTATCGGGCACTCTGCGCTTTTATTTAAAGCCACGTGCACACTCTACAATTTCAGTAATGCGAGAAAATTTAAGATGCAAGAAAGAACTTCTCGCAACGGTTTTCCCCTCGCGTTATGATATGGGGTTTTTTAGAAGGGTATTATAACATTTGTTAGACGTCTATAGGCGACGGTAACCACTTTTCATCAGGTGGGTCATCTGCCTGTTTGCCTACTTCAGGCAATAAAAAAATATACACATAATACTTTCTTATGTGTTCGCGACTAGTACACATAATAAAACTACGTTTTCACGAATGTACTTACCGCGCTGAAAATCGTTAAAACCTACTTTTATTAAAGTATACCCATACAACTTAGTTTAAACGGGGTATTTGTGGAGTCTGAAATAACTTTTGCTGAATAAATATTGAAAACAGCATTTTTTCAAAACAATTAGAAAATTTGAAAAGCTGAATAAATTTAACGGTCCACTTGATGGAAAGCGGTTACCATCGCCTGTGGACATTTGCAACACCGAAGGTGCTACAAATGCGCTGCTGCACTCTTAAAGCAGACTGGAACCTGTTCACTAATGCCGGAACACAACTCAAGGTTGTTATGGCGACATTCTTTAGACTAGGGGTGGTAGCCATCCAATCGGGCGAATGCCCTACCACCTGGCAACTTGTATAGCGGATCTGCAAACACGAATTGAAACACGATCGGTATATTATTTCAAAATCGGTATCCTTTAGCTGACCTCATTTGGTCTTAGCTTTTACCTAATCAATTACACAATACCAAAATCAAGGAGTTATTCTCGCATCAGCCGTCGAGTAATTCTTGCATCCGACGAACAGTGTGTATTCACCTTAACTCGTACATTCGCCGATGTTGTTTCACAGAGATAACATTATACAATTCTGGGAAAATGTTTATGGGTCTCCATTTTATGTTAATCAGGAACAACAACTTATTGGCCTTGTAAAATGTGAAATATTTGTACATGCATCTGAAATTTAACATGTAAAATCGTACATGGATGGCCACCCCTGGTCTAGAGCATGCCGCCATAGCAAACTTGTGTCATTTCGGCATTAGTGACATGGTTCCAGTCTCCCTAAGAGAGTTCACTTTACTGTTTGTGAAATATCCTGTATCTATATTAATAAGCAAAAACTTTGTAAACTTTTTTACGAAAATTGCGCGGAGGGAGGAGTATGACATTTTGGCACACCTATAGTTTATATAGAGAAAAAGCTACGAATGCTAATTAAATCTTGATATATAAAAATAAATGTTTATGTGTATGTCCTTTATAAGATCGTAAACTATACATCCGATTTTGATGAAATTTTGTGTGTGTGTTTGAGTGGGTTCCCGGATGGTTTAGATTCGCAATTAGAACCGGTAGGTGGCGCCGAGATCGGGTTCTAGCATCCCCCTTATCACCGGGAGCAATTTTGGTGATGTTGTTTCTGTGTGTTTGAGTGGACCCCCGTATGGTTTAGATTCGCAATTAGAACCGGTAGGTGGCGCTGAGATCGGTTTCTAGAATACTCCTAATCACCGGGAGTGATTTTGGTGATTTTTTTTGTGTCATGGAACAAAATCTTTTAGGAATTCAGAAAATAGGCGATACAAAGTTCGCCAGGTCAGCTAGTTATGCATACATTAAATCAATAAAAAGAACATAGCACATACTACTATGTATTTGACACACACACGCATATGTACTCTTCTGTTTATTGTTCAAGTCAAATTAAGAGTATAGTCGTGGCGAAATCTGTGATTCTAGAAGTATAGTCGAATTTCGACCACGGGCGACCACTATTAATAATAATAACACCAATCTAAAGTGTAGCTTGTAGGGGTCAAATTATATGTATACCCGCTACTAGGACGTTTGTTGCGCCGGTTCTTTAACAGTAACTAAAATTGCTTTGGAAGCGGTGATAGATTCATGACTTTCAATAAGTAGTTAAGTGTTGTATTCCGTAAGTTTCCATGTTAAATAAATAATTTTATTCTCCTGTTAGAATCTTCTGGAATCCATAATTTAAATCTTCTTTTCGTTATCATTATATTCATCGTTTATGTCTTTCTGAAATATATCCTTCCTTTTCTTCTGGTTTCTTCCACATTATTCTGAAAGTCTTAAAAGCAACTTTCACTGCTAGGATGTTTATCCTAAGATAACGAAGTCGTCGAAAGAATGTAACTAGTTGAATATAACGACTTTTGTTTCAAAACTACTTGAGGCACCATTTACGTCGAACTCCAATATTTGTTGTGAAGAAACGAGTTGGAACCTATGCAAATAAGACTTGGATGGAAGTCAGAAAATCGTAGATGCATAATTATGCCTAGTTCCCTTTGACGATGGAGTGTAGGCATCTCATTATAGGACAGAGACGATTTACACCTTACGATCCGATTTTTCGAGATACGATACCTATAATATAATTTTAGATAGTGTAGATAAATAAAGTTTTTGATCAACTAAAAATGATAAAATATGATGAATCAAAATAAACATGACATATATCAAAATGAAGTGGAATTCTATGCTATGTCTTACATCTGCCTGTATATGCAGGATACGTGTCAACTTCCCTAAGCGATTCTCCGAAATCAGCCGGTTTAGACCCAAGAAGCATTCAGCACTAAAGTGCTGGATGACGCCGGGAAGACGAATCGAGGCAATGATTACCATAGTGTCGACTTATTTCTTAACTGCCGCGTCACATTATTGTAATTACGTAGTAGATTTGTGCACGTAGTATTATACTGTATACAATTTCTATTCATTTAAGTTGCTTTAGTATTAGGTAAGTTTAGGACTATACATAGAGATTTAAATAATAAAATTCCTGAACAGAATCAGGACTGAGATGGTATATAAAAAATGAACAATATAATTGATGCTAAGGTTTGTCTTCGGCACTATGTTTTGAGCTTGTTTAACTGGATATGCTATCTCACTGGTATATTACCACTTTTTTGAAGTATAATTGGACAGAATATAGTTACGTTAAATTCGTCTAATACAAATGTAAACAAAAAAATATATAAACGTTTCACATAGATTATTATTTCAAATGCAATTTTGTCTATATAAAAATCTTTGTTTTTTGTTGTAAGAAACATTCGCTTAATAATTTGTGTAATATAGATTTTTCGTAAAAAAAATCAACTAAATTTATGTGTGTAAACATACTATATGATACAAGCGCCGTCAACATCGCCGCGGTGGAATTAAGGTAAGAAAAGTAAGCAGTGAAGCAAAATTAAATGTGACAAAAAAGCAACCCGCGATATTTATTCTTATTACAGTTCGTATTGTTAATTTTGCGATCTTGCCGTATATATTGAAATAAATCCGGTGCACGATCGGGCTATGAGTTACTATTTCATCCAATACGTCTGGAAACCATATGAGCGTAAGATATGGTATTACAGTAATAATATATGCATGAATAAAAAACGTAAGCGCCCATAAGTTTATGGCGCTTTCGACCTTTTAGTCGCTAGTTGCTAGTTGAAGATAGGCTACGGGGAATCGAGTTGTGTGAATTCCATGCCAGTGATATGAACATTATTGCTTCATACTGCTTTACTTTCTATATTATTTATTATTTCCCTAAAAATATTTTTAATGTCTGAGCCTATTTTCATAACACAGGAAATTTCATTATCAGGTCACGATTCGAATACGACTGAATCGTATGATGTAAATTCGCATCTGTTCAATCTGTAAACGGAGTTATCTGAAGATCGATGTGGTACGGCGGATAATTTTCATAAATAAGTGGATAGCATAGCGGATGCAAGATTATAAGAGTTCACTAATGAAATATGTACTTAGTATATTATTTACCAGCTGTGTCTGCGGTTCGTGTGGATTTTTTTGCGCGAAACTCTAATAGATATATTAGAATAGGTTTTTGAGATTACCAGTATTAGTTCAATAACAATTGATTCCATAAAGTTGTGTAATAGATAAACTTGGGTTAACTCGCCACTAGATCTATTTAAGAAGGAATATATAATATTTATTTACATCAAATAAAAACGTCAAACAAGATATAGAATAGATAAACGCCTAATATTAGTCAGTTAAGTTGAACCTAGTTTAACTATCGTACGATGGTATGTTCAAAAACGCCACGCCACGTTTTATCAATAACTAACTTCGAACTGTTTCAAGTTTCTTTTAGTAAAAACTGTAATGTCAGTTATTATAAAAATTATTACAATGCCTAAGAATAAAATATTTCTTTAAATAGTAAATTTTCTTTGCGACAAAGGAAAACTTTGTCGATTTTCAATTTAAGCAGAAAAACTCCATTCAATGGTCTAACTGCCTTTGTAAGAAAACTTGATATTTTTCCAATATAAAAGAATTTTTTCTACATAGTAATTTTTATAGGAGCTTATTATTTTAATTCCTGGGAATACTTAAGTTAGCGCGTGTCTTTTAAGGTACCCTTATGCAATCGCTACATCTGTCTGTCTATCTCATTTTGTTGCCTGAAACTGGTGAACATACAGACAGTCATATGTCTTATAGATCTCAATTCTCTCTATTATATATGCTGGAAGGGCAAATGAGTAAAATTTCCTGTGGCCTGTGGTAAGAGGCGACAAAACAATTCACAGCCAGTGGCAGGGCATTTTCCCGACTGGATGGCTACCACCCCTGGTCTAGAGTATGTGACCATAACAACCTTGGGTTGTGTTTCGGCATTAGTGACCAGGGTCCAGTTTCCCAGTCTGCCTGTCTTGTGAATGCATGGAATAAAAAAATACTGGAAGCTGGGCACTTATGCCGGAACACAACACAAGGTCGTTATGCGACAGACTCTAGACCAGGGGTAGCAGTCCAGACAGGAAAATATCATATCACCTGGGTGTGGGTTGTTTTGTCGCCTCTTACCACAGGCCGCCCGGCCGCAGGAAATTGTATTCTTTCTCCATTCCACCACGAAATTTCAAACATTCCAAATCAGGCACCTAAAAACAAAGTTAAAATTTAAACAATATCATTGGTTAAGGTATCAAGTGAACGACGCAACAGTTCGCAAGTACAATAAGTACGATCTAAGTTATTCACTTAGGTCTAGAAATAAAGCTAAGTTAAAATATAACCTAGCTTAACATTTTAGCTCTCATATATTTAACAGATAGTGCAGTAGCTGAAGGTAGTATCGATAACGTAATACGATATGCAACGCCTTGCAGTGGCAGCTTGCTACTTGCCAAGACTTTTGAACATATCCAAAAAGGTAACTCAATTTAGGTTATGTTTCTGTAAATATGTAAGTGTATATTGGACTTGCATATCAATTTTTTAATTTAGGTTTTTTTTTTTATTGCACGAGATTAGCAGACAGGCAGACGGCCCACTTGATGGACAGCGGTTACCATCGCCTATGGACATTTGCAACACCAAAGGTGCCACGAATGCGCTGCTGCTCTCTTTAGGGAGCCTGGAACCTGGTCACTAATGCCGGAACACAACTCAAGGTTGTTATGGCGACATACTCTAGACCAGGGGTGGTAGCCATCCAGTCGGGCAAATGCCCTACCACCTGGCTGTGGGTTGTTTTGTCGCCTCTTACGACAGGCCGCCGGGCCGCAGGAAATTGTATTCTTTCTCCGTTCCTGCACGGATAAAATAATATATAATAATGAGTAATATATAGTAAAGTAATATATAATAATGAGTGAAAATTAATGTAATTATTTCAGAATTCATGAGAGAAAGTCATCAGTCTACCACCGCTTTCAAAGCATTTTTAATTTCAGTTAAAGGAGAAGAAGTGGCGCAATAAACTTCCCAACAACATATATTTACGTCATTATTATTATGCAACAAACAAACACTAATTTCTTGTTTAATAATAAATACTTATTTAAATATTGTCAAAAAATATTTATGTTTAGTTCTCTTTTTATTACTGTCTTGTTTTTTGTAAAATATAAATACATCTTCTTACTAAAAAAACTATTTTTTGTAACATGCTTAAAATGACCGACACATGGCCCAGACAACAAACGGATATTACGATTTTATAAGATATATAATCGACATCTTTGTCTTCCGTAATGACGACCAATGAAAAGTGGCCGAAATGTCGGAATAATAAAAATCAAATAAAATATCGCGCTTAAAACCTTTAAAATATAGTTTTGTTATGATTTTATAGGGCTTCGATTTTTGTTCAAAATTGCAACGACACCCTAAGAATTAATATGCATAGCAACAAGCACAAAAACTATAATGAAACATTTTTTTGTTATTTCCCGGTTATATTCGGAGCGTCCTTTTCGGAGGCTTTACTTTTTCTCCTTTTTTCTTCTATCGATTTTCTTGCATTTATTATATATAGTTATTGTGGTTCTCGAGATAGACTATTTTTGTTATGGCAATACCTTTCTTGCTTTATACTTAATTTTCATATAAGAAAACCTAAAGTAAATCCTTTTTAAGTTGGTCCGGGGCCAAGCCAGTGCGGTGGTGTGTAACAAATTTATCGATACAATAGCCCATATTTATTTGTCATTTCAACAGTTTAATATTTGAAACAGTTTTGCGGCTTTTGGAGGATATTGTTTGGGGATTTTATAGGTGCGTTAACGTTATTTATGTTTTGTAAATAAGAGCGAATCGTAAATGAAACACTTTAATGATATAAAGCGCTGATATTTTCAATGTTATTTCGTGAATAAACATTAACTTTGGCGTTCGCTGAATGAAATATGAAAATTAAATGTTGAATTTCTAGCTGTAATAATCCTAACAAGTTATTTAAGTTAACAACTTGATATTCATAGTGCGTTGGTGTTTTAAGTGGTTATAATCGAATTAAATAATACATTTTTCTTTATGAATGAATTTATAATGACGGGGGCTAGTGATTTTAAAATATTTATCGTGTTGTATTCCGACAATAACTTTGTTTAGATGTCTATATGTCTGCATATTGGTTTGTTCGTTCTCCATGGTGATCTAAATAAATCGATTACAGTTACATCTTGCTATATATTCAAAGTATATAACAATATATCAAAATTTTATAACTGAGTGACATTGTGTAATGACATTGTTTTATATTAGTGTGATTAGGTAATTTTATTGATTAATATAATCACGACCGACTAAGAAAATTCACACCTGCATACCTGTAGAAACACATTTATTACCTTTCGGCATTTGAAATTATTGTGTTTACTTTGTGGCTAAAATTTGTTTATTACAAATTGTGTATTGTAATCTTTTACGGCCTATTGTTGTATTGTGATCACTGCCGGGTGACTCGGGTTTTATATACAAACTGATTCTAAGAATTTCCGTCCACGCGGCTGGGCAGACATATGGCATGTGTGCAGTATAAAGCAATGCCCCAATTGAAAGAGGGGGCAGTCGAGCGATAACCACAAGCGAAGCAAGATTTGTGTACATTCGGTAATATATTTAGTGACGGACTTTGCGCGTGTTAGGGATAAACGACCTTCTGAATTACGTTTGGACTTGGTATGTTCGGTTCTATTTGTACCTGTGTATACGTGTTTGTATAGTTTTATTAAACTCTATAATAATTCGAGTCCTGCAATTCGTAACAATATTATATAATGGCCAGACAACCTTAGAAACTGATTGCAGGTATTTGACAGTTTATGGAAGAAATGGTATTCTATTCTATACGCGACTGAAGTTGAAAGATTTTATTCACTGTCTCTCAAACACACGTACACATTTTCTTGCATCATTACTCAAAATTGCAAAATGCACCGACTTCAAAATGTGTTAAAAAATATTGAATTTTTGCATGTTAGTTTCAAGATAGTTTTGTTATTGTAAAAAAAAAACGTATTATGATACAAATAGTGAACTACCATGCTAATAATAAAAGTTTAAACAAATACTCAGTGATCGCAATAAATCGTTTATCTTGTTTATTTATATTAAAAGTCAAACCCTCCAAAGCTTCCTGTGAAGTGTCGATAGTTCATCCACCCCTAACCCCCTTTTTGCATCAGCGCGATTGAATTGTGGCGTGACGCCAAAACGGGTGTTGTGAAATATCGATACAGTGATATATCGATACGACGTACGTGCAACACTATTTGGCTAGATTTGCGGTTTGCAAATGGAAGTACTTGACTGTAGTATAAGGGAGTGCGTTCACGGGACGATTTCTCATACCTCAATGTATAGTATTAATAAATAGAATTAAAGATGGTGGCTGGAATTATTATCTCCATTACAGCTTGCTGGGTCTGCTTAATTTGTTTGATACCACGCTCTTACGCAAAATCGATTTGAATTATAACTACTCTAAAACTGTACAAACTCTCTACTGATTATTTTATATTATAGACTAGTGGCCCGTCCTGGTTTTGCACGGGTGGATATTCATTATTTATAAAACATTTTGGGACAAACGTATAAATTCAGCCTATACTACTCAGAGATACGCATGTGGTTAAATATTTTTTGAAGTCCGCCTACACTTTTTGAGTTTAATAATTAGAAACATACAAAAGTACAAATATTTCCTCTTTACAATCTTAGTATAGACTAGCTGTTACTCTTGTTTCATACAAGTGATATCAACCACACGCCGCGTAAGGGGCCCATGATGATCCAGATCCGGGTTTCATTAGCACCTCACGTGTGAAGTGCTATTGCCACGCCACAGTTAGTGTACCCACTAAAACCCCTGTCTGATCCTGGAACGTCCTTTGTCCGGGCTCGATCCCGCTTTTACCTCCAGCCTGGTCGGAAGAGTAGCTGTTACCTGCAACTTCGTCCACGTGAAATTGAATTTGCCTTCCGGTGTGGCGACTGTCTTACAATTTCTAAAAAGTAGCCTAAGTTACTTATCATAAAATCAGCTATATATCAGTGAAAGTCCCCTCAAAATCGGTGCCGTCGTTTCAGAGATTGGCCTGAACAAAGAGACAGATAAAATTGTTACAATTGATTTTTTGATATGTGTACCGTATGTACTTTCATATGCATTTAGTAATAAGCTGTTATTTTGACATGACCAATACACACTTCGTGAAAAGATCCGTCAGTTCCTATATGAAATTATATAGATGAATACTGAATTAAAGCAACTTTTTGTTAATACGTAGTTTATTAAACATTACACACAAAACAGGGAAAAAGAGCTTACAAACTAGGTCACAATAACCTGACAAAGGAACCTATCCATACAGCCTTATAACATTAAAATTACTTAATGCCAGAACACTTGCGACAAATTGATCTGTGTATACAATGCCTTACCAAGCCAGTAGCTTGGTATATTTTTAAGCCAAGTTTTGAAATATATTTTATTCAACTGCAGCCTAACGGTAAAGGAAGGAAATGTTTATACTTCATCCCGATGTATTCGCTCCATCAACAGTGAAACGTATGCTGTAAAATTTTTACTGCACAGTCGTCTTGAACCAGGGACGTACCCGCAGATGCAACGGCATATAATATACTCATACATGTTCATTCCAGAGCAAACTAAGATCCGCCCGTGATTTCGTCCCCGTTACATAATCACCTAATTTATACATGTCCTAAAAACTGGAAACTACACTCAAGATAATCCCCGTGGTATTCACAAAACACAAGTATCGCAGATTTTAAATCCGGGAATTGGTACCCATCACCGAAAACCGCATTGCAATCGGCCCAGTAGTTTTTATGTGAATCTCCAACAAACAAACAAACACAAAAAATCTAAAATAGTACACTTCTACAATTTTATAATATAATGGTTATATGTGTTTATTTTATGATATGTATGGTTATATATGATAATATAGGGGCGGTGGTGCGGTTTTGTCCCCCCAGTCTCATTGCGTGACGACATTACCTCGTTGGCCAATGAGACTCCTTAGAAGGGCATAGATCGAAAGATGGCGTGACGGACTTCATTCCAATCATATAATCAAACAAATGACCAATCGAAATAATTGGCTTAAATAGTATATTGTTACACGCCGACAGAGTGAATGCACACCTGTAGTTTATGACCTTTCCTGCATTTATTCTTCTTTTGTTTACTTTGTGTTTAACATTTGTAATTAAGAAAAACTTTCTATTGTTATTGCACTTATGGCGACAGATGTGCAGATTACATTTTCTTGGAAAATGCAGTCCACGCGATCGAGTATTGTATTGTATAATTTAGGATAAACCAATGCCCGAACGGAGGGGTGAGGCACTCAAGAGAGGATTACGATACAAGGAAGACGTATACATTCGATAAGCTATATAGTAACGGACTTTGCACATGTTATCGAAACGTGCAGTTTGTACTAGTTGTGTCCAGTTATATTTGTACCCGTGCTATACGTGTTTGTATAATTCTGATTAATTCTATAGTAATTCCAACGGCATTTTAATTCGAGTCCCGCACTTGTAATAATATATAAATATTTTTTGGTGTTTTCTCAGATTTCAACAACGTTCATGGTTAGTTTTCTACCAATTTAGGCTTATTTCAAAGAATTTTTTTTTTTTGTTATTTTTACTCATGGCTAAAAGAGAGAAACGACAAAATACATTTTCAAATAAGAAATCATCTACAAATATAATCCATATCCGTTGAAGGTAGTTCGAAATTCAATATGGCCGTAAACAGTTCGCGCGTAAAGTTTGACGCTTCCGGCCACGGCGCCTGCTGCGTGTGACGTCATACAGGGAAGTGACGTCACAAGGGCGTGGCTCCAGTTCAAACTTGTTTCTGGAATGTTCTGGATTCAGAATGTATGTAAGGTTATACGGTGCTTTTAGGGTAAATCAATACTTTTGACCGACAAGAACTTAATGCTACTGAAATCATAATGTCAGTCCGTGTCTATTTTCGTAAGTTATTTTTCTCAGAGCCTACTGGGTCTATAGTCTATACGAATAACATACACGGACGTAGATGTATACTAATATTGTAAATGCGAAAGTTTGGATGGTTGTTTGTTGTGGCGTGATTGAGTTATCACACAACAACGGCTGAATGGATCTGAATGGAATTTGCACAGAGATAGCTTATAGTGTGGAATAGCAGATAGGTTACTTTTTATCCCAGAAAAATGTACGGTTCCCATGGCAAAACATTAATAAGTGAACCCTTAGGCAAAAGCTCTTTATTATATTTAATGAAACTAGGTGTTGATGTAATGAAACTGCGAAAAGATAAAGATGAGGGGGTGAGTGACTGAAATATTTTCAAAATACTTATACATACATTTTATTTAATGATCGTTATTACGATCTATGTACAAAACCAGATGTTATATGACGACTTTTGAAGTGATAACTTCTTATCCCATAAGAAGTTATCAAACTGATTAGTTACGTAACGCGTAATGGCGTCAGTCTGTCTTGCTTCCCTTTCTCTCACGTTAGATTAGTTTAAGTTATAACTTCTGTCGGGCATCCCGAGATGTACACAGTCTTTTTTTTAATTGAGTGAAAAGAAATTAAGTATTTTGAAAAACAAAGCTGGTAAAGTTTGCAAAATACTTTAAACAAAAATTGGCTATGAAGTCTCAAGTTCGTCGGCTCATACAAAATCTAAAAAGCTGTTACGTTTTATAATACCCTAAAATATGTCTAAATTGGTTTAGCTGTCAACTACTGTGTTCACGAGTACAGTGCTACCGAAAAGTGTTGCTAACATAAAATTAGAAGTGTTAGAACACAAATCAAGCACCGCACTAATCCGATACAAATGATACCAGCACAAACACTAGATACGGTCAGTGTTAGCCACGTTTCGCCTGCATAGTGTCAGCGCTACTAAATTTAGGCGAATCGGCCATTCGGATGGCACTGTGCTAATTAAACCGAAATAATCTCGACGTAATCAGTGCTCGTGCGACAACTGGTGTATTTACCCTACACTGCATGCAATGATATTGTTGCGCTAGAAGCGCTTAATAAATTTAAACCAACTATGAATAAAGTCTTTGTGAATATTTTGGATTTTGTAAAAGATGTTTGTTTTATAAGGTTGTTGCTAGTCAAATTACTTGAGACACTGTTACTTATAATATTTTCTTAAGTTTTCGCAACTTGTATCTATACATAAAGTAGAATTGTAGGGGTCGAATTTTTGTATAATGATAAAAATCGAGTCAGGGCTCAGTAGTGAAATAGAACATTTTTTTTACATGAATCCTGACCAAACAAACACAAGTTTAAGAACCAAAAGACTTCACTTTTGTAATATTTTAATTTTAACATACATATTTGTTTCATAAATGAACGCTGTTTACATTAAAAATATCTTAATGTTAAACAACACGAAATTCATAATACATTTAAACGGATCTGTTGACATACACGCCGCATATCTTCATACAATTTTCAAGCCGTAAGTCAAACATTTGTATAATTAAATGATTATAAAACCCCATATATCATAAAATATAATGAAAAGGGGTAACATTACGTATGGTGGATGTAATTAGGTGCTAAAATGCCAGCGCTCTTGATATGGGTCGCATGAAAATACAATTTTATTATTAAACCGAAAGTTACCTTTTGATTAATTGAGGGAAGTTTTGTTAATCAAAGCTTTCGTGTGTAATGCATTAGGTGTTTTAGTCCTGGGTAGTTGGAAGATGAAAGAACATTTATGGTTCAAGGTACAAGGTTCTACTGGAACTACGGTCAACTTAGGTCATTTGTTATATGACATCTGTAATAGGTCATGAATAGACATATTCATCATTTGATGTTTTATTCTAGGCAGTTAAAAAATGAAAGCCCACGTGTGGGTCAAAATACAAGCTTTTGCTGACAGTGCAGTCTACTTAGGCCATTGTATATTACTAGTATTTATTCAGCACTTGATATTTTAATCCTGGGCAGTTGGAAAATGAAAGAACATGTATGGTTCAAGGTACAAGGTTTTGCTGACACTGCAGTCTATTTAAGCCACCTGTATACTACGTAGCACCCGTCGAATGGTAAAACTGCATCTGCCTTGCCTCACTTATAGCTTCAATACTGTTACGAATGCGAGATTCAATTAAAATGCCGTTAGAATTACTATAAAGTTTATTTATTTTTTTATTGCAGTAGTTCAGCAGACAGGCAGACGGCCCACTTGATGGATAGCGGTTACCATCGCCTATGGACATTTGTAACACCAAAGGTACTACTAATGCGCTGCTGCTCCCTTGAAGGAGACTGGAGCCTGGTCACTAATGCCGGAACACAACTAAGGGTTGTTATGGCGACATACTTTAGACCAGGGGTGGTAGCCATCCAGTCGGGCAAATGCCCTACACCTGGCTGTGGGTTGTTTTGTCGCCTCTTACGACAGGCCGCCCGGCCGCAGGAATTTGTATTCTTTCTCCGTTCCTGCACGGATGAAACGGACGGTTTATTTTAACTATACAAACACGTATAATACAGGTACAAAATATAACCGAACACAACAAGTCCAAACGTAATGCGGAAGGACTAATTCAATAAAACGCGCAAAGTCCGTTACTGCGGTTCCCGATTGTAGTATACACGTGTTGCTTCGCTCGTGGTTATCGCTCGACTGCCTCCTCCCTCAATTCAGGTCATCGTTTTATACTGTGCAACTACAATGTCCCCGTATCTAAGCCGATTTAATCTGACACACCTGGCTAATGACTGCCGTAAAAAATTACAATACAACAATGGGCTGTTTCCTAATCACAAATTTTAAACACAAAGTAAACAAAGTCCAAATGCCGAAAGGTAATAAAATGTGTTTGTACAGATATGCATGGGTGAATTTATTTTTGTCGGCGCCTAGGTCGTAACAAAACTATATATTACTTGAAACTACCATCAATCAAATGTTTTAAACTTGTTAGTACCTGTTACTAATACCACCAAAACATTTAGTGAACATGATGTTATCGTATACTAACCAATTTGTTATTCACTGTAACAGATCAGTAAACATCTGCCTAAAATAACTATTGTTTCGTGATACCCAATGTTAAATTTTAACATTAATACAACATATTATAGAAGTGACAACCCAACTGTCGGTTCATAATATCTTCTATAAACATATATTTGCTGCTATAAAAGGTTGTCAACATATTCCGTATTAGATTCCTCTATCGTTTGCTTAATATTCGGGTTAAAGAACTTCACTTCTCATAAAATAATTTTAACAATTGACTCAAACTATGAGACCATTAATACTCGTATGTTATTGAAAAAGTGACATAAATGCACCGTCTAACATCAGCTTAATAGCTAGTGTTGCTCAACTGTTAACGATTTTTAACCGATTTCAAAAAATGAGCAGGTTCTCAATTCGTAGGGATCTTTTTTGTTCTTTTGTTTTTTTATGCATGTTTAGCGATAACTCCGAGATTTATTATCCGATTTACGTGATTCTTTTTTTGTTCGACGCGGAATAGCTTCCAATTGGTCCCCTAAAAATTGAACATAGTTTGGTCCAGTAGTTTTCATTTTCTGATCATTTTTTTGTTCCCGTTTCTTGGGACCTATATTTTTTAAGAAGCGCGGCACCATAAGTAGGTCTACCCATACATAGCTGGACACTAAAAAGCAACAAATAAAAAATAAAAATTTCCTTTAAAAAACCGACTTTAAAAATTAAAAAAACTAAAATGTATAAAATAACTTATTTCTAAAGCTATTATTATGAATATATAATAATAGCAAAGTAAAACATAAAAATTACTATATTTTGAAAATTACTAAGCACTGACTTTAAGATGTTTAAGATAATATATATTAACTAGCTGTCGCGACAGACGACGTCCTGCCCGGTAAAAAAAAAAATTAGGGGGATGAAAAATAGATGTTGTCCTATTCTCAGACCTACCCAATGTGCACACAAAGTTTTGTGAGAACCGGTCAAGCCGTTTCGGAGGAGTATGGCAACGAAAACTGTGACACGAGAATTTTATATATTAGATAATAATAGCTTTAGAAATAAGTTATTTTATACTTTTTGGTTTTTGAAGTCGGTTTTTTAACGAAGTTTTTATTTTTTTGTGGATTTTAATCATGTTTTACTGCCAATGAGTCTATGAGGCTTGTTCGTAACGCCGCCGCGGGTGCTTCCATCGGTATAGCAGGTTTCGCACCAACAACTGTAGCGGGGCGAGTCGCCTCGGTTAAGATACTAACTACTACTTAACTTTCAACAATGATAGTATCTATATAATAGGCGCGCGAGTACATGTCCATCCTGAGGAATGCGGTAGTGCTGTGACCTGGTGAATTATCGTAATGTCGATAATATCTACCGATTCAGTCAACAGCTGTCAATTTGGTTTATTGTAACTTAAGGTTATTTTGAAAATTTTGAAATAAAATAATTAAGTAATTACTTATTTATTTCTAAACGTTAACGCGAAAAGCGAATTTATTCTCTTTTTTCTCTTCGACATATTTCTCGCCATTTCACGTGCTTGCTTATCTATTATAAAAGGTTTTTTTCTACCTGAACTTGTTGGAAGCGTAGAGTATGGTGTATTCACAATGAAACAACACAAAAGCGTTATCGTACATTTTCGGTATCGATAAGCGCACGTCACAACCGTCAAGGACAACACTCGACGTCAGACAAATGCGGCGAGGTGGGCGAAGGCGGGGCAGCTCGCCCCGCGCGTCGCCTCTGGCCCCGATGGACATGAACTCGCGCGCATATAATCCTTTTATCCCGGAAATGCAAAAGCTACAGATTTTTATAAACTTTATTACACGAGTTCAGCAAATTTGCAGATGGCCCACCTGATGGAAAGCGGTTACCATCGCCTAAGGAAACGTGCAACACCAAAGGTGCTACAAATGCGCTGGGGGAGACTGGAACCTAGCGACTAATGCCGGAACACAACTTACGGTTATAATAGCGGCATACTCTAGACCAGGGGTGGTAGCCATCTAGACAGGCAACTACCCTACCGTCTCTCTAACAGGGATATGAAGCCAAAATTCACCACATAATACAAGCTAGACATTTGTATAAAATATACTCTTAATTAAATTCAACTATCCTGAGGGAAGCAAAACATGAAATTCGTGCTGCAATAATACAGAGTGTTTCGCGTGTTAGTTAGAAACGCCATGGAGCCAGCGAAATGTACTTCTGTATTATTTCGACTATATTATCATTGAAGTTTAAATTTCATTGTTTTAATTGTTTCAGCAATTTAGTGTTGGGTTACTACTGACTTTATAATGAACGCTTTTAGTGGTTACACCGGCCTATAAATAAATGTGGTCTGTAATTTTGACCAAACCTATATATTCTTATCTATTTCGATGCGCTGTAACCGAATTTGGAGTTAGTGCATCGAAATCTATTGTTTGCGATATACGCAACTTACACCGGCCTACAAGAAAAGGAGGTCTCTAATTTTGACCAGACCTATCTATTCTTATGTATTTCGATGCGCTGAATCCTAATTTGAAATCAGTGCATTGAAATCTATTGTTTGCGATATACGCAACTTACACCGGCCTACAAGAAAAGGAGGTCTCTAATTTTGACCAGACCTATCTATTCTTATGTATTTCGATGCGCTGTAACCGAATTTGGAGTTAGTGCATCGAAATTTATTGTTTGCGATATACGCAACTTACACCGGCCTACAAGAAAAGGAGGTCTCTAATTTTGACCAGACCTATCTATTCTTATGTATTTCGATGCGCTGTAACCGAATTTGGAGTTAGTGCATCGAAATCTATTGTTTGCGATATACGCAACTTACACCGGCCTACAAGAAAAGGAGGTCTCTAATTTTGACCAGACCTATCTATTCTTATGTATTTCGATGCGCTGTAACCGAATTTGGAGTTAGTGTATCGAAATCTATTGTTTGCGATATACGCAACTTACACCGGCCTACAAGAAAAGGAGGTCTCTAATTTTGACCAGACCTATCTATTCTTATGTATTTCGATGCGCTGTAACCGAATTTGGAGTTAGTGCATCGAAATTTATTGTTTGCGATATACGCAACTTACACCGGCCTACAAGAAAAGGAGGTCTCTAATTTTGACCAGACCTATCTATTCTTATGTATTTCGATGCGCTGTAACCGAATTTGGAGTTAGTGTATCGAAATCTATTGTTTGCGATATACGCAACTTACACCGGCCTACAAGAAAAGGAGGTCTCTAATTTTGACCAGACCTATCTATTCTTATGTATTTCGATGCGCTGTAACCGAATTTGGAGTTAGTGTATCGAAATCTATTGTTTGCGATATACGCAACTTACACCGGCCTACAAGAAAAGGAGGTCTCTAATTTTGACCAGACCTATCTATTCTTATGTATTTCGATGCGCTGTAACCGAATTTGGAGTTAGTGTATCGAAATCTATTGTTTGCGATATACGCAACTTACACCGGCCTACAAGAAAAGGAGGTCTCTAATTTTGACCAGACCTATCTATTCTTATGTATTTCGATGCGCTGAATCCTAATTTGGAATCAGTGCATTGAAATCTATTGTTTGCGATATACGCAACTTACACCGGCCTACAAGAAAAACGGTCTGTACTTTTAACCAGATCTATCTATCTATTCTTCTGAATTTACAAGAATCACACCTGACTAATGACTACCATAAAGATTACAATACACAGTGGGCCGTTTTTCCAATAACAAATTTTAAACACAAAGTAAACAAAAGAAAACGGTCACAAAAGCGTTACAATGCTATTAGCTCAAACACCGACAGGTAACAAATGTGTTTTGTTTACCGGTATGCAGGTGGTCCAAATTGTAACAATACTAAGTTCTCGTAACGTACTGAGGTGCGATCGGCTTCCTTTAGCCGGCTTCACTTTGAGAGCTCGGTGTTCGGTCCACCTATTTTATTCGTCTAAGCTAAGAGGCAAAACATATTATCGAGTCGACACACGCGCTGCGGCTAAGCGCGTTACGCCGGAGTTCCCCAACTTATATTGTTCGCGGCCACAATATTCTTAATACAGTGTTTGTATGGTCTCATTATTAGCGTTTTATTATATAATAATAAATAATAATTATTATTATTTTTTTTTTTTTTTTTTTTTTTTTTTTTTTTTTATTGCAGGAGTTCAGCAGACAGGCAGACGGCCCACTTGATGGATAGCGGTTACCATCGCCTATGGACATTGGTAACACCAAAGGTACTACTAATGCGCTGCTGCTCTCTTGAAGGAGACTGGAGCCTGGTAACTAATGCCGGAACACAACTAAGGGTTGTTATGGCGACATACTTTAGACCAGGGGTGGTAGCCATCCAGTCGGGCAAATGCCCTACCACCTGGCTGTGGGTTGTTTTGTCGCCTCTTACGACAGGCCGCCCGGCCGCAGGAATTTGTATTCTTTCTCCGTTCCTGCACGGATAAAATTATATAGTTCAGTGGATTGCTTGTTATATTATAACCTTTAGGCTTGTCTAAAAAGAGTTTGTGAATTTGGTAATTGGTCAATGAGCACGCATTTTTAGAAGTTTTTATTTCACTTGCAATTAATGTACCTATGTAGGTAAGTAGTTGGGGTGGAATCTTTCAAGATAAATTTGACCAACTTTCCGGTTTCGGATTGAGCTGAAATTTTGCATACATATATATATCGCGTGACAATGCAATAATATGGTAGCATGGAGCCGATCTGATGATGGAGTCGGAAGGTGGCTATAGGAACTCCTGTACTAAACAAGAAGGGTTGCTTTTCTTTCGCTGTTATGTCCTTCTATAATTTTATATGTAGTATGTCTTTTGTTTTTCTTAATATAACTCAATATCTAATATATAAAATTCTCGTGTCACAGTTTTCGTTGCCATACTCCTCCGAAACGGCTTGACCGATTTTGATGGAATTTTTTGTGCTTATCCGGTATCTATGAGAATCGGCCAACATCTATTTTTCATCCCCCTAAATGTTAGGGGTAGTCCACCCCTAAATTTTATTTTTTATTTTTTAGACAAAATTTTTTTTTTCTATTTTTTTATGATACAACATACAAAAATACATACAACCCTAGATTTTCAACCCTCTACGATCAACCCCTATTTTTTACCGGGCAGGACGACGTCTGCCGGGACAGCTAGTGTAGTATAATATCTTAGAAACAAGCTATTGTGGTTGTGAAATACAAAGATTTTTTTTTAATTTCAGAAAAAAATTATATAATTACTGAAGATGTAGGTAGTTTGAACTTTCTATACCTTACTGTTTTCTAAAATATATTATTATGTTGTCGAGTAGATTAAAACTTACATAATTTTCATGTATCACTCATTTAAAGTAAACTGCCTAGCAAATATGGGATCTTAAATTTTTTTTTACAATGTTTGTTTGTAGAGTAACAAAAACTGTTGCAGACACATTAGTATTGTTAACGATAGAATGCGTTGCATGAACGGCCCGCTCGGTGTTGCTTGTAAAATGAAATAAATTTAAGAAACTTAAATAGAAATAATAAATAATAATAAATATACTTATGTATATATATTAAAATAGCAAATATATTAAATGTAAATATTTGTTATTACCTATGTTCTTTTTATTTATAATAAATAATAGCTAATTGATCGCTTAGAGAGTAATGGAATGCACGAATTTCACTCGGGATTGAACCGAGGCAGTTGCCCGCGACCACCGACCGTACTATACGTGCTCCGGATTCATTTTCTTTCAAAGCAATCAAAGGCTAACTTTCAAACCCTTAAAACCTTGTATTTATTTTCTCCTTCGCACAATTAAACGTTATATCCGTTACAAGTATAAAAACCTATTTTTCTCATAGAATTGAATTTTGAATGTGATTTTTATTTGTAGGTATGTCAAAGTGTTTTTTGTCGAGTGAAAATCATTGAGAGATACACGCGTATTAAATATCCATTCTCGTGTTTATTTAGTTTATATATTTTGAAATAATACAAAGCCGGATATTTCTTTATAAAGGTAATTATATCTCTCTTCACCGACCACAACAAAAACAATAAAAGAAAAATTAACTTAGTTAAATGGTATTCTAGCTACATCCCTCAAGACTGTAAGTAGAATACTGATCCTAGGTCGTCGTCTTCTATGGGTAAGGTTCCTGCAAGGCTGGCTATGTTTCCTCGATGGATCGCCGTACTTATCCGTTGTCCGAGGTAGGCACCAGCTCTCTGATCACCTGAAGAGTCAATGAGTCGTTTTCATAAATTTGGGTAGAGGTTCATGGTCTCAGAACTGCACGCATTTTGACAGCACACGGCACAAGCATATAACTCTCACTGAGAGCATTTGGGCATATTTGAGTGATATTATATAATAATATACGAGGTATGTCAGGAGCCTTAAGAATAGACGAGCGTGCATGACAAGAGCTATGAATGTCAAAGAAGCAAGTGAGGTGTGTAAGAATAAGCCTGTATGGCACTCTGTTGTTCGTGCCTACCCCGCAAGGGACCTGGCGTGAAGTTATGTATGTATGTATGTTTGTATACGAGGTATATGTTATGTTCTTATATGAAATTATAATTTGTGGAAGGCGACACTATATTACAAGGATCTATTAAAAAAAATAATGTATGTGTATATTATAGTATGGCCAGCCTAATTAATTAATAAGGCCAAATAATGCAACTTATTCATTGTCGTAACCTGCTGTATTTATGCTTTACTCAATAAAAATACAAAAATCAGTCATTTTCATATAAATTTGCTTCCCACCTTTTTATGGATGTACAGGTTTGTGTTTGACCAGTTTTTTTCAGGGGAAATCCGTTTGAGGACTATAGGCCGCGCGAGGGGGAAAGGTCGCGGCCCGTGTGTGGGATTCGCCAGGTCGGGGTGGCACTAGCGCCCCACGATGGGATGTGGAGAGCTATTGCCACACTACGGTTAGGGATACCCACTAAAACCCCTGTCCGATCCCGGGCGTCCTTTGTCCGGGTTGTGGACTCGCTCGCGCATTCACCATCAGCCCGGACGGATGGCGGCGGGCCCCTTTGCGGGCTGGCCTCACCATTTTGTGGCCGGAGATCTGGGTCTCTCCGGCTCCTCTTCCTCACCGAGACGAGGTGAGAGGGGGCGCACGGATCGGCGCACGTCCCTCCTCTCCGGCCTTAATGTGCGGGCGGATCCGGTTTCCCCGCCGGTCGCCCACACGGCCGATGCCTACGGCGGCTGGAGGTCGTCATGAACGACCCTCCGACGCCGCCGCCGGCTCTGGCGAGAAGGGAGCGTGGTGGTTTGCTCCCTCTCTCGCTCCGCCGCCTCCTTCGCGGACATGACGGTCTCGCAGAAGGAGGCGGCTGCGTCCCCCGCGTCGGCGCTCCCGACCATGGCCCTCACCACGGCCGGGAGGGACAAATCGTGTTTGACCACTGTCTTATCTGGTGTTAGTGAGAACGCGTGACTTGAAGACTTAAAGATTGTATTTGTTAGGAAAAACAGACTTGCCTTCGAAGACGCGCGAAATTATTTTAAGCGGTTTTGTTCTTCTACAAATCCGCTTCAAGCTTGAACCGGGACCACACCCTACCCAACCAAGTCTGGTAAGCCAGTCAGCCGCTGGTAATCCTTTGATAAAGCCTATTATCATAGCAGCGGATGAAAAAAGAAAAACCTCAGCCAACTTTGGCCACCAACTCTCTTCATTAATTCCTTTATTATTAGAAGTTGTTTGTAATCTGTGGATTACATAAACGGTCCGACAATTTGTCTGTTCTGAGTGTTCTTGTTCAAAACTGTTTTTTTTAAACGACTTCAAAAAGTTTACTGTATGTTTGTTACAGGATTTCTCCGTCAATTTTGTGTTGCGGCACGATTTATGAAAGGAACGTACACACCGGTCCAGCCGAGTATGAAATCAGTACGCTCGAGCCGGTGTGTACACACATTATCAACATTTACTATGGAAAACGCTCTTTGTCTACGGCCAACCGCCAATATTCGAAAATAATACACTACGATCGACGACCATATTGTACGCGCAACTTAAATTTAATTGTAAATCGCATATTAATAAAATATACGCATAATTAGAGCAAAAGGTGTTTCATTGAAGATTTCCTACGCGACATATGATCCTTCAACGCCAAATTTGGACTTCCATCGCAAGGAAAGCCGGCGACCTTTGGAGCTGCTGACTACATACAGAGGCTGCGAAGAATAGAAGCACGCACTATCCTGCAGGAATATCTGGTACGGTCAGCCATCCACACAATTCCAAATCCTACGCGTTCACTTGTGTTAATATTGTGTTTATTGCTAATTTCAGCAATACAAGGTGATCATCAGCACGGCTGCACCGGCAGCTGCTGTATTCGCGCAAAGGTCACAGTATACGTAAGTACTCCCGTTTTTCACAACCATCGAAATGAATTTAGATAATATTAGTGTACCTAGTGGCAGATCACGTTCAAAGTCCCCTAACAATCCGTTAGACAATGATCACACCTGCACAGATCATTTACGTGCTTTATTCAGAAAGCGAAGCATTATTAAAGGCAGATTCACTAAGTTCACAAATTATTTAAATACACTTCATACTAGTGATGATGTTTTGCCTGCAAAATCACGCACAGATTTAAAGCTACGACTTCAGGGTGCCACAAGCTTGTTTTCTGAATTTAACTGCATTCAAACGCAAATAGAAGAGTCTGTCTCAGAACACGACTTAGATGAGCAGCTAAATGAACGCGAAACGTTTGAAAGCAGTTATTACAGCGCGCAAGTCGAGGCTGAGTACATGCTTAACAATGGACAGATTACTGAAAGCAGTTCTAGGTGTAGTGATACTCACAGATCGGTTAAATTACCGACCATAGCCATGCCAACCTTTGACGGTTCGTACGAGCATTGGCTGGAGTTCAGGGATACATTTATGTCTCTTGTGCACAAATCTATAGATATAAGTGACATACAGAAATTTCATTACCTTAAGTCAGCATTGACAGGCAGCGCAGTCTTGGTAATAGACTCCCTGGAGTTCACTTCAAAGAACTACATTGTCGCATGGGAACTACTTCTCAATCGATATAATAACAGTAGTCTTTTGGTACACAATCACGTGAAAGCTTTATTTAGTATCCAATCTTTGCCTAAAGAGTCACCTAGTCTGATACGAACGCTCATAGACACCATTTTAAAGAATTTACGCACATTAAATATCCTTGGTGAGCCCACAGACTCCTGGGATACATTAGTTATTTATATTGTAACCTCAAAATTAGATTCGATTACAGAACGCGAATGGGAACAATATAAATGCACACATCTAAACCAGAGAGGCTCAAAGGTGACTATTAAGGTAGAAGATTTATTACATTTCTTAAAACTCAGGGCTGACATGCTGGAAACACTATCAGTGTCTCATAATAACAATATTGTTCACACACACAACACAAAACAACATACACATACGCACAACTACACTAAAATTCACTGTCACACTGTTTCCAGCAATAAGCCGTACAAAACGCAGACCCGCAATACTAAGTTGTGTATTATTTGTAACGCTAGGCATCCACTGTATGCATGTCAAAAGTTTTTAAACTTAGATCTCGACGCAAAGCTAAACGTTATATCTAATCACAACTTATGTAAAAATTGCTTGCACTCCGGTCATAGTTTAAACGAGTGTAGGTCTGGCCCATGTCGGAAATGCAATAACAAACATAACACGCTAATTCATAGTAACGGGGTCAAGGACACTAGCACGACAACGACGCTTCCGTTGTCAACTGAGGTATGCGCCAGCGCAATCATAGGTAATGCCCAGTGCGCATGCGCATCCACAGGTGGTTGTTCCCTCGTGCCTCACTCTGCCCCCGCGGACGTCATTGCTTTGAGTAGCAAGTTATATGAATCTAAACATCTAAATAAAATTCACACTAATGACTTATGCGCACACAATTCTGATATTGCACCCGTTTTGTTACCTACGGCATTGGTCGAGATAGAAGACAAATATAACAAGACACACGCAGTACGCGCTCTTCTCGACAATGGGAGTCAACGTAGTTTTATAACACAATCTTTATGCAATTTATTAGACATTCCACTATTACAGTCCACTCACGAAATACGAGGAGTAGGTAATTCTGTTTCACAGTGTACGCAAACCTGTGATATAGAAATTAAATCACGCATTAACACCTTCTCCACACGCATCAAGTGTTTCGTTTTACCACAAATTACATCAACTTTGCCATCTGTTTATGTACCACGCACACAGTTCAGGCTTCCTGAGAATATTCAGTTGGCAAATCCGCAATTTTTAGAGTCCCAAGACATCGATATATTAATAGGCGCAGATCGATTTTGGGAGCTGCTTATCGAAGGCAGAATACGTTTACCAAACGGTACAACGTTACAAAATACGCAATTTGGTTGGATAGTATCAGGCCCTGTAAATTCTACCATGCGCAGCCGTGACACTATACAATGTAACATCGCGCAAACTATAGACAGTTCTAACAGTAAGCAGTTATGTCAGTTCTGTTAGTCTTAGGAACTACCAAAGGTTCAGGTCGCATTGTCTGACAAGCTGAGATGCGAACGATCTTTCGTTGTCACTAATACACGCAATAGTGCCGGAGGATTCCGCATTCGCATCCCACTTGAAAATGACAGCTGAGTCTTTGGTGTAGACATTTTCGCAAGTAGAACAACAGTCTGCTTCTTTACAAAAGGGATTCGCGCGCCCACCCATCGATATACAAACATGTATATTAAATTCAATCACATTAATTTTGACAAATCGTAACTTCAAGTTCGCATTTCATTTTCTAGCTACACATGATACATTACTTTTAATCAGCATTCATCACATAAACTTTCATTATAATATATCAATTTAATAACAATCAATCACACATAATTTCAATTTTTAAAATTTATATATATATATTGTAATAAAATTATTCGGGTGGCTTAATCTAATTAGATATTTTATTTTGTCGTTAAATTATTTATTTTAATTTGTAGTAAGCATAAGTGCATACTTTCCACTTTAAATATGAGCACGACATGCACAGAGACAACGCGCTGGTATTCACGTTGAATGTGATGGCTACTGACACTACTGCATTTCGCAATATATGTAGTTCACTAGTGCATTACTTATATGCGATTGAGATGTAGGACTCATAGTTATTTTAATGGGCGATTTAAGTATCGCACGTATCACTTCAACTTACCTGTAATACACAAAACCAATGCTCGTACTGAATCGCAAAGGTAGGGTCACAAGAACTGTCACGGGGAACGTTTGCCTGTTTACGTGCATTGTTACACGCGCAATGCTACCTTAAACTTGTAGGCTATCTGTCCTGTGATGCATAGACTTACATTTGACTTTATGGCAAAGTAAATTGCAGATACCCTTTTCAAATATTAGTGGGATTTATGAACAACCTTTCAAAGTTAACATTTAACATTCATGACTACGCCACTAGTCTGCACATTGAATTCACTTTTACACTTGTTTCATTTCGGTGTTCTGTGTGAAACGGGAGTCATGACTCATAAACTCCATTTACACCGCATAAATGGAAACGCGCATAAAATGACTCTAAATGAGTCTAGCACTTTATTGACACATGTGGATACCATCCTCAAATGTTATCCATTTTGTGTCCTATCCTTTGTTCCACATTATTTCCATCCCTTGAGTCCTGCCTACTTCCTCGTTGGTCGTACCATGACATCTCCTATGTGTGCTTACGGAAGAGACACAACAGAGCATCGTCTGTCATGTTACCAGCGAGCGCAGCACCTATGGCAGTATTGTCGAATGCGATGGATGCAGAAGTGCATCTTAGACACGCAGACGAGGAACGAGTGCAGAGGAACACCACAAACCTGCTACCACAGACACACTGGTTGTTATCAAGCTCGACAACTTGCCACAACTGGAGTGGCACTTAGTACATTTGAAGACTACTCAGCAGAGAGGCTTCACGACAGTAGCGGAGATACGGACATCTGGAGTCATCAAGCGCACAATGACCAGAATGTGTTCGTTGTTCTGCGAAGAGTTGCTGACTGTGCTGAGGTTCAAATTTTGGATGCTGCAGCATCCAAGGCCGGGGGTATGTTGCGGCACGATTTATGAAAGGAACGTACACACCGGTCCAGCCGAGTATGAAATCAGTACGCTCGAGCCGGTGTGTACACACATTATCAACATTTACTATGGAAAACGCTCTTTGTCTACGGCCAACCGCCAATATTCGAAAATAATACACTACGATCGACGACCATATTGTACGCGCAACTTAAATTTAATTGTAAATCGCATATTACTAAAATATACGCATAATTAGAGCAAAAGGTGCTTCATTGAAGACTTCCTACGCTACAAATCGATTTTAATTTTTTTTCTTTATACGAAAGAGTATACTTCTGAAGTGGTCCCATTGTCACCAAGTTAAGATCTGATCAGCGAATCTCAGGAAAATCAAAAGAAACCCTCGTTGAAGAGCGCCTATACTTACCGAAAGCCAAACTTGTATACATGTGTCAATAGTACAAATTCTGCCGGAGCTTTTTTATTTTTTATTGCTGAAACACAGCAGACAAGCAGACAGCTCCACTGTGATGGAAAGTAGACCGTCGCCTGTGGAAATTATCAACACCAGAAGAGCTGCCAATGTTCTGCCAGCCTCGAAGAGGAAAGTGGAACCTGGTCAATGGTGCTGGAACACATCTCAAGGTTGTTATGGCGGCATACTCTAGACCAGGGATGGTAGCTATCCAGTCAGAAAAATATCCTACACCTGGCTTAATAAGTTATAAAAAAAATGTTTTTTTAGTTTGAAGTCGCTTCTTGTTTGTGTTAAATAAAAATTATAGCTTTTTGAAAACTATTTAGAGAAATAATATTGTTCATAAGTGCTCCCGGAATGTTAAATGAATCAATTTGAAAACTGTCGAACATTTTCATACCACGACTGTACAAAAATTTAAAATCGAGAAATCCATATTCCAAAGTTTTTATTCAAAATAAGTTCCAACACTCAGGGTATATACAATTTACAAAGAAGTCGTCATATCAACGCGAACGAAGTTCCCTTGGCACTAGTGTCAAAAAATAAAAATCAATACCACACAAAAGTCTTCAGAGTTTTTCAATTTTACAAAACGAAAAAATAAAACACAAAGACTTTTACGAGATGGTGGCAATATCACGAAATTTTACTTCGACTAGGCAAAGTTCCAAAATGCAAAATAGCTAAGAGTTTTCCAAAGTGAAATCAACTTAATGTTTTACACAATAAGGTTGATATTTTAAAAGGCTTCATAAGAATATGTTTACTGTGTGCTTTTGCTTTACTTGTCTCAAACAAAACTCGACTGAACTGAAATTTTTATCACAAAGTTGAGAATTGTAACCTTACATTTCATGTCGAAGCGTGAATGATATATTGTTAGTTTAGAATTTTAAATCTTATACTAATATATAAAGCTGAACAGTTTGTTTGTTTGGTTGAACGCGCTAATCTCGGGAACTACTGGTCTGATATGAAAAATTATTTCAGTGTTAGATAGCCCATTTATTGAGGAAGCCTATAGGTTATATGTCATCACGCTAAGACAAATAGGAGCGGAGCAGCAATGAAAAATGTTTCAAAATCGGGGGCGCTTTGAAAATAAATTCCACGCGGACGACGTCGCGCTCAACTAGTAAGTTATAAGTCACTTATACCTAAAGTATGTACTTCGTAACTTAAAGCGAATTTTTATTAAAATAAGTACATATAAATTGTATGTTCATATATATAGCTTCTGACCGTGACTACGTCCGCGTGGAATAGTAAAAAAAAAACCCCGATTTTGAAACATTCTTCATTGGTGCTCCGCTCCTGTTGGTTTTAGCGTGATGATATATAGCATATAGCCTTCCTCGATATATGGGCTATCTAAAACTTATAGAATTATTCAAATCAGACCAGTAGTTCCTGAGATTAGTGCGTTCAAGCAAACAAACAAACTATTCAGCTTTATAATTATATTATTATAGTTTTTCTACTAGCACGTGCCAGCGAAACTTTTTTCGAGTTGGAGAAAAAAATTGTTAGATACCAGGGTGACGTGGTCTTTCAAATACTTGAAGGAAACTCCGGATTTATTAATTTAACAATATTAAAAAATTTTGCCAATTTTTTTCATTATAGATTTTTTTACAAAAACGAAATATAGCACATTTTTATAACGTTCCAAAAAATAAACGTCAAAATTTAATATCTAATATATAAAATTCTCGTGTCACAGTTTTCGTTGCCATACTCCTCCGAAACGGCTTGACCGATTTTGATGACATTTTTTGTGCTTATCCGGTATCTATGAGAATCGGCCAACATCTATTTTTCCCCTAAATGTTAGGGGTAGTCCACCCTAAATTTTTTATTTTATTTTTTAGACAAAATTTTTAATTTCTATTTTTTTATGATACAACATACAAAAATACATACAATCCTCAATATTCACCCTTCTACGACAAACCCCTATTTTTACCGGGCAGGACGACGTCTGCCGGGACAGCTAGTAATTTATATATATTCGCACTTTTTCTTTATCTCGCCAATGCTGGCTAGATAAAGAAAAAGCATGAGAGAAAGAGATGGTGTTTTATACAAAAGTGTGTTACAGAATTACTTTTGAAGAATTAATGGAGTTGTAGCAAACAGTGCAAATTCAATAAGACAGAGACACAATAAAAGTAAAGAAAAATATTATTATAGACCGAGGTGCCGACAAAAGAAAATTCACACATGCGTCTGTAGAAACACATTTTATTATATTTCGCCTTTTGGACTTCTTTTGTTTACATTATGTTTAAAATTTGTGATTAGAAAAACACACAGCCCATTGTGTATTGTAATATTTTATGGTAGTCATTAGCCAGATGTGATTCTAGGAAATTCAATTCACGCGGTCGAGCATATTGTATTTGTACAGTAAAGCAATGCCCCAATGGATGTATGAGGCAGTCTAGCAATAGCTACAAGCCAAGCAAGACGTTAGTGACGAACTTTGCGCGCGTTGTTGAATTGTGCTTTACGTTTATATTTGTACCTGCGTTATAGGTGTTTGTATAGTTCTAATAAATTCTATAGTAATTCCAACGGCATTTTAATTCGAGTCCTACAACTCGTAACAATAGTTATAATAATGACGTGACGTACTAATTTTTTTTATAAATATGATAATTTACAATTCTGTAATAGATTAGATTAACCTATAAAATCGTACTGTCAGTTACCTTACACAAATAAAACAAAGACAAATAACTTGATGGAATATTCAAAGCAAGGAAACAATATTAATTAGATTCGACTTCAACCAGCCACATATTTGAGCTCGGAATAACAATTAAACATGGCCGATGACAGCGAGCTATCCTCATAAACGCGAACTTGTCAGCTGTCAACTTGACAGCTGTCACCGTGACAGATGTCAGCCGGGATAGTATCTAGATTGCGGTGTCTCGTTGAGGGTTATTTTAACCGCTAACGAATTAT
Organism: Dendrolimus punctatus; assembly: GCA_012273795.1. NCBI lineage: Eukaryota > Metazoa > Arthropoda > Insecta > Lepidoptera > Lasiocampidae > Dendrolimus > Dendrolimus punctatus. Next base: position 1,484,681 of record CM022553.1, read on the forward strand.
GTGGATTTTAGTGAATTAATATTTTAAGGTATAAAGCTGAGTGAAATCTATTTGAAGGCTATTCTGAATTTTCTATAGATATGGAGGTTTGATTTGAGGAAAAATATAGGGTTCGAAAGTGATTTTTTCACTGACCGACTTTATGTCATAAAATGTGTGATTATTTATTATACCGGGAGCAGTTAGTAGTAGTTCAGATGCATAAATATTATCTGATTCCGACACAGTTTTCACTTAACGATAGCTTACTTTATATTTGTATCCCGAGAATCCCGTAGGAATTTAAAGTTAAGCGTGGTTGAAATCGCGGGCATATAGATCCTAGTGAAACAATAAAACTATTTTATATTTAACTAGCATCTCGAAAGTCGTCCGCGTGGAATATTAAAAAAATAGTAAGTTATAAAAAGCCCCCAGATTTTGAATAATTCTTCATTGGTACTTCGTTCCTATTGGTCTTAACGTGAGCTATATATATGAACATACAATTTATATGTACTTATATTAATAAAAATTCGCTTTAAGTTACGAAGTACATACTTTAGGTATAAGTGACTTATAACTTTCCAGCTGTGCCCGCGACGTCGTCTGCGTGTGTATTTATTTTCAAAGCCCCCCAATTTTAAAACATTTTTCATTGTATCTCCGCTCCTATTAGTCTTAGCGTGATGATATATAGCCTATAGCCTTCCTCGATAAATGGGCTATCTAACACTGAAAGAATTTTTCAAATCCGATCAGCAGTTCCTGAGATTAGCGTGTTCAAACAAAGAAACAAATTCTTCAGCTTTATATGTTAATTTAAGATACTCGTAGCTTGGTGACACATAAACAAGTGGAGAGACAGACGAACATAACGATTGTTAAAAAGCCGTTTTTGCGTTTGGAATACAGTAAGTGATATAACGCACATACATAATTAAACACTCCTTTTTCGGAGAGTTGTGTAAAAACCAGAAAAGCTAGAAAAAAATTTAAATTAAATTTTCCATAACTTAGGCATTTGATATAAACCGTCGTCACAAACTTAATAAAATAAAGACGCTCGTTTTGACACGTATTGCGCCGCCATGACAGTTCGGGAATCAGGCGGGAAAACTGACAGATGTAAACGTAATATCGTCGCCATCTTTGTTTTATTATTTCTTGGTGCTATGCTCCATTTGCAAATAAATTTATGGTTAAATATGTTGGCTTACGTAACTCTCGTACTTCATCATCGGCATCATCCGAACGTTTAATCCCGGTTGGTATAGTGAAACCAGGAATGGATAGTCGATAGTGGGAAGGAGTAAAGATGAATGATATTGGGAAAACAGTGGACTTTTATCAATTCTATGATACTCTTCAGTGTGTGTTCTCTTCCATTCTACTCTAATCTTCTTCAAGTTGATCCGAAAAATGTTTATAAACTAGCTGTCACACATTGCACTCGCACTTCCACACAACACCAGCATGTAACAGATACACTCTACATGAGTATAAGTTTAGTATTAAAATTAGAATAAATTAATATAATAAGTTATTCATAAGGTACATCACCGCAAAACAAAAATCACTAAATTAATGTCACACCCAAAAACCAGAAAAATGAATAAGCGTGTATAACTCTAAAAATTAAGTTGTACAAAGGGTAAGGATCTCGAGTCCGTAAAGTTATTTAAAAAAAAAGTAGCTGGTTCCAAAATGTTTCTAAGCTATTCCATTAAAATAAAACTCTAATGCGAAAATGAAGTGTATGTCTGTTTGTCACATCGCTAACACATAACGCGATTGCTATCGCAGCTTCAAATAAAAGATGAAAACCTTTCAAAGATTTCATTCAATAGAATTTTCCTTTAAAGGAAAATATTTTGCGACCAATGGACGGAGTCGCCGCAATTTACTCTACTACACTTTAGAGCTATAGTAATTAATAAGGTTGGGCGAAATGTTGACGATTTATCGATAAAATGTTTTCAAGTTTCGCATGTTTCGCGGAAAATGTATTTAGTCTTCAGTTTCGTGCTGCTTTCAATTTAATTTTGTTGAAAACTTCTTATCGGTGTTTACTTAATATAACGTGTCATCACAAAATGTGTAGGTTTAACACAACGTTTGTGTCAAGTGTGTTACTGATGTAAATTCTTAGGGGAATAAGAAGCTTAAGAGCGGTGCGTTCAACGTTTAGGCTATAGATTAAAGATCTAGTATTAGACTTGCGAAGTTTTCTACCTAGCAATAATTAATTAATTAATTACAGATTATTTATTTGTGCGTAACCAAAACAAAAATTCAGGCACGTTTTTAACCCAAAAACATTTTAGCTTAAGAGTCAGTGATCGGCTACCTGTATGTTTTGACCAGACCTGAGGTTTTGTACATTGAAACACCTATACCTACCATGCATGGTACGGGGACTCACTAAGCTCTAAGTGGTGGAGGCGACGAGCGCTGAGGTAATACAGTATCGATTTTTGACGAATTTTAAATCCATTTGACTAGGGCTGCCGTTTTGATATTTGAAAATATAGGCTTATTATTATCGGAAAATAAGAATGGTAGACCATTACGCGGTTTGTGGCAGACCATTTTGAAAATGATAAAAAAATTTGAAAGTAATTGACCAGATCTGCCATTGATATATTTTGTTTATTATAGTCTTTAAAACGTATATTGATCGCGGCAGACGTCTACTTTGCGTATACACATCAATAAATAATAAAATCTTAGTTACTACACAGTTAGATGTATATATTTTCCGTTCACTGTTTTCACCAATATAATTTACTTGCGATTTACTTTATCACTGTATTTACAAAAGTTAATATTTTTTTATATATTCTATATACTAAACTTCATTACATTTCATTACAACTATACAAAAGACAGGTACAGATATAACTGAACACAATCAGTTCTAAAGTAATGCGCGATTCAATAACACGCGCAAAGTCCGACACTATATTATAGGTTATCGAATGTACACAAGTCTCACCTTGAAGTTTAGTCTAAATTAATAAGGTCATATTTTTTGTAATATGATTTTTAACTTTTTTTAGCATCCTCCTCTTTGTTAATCGAATTATTTGTATATGTATTCATCGATATATTCCTATGGACCTTATCCCATCACTAGACGGCGATAAGTATCTGATGCACAAAGTTAATTAAAACTCAGCGGTCCGTATTTTAAATTAATTACATCTGATATATACAGAATGATGTTTGCAGTGTTACACCGGACTTGACAAATCCTGTAGATACACTTTGCTGCCTTGTTCGTAACTAGCGGTTCCTGCAGACCTTCTCCTGTTTAATATGTAAGCATTTGTACAGGGTGCGCCAGAGAAACTTACTTATTTGAAAGGTCAATAAAAAAAAAGTACTTCAGTTATTGTTTTAAAAATATTTTTATTTGAGAATACAATATCCCAATTTTTTTATGCAGTCTTAAAAATGACATCGGATAAATGGCGACCCCCATTGCGCATACACTGATGAAGTCGATTTTTGAAATTCGTATCCACTCTTCGCAGCATATCAATCGGTATGTTGGCAATGGCGTCGCGAATGTTGTTCTTGAGGTGTGCTATGGTCCGTGGTCGATCGACATAAACCAGGGATTTCAAATAACCCCATAAAAAGAAATCGCATGGAGTCAAATCTGGAGAGCGTGCCGGCCATTGGAGATCGCCTCTGAGAGAGATGAGGCGGTCGGGGAAATGTTGTCGCAACAAATTCATTGAGTCTCGTGCTGTGTGTGCTGTGGCTCCATCTTGCTGAAACCACACGTTCCTGTGAGGAGGAATTTCAAAGCGAGCGCGGAAGGCACGTTGCGTATCAACAAGTGAGCGACCGTTAGAAAAGAAGCTCTCAACTGCGAAGGCCCACTGCTCTCTAGACCAGAGCATGATGGCAACTGACTGGAGGGAGAAACAAACTTGGGAACTTCCCCCTCCAGATGCGCCCCCTCTTGCCCCTCTACCCGCCCAACTCACCGCGCGGGATTTTTTTCAAATAAGTAAGTTTCTCTGGCGCACCCCGTATAGTATTCACTTTAAGGGGGCCAGCGCACAATAATTAAGTATTTGCACACGTAGCATAAATGGACTATTTTTAGTATAATATTATAAAGAGATAAAGTTTGTTTGTGATGTATAATCTCTGGATCTACTGAACAGATTTTGAAAATTATTTTTGTCTTGGAAAGCCCATTGAAGAATGTTATAGGCTATATAACATCACGCTAGGATCAAATGGAGCGGAGCGACAATGAAAAATCTACCCGGGTAGAGCCGGGCGAGGCTGCTAGTGTAGTATATAAGGCTTCAATTTTGGTAAACTTAAGAATGATAGAAGATATATATGTAGTTTTAATACTACAACCACCTCAAGACTACAAGCAACATCCGCTCATAACACATGGCGACCCTGCCATGATTTTTATACTACAACCACTATTTTTGGAAACAAACGACTACAACTGCTACAATTCCATTAATTCTTCAAAAGTCTTTCTGTAACTAATATTTCTGTATAATAGTATAAGATCCCGCTATACAACGACCTTCACCGAGATGCTTAGTTGATGAAACCTATTTTATATTTAATTTAATGTGTCAATAAATATATTGCATATGGGTTGCCTAAAAAATTTCAGGCCAGTATATGATTAATTAATAATTTAAAAAAAAAATCACCGGTCTGTTTATTAAACAAATTCTATTATCTATTCTATACCAATCGAAAGTATGTAGCCCATAGAATATGCAAATGTTAGGTTGCCTATTCTTTTCCGGTCACAACTCTCGGGTAGCCAGGTATAATCCTTTTCATGTTCAAGATCAAATAGCATGCGCACTCTCTTTCTTTAAATGGACGGACTTCAAACAGCTGCTATGCTGTGTCGGTGAAATGTTATTTTTTTTTTTTAATTATTAATTAATCATATACTGGACTGAATTTTTTTAGGCAACCCATGTGCAATATATTTATTGACACCTTTAATTATATATAAAATAGGTTTCATCAAATTAGCACTCGGTGAAGGTCGTTGTATAGCGGGATCTTAGCCTATAATACTTATTGTTACGCGATGTTCATCACAGCAGTTATGAGAACCATAGAGTATATTAATATAACATAGACAATCGTCATAGGTAATAATAATGGTCCTGGAAACACTATGATATAATTGGTTTTTTAGCAATATTGTAATATTATTATTTTGTAGGGTAGTTTCGTAGTATTTTCGTATAAAAAGGCGGTGAGGCGTGTAGACGGTGTTCATTGCTTACTGTGTGGTGTGAATAGTCACACTAAAGGCTGGACAAGAAAGGGGAAACTCTGCCCAAATAGTTAATATTTGGTATCTTCGGTACTTTCTTACCCAAATTTCTGCAAGGCTTTTAACATTATATAACAAAAAAGAACTTGAGATATAAATAGAATAAGAAATAAATATAATGCAATTTTTTTTAGCTAGATTTGTTAACAGCAATAACACGTTGCGAAGCGGTGTAAATAGACTAGGGAGTAAAATTACATTTTAACCTACATGTATGACCTTCAAAAGTGTTCTTCAGTGGAACTTATTTTCAATAAAAACTTTTGAATTTGATTTTGAATACACTAACACTCCACTTTTTGAAAATAATAATTTTGGCGTATATACCTTAAACCTCCATGACCTCACAAATTATTCATGAATCCAGCTTTTCACTGCAACCATTCGCAGCTATTTCCAGAAAATTCGCAAATTTCAATCGAAATACACTCGTGTATTCATTATAAAAAATATATGAACCGTGTCAAAAGCTTCCAATAAAGCATTTATTACGAAAACATGTTTGTGTACATTTAAAGTCGGTTGAGAGCACACTTAAGCCCTACAATGTGTACATTCGTGTCCAATCAAGTTACATCATTATTTGAATGCGATTGTTTCGATTCTGTACGCGATTGTACAATGCGTTTGAGTACACTCGACGTCAGAAGTGTTTTATTGTTACAATTGGCTTTTAACGATTTTAACGATATTGTCTTTCTATATTTTTTTTAAATACAGAGTAATTTTAAAAATGGAACGATTTTAGTGTTTTTGACACGAATACTGTCAATGTCAAACACTATAGTATGGCTGATACACCCATAGAACGTAACTTGTAGCAATATTTTATATTTGACTTGTGAATTAGATATAAATTTTATTTAATTTTATAAGCTTTGTGATGACGTTGACACATGAGTATTTACACTGACATTTGAGTATGTACCTAGCAGTGCAGCGACAAGAGGGAGCCACCAGTGGGAGATTGTAAAAACGTCCTTTTTTCTTTCGAATCGAATAGTTTCAGATAGTTAAATTACAAATGTTTTTTCTTATAACTTTATAACTCAGTTGTGTTTGTGAATTTGCTTCAATTTAAAAGTGCAAAAGACGATTTAAGTTTTTATAATAAAAATAGTAAAGCATGAACATTTAATTGTCGATTCTCTGTTTTTAGATGAATCAAATTGTGTTATGCTTAAACAAGAAAATAACTCATGGTCTTATATACTGAAATAAATTAAAGCTTCATACAGTTTAAAAGTGACATTATAATTAAACTTACAATTGTTTCTCTTTTTATTTACGTAATTTTATGTAACATTTTATTATATAGCTGACGTTTTAAAGTTACACACTAAGGGCATACTCTCAATGCCCTAAATACGTAACTTAACGTCACGTAAATAGTAAAATGTTACATGAGAATTACGTAAATAAAGAGGAAAACATAATAAATTTAATTTAATGTCGCAGAAGCTGGCGTTTGTCTGGAGCGATGAATGCTTATTTTGAAAATGTACTCGAATGTGGTTTCCTAGACGCCTGACGCGGCGTCAATACGTTGTACGCCGCGTTTATCTTTGAATATTTAAGTTTAAAGACGTTACCTTTTAAAGTCAATTAATCTGGAATAAGTATTTGTTCCATCGTATAAAATGTAACCTGACACGCGTTTAGACATTTCCAGAGTGAACATCGGCATAACGTCAATGAAAGAAAGAAAGAAAAAACGTTTATTTAGAACTACAACATAAATTAAAATACAATATACAAGCATAAATAAATAAATGTACAATATAAAACAATGCAATAGAAAAAAAAAACTAAGTGTAGCTCTAAATTGGTCCTAGCTCAGCATGTTGCTGGTTAACTTAACCAGCGCTGATCTTCCGCTAGGGCCATTTAAGTGACATACACAGACACTGAAGCAATTAAAATACAAAGTGAAACAAAAAAGAAAAAAAAAAGGAAAAAAAATGTCCACAACAATTGTAAAAAGAAAAAAAAAAGTAAAGTTTGAGATAGTTAGAACAGATAAGAGTTCAAAAGAAGCAATGTTAAAAAAACACACACGACATAACAAATACAGGATAGGTGAGGCACAACCTCCAAATGGGCGCCATTATATAGCACTGGTATCATGAACCAGATCAGATTGGAACGTTTGGTGGGCATATAAGAACTTTTTTAATTTGACTCTAAATCCATGAATACTTTGCATATTTTTTATGGGGGGTGGGATATTGTTCCAGCATTTGGAGGCAGCATACCTAAAACTACCCCTAAAAGCAACTGTGCCATGTCGTTGCGTCGTAAGCTGCATAGCGCATTGCCGCAGTCCAGTCGATCTTTTTGAAGCGAACCAAGAAAGCTTTTTGTACAAGTATGAAGGAGCTTTATGCTTAATAACTCCAAAAAGTAGGCAGGCGAGATGCAATTTACGGCGGTGTTTCATTTTCAACATTGAACAGTTGTTTATAAAAGGCGTCACATGACTTCTAAATGGGATGTCAAAGCAAAAGCGTGCACAAGCGTTCTGTACTCGTTGGATGAGTTTCTGCGTTCTACCGAGTAAGCGAGGGCCAAAAACGATATCTGAGTAATTAAGCTGGGACAGAACTAGTGACTCAATTAATTGGATTCTCAAACTATGACTTAGATATGGCCGAATTTGATATAATACCTTAAGTTTATAAAAGCATATTTTTACTGATTTGGCAACGTGATTTTCAAATCTAAGTTCACTATCTACTTGGAGGCCTAGGTTTCGGGCTTCGTACACCCTTTCAATAGTAACATCATTAACCGTAACGTTTTAAAGCAACGTCCAACGTCGATGGATACTGCACATTGTTTTGAGGATCTATAAAAACCACGGCTTTAAATATAAAACCATTGTGTTGTGTGGCCATGTGACGAGTGTCATAAAAATTTTTAGTCACTTGAAAAAAATCTCGAAAACTGTAAAGAATAAGAACTTAATACAAATGCTACTTTGGCGTCAGGGGCCTAAAGCGGTTGCTTTAGCAAATTCCTGTGACTAACATAAAAGTTGACAAAATGAAGTGGAACTTTATGCTCTTTTACACATCTTATACTGATATAATATAAAGCTGATGAGTTGGTTTGAATGCGTTAATCTCAGGAACTACTGGTCTGAATTGAAAAATTTTTTCAATGTTAGATAGCCCATTTATCGAGGAAGGCTTTATATCATCACACCAAGACTAAAAGGAGCGGAGTACCAATGAAGAATGTTTCAAAATCGGGGAGTTTTGTAAACTAATTCCACGCCGACGCCATCGCGGACACAGCCCATATTAATATATTTGGACTTGTCAGTGAGTAACTCATCACAAACATTGTCAAAGACACATTTATTATAAACATAAATATTATTTTAGTTTATGTAAGCTATAATAAATTAAGAAAAGGTACGTTGGGGCTGACATAACCAAAAAGGTTCAAAGCCCCTTTGAAAAGAAAAGAAAGTGTATATACGTGTCAATTTTATTAAGCAATTCTCCAAAAGCGGCCACTTGGGTACTTAGGACTATTTAAATAATTGGAGTTCTCGGATCCTTTTGAAATTTGTCAAGTTTTCATATAACAGGTGTACGAACCACATAGTACATTAATATAATATAACAGTACAAACTCGTTGTAAATTTACAGTTTTTGTCAATATAGAAAAATATCGAATGTTGTTAATGTTAATTGTGGAAGAATATAATTATATAATAGAAAACATTTATTTTTCACTACATCTCTCTCTTTTCTTTCACCATATCCCATTTCCTTCCACACTCTTCTATTCTGACATACATCTTCTGTCACACCATAAATCATCATATCATACTTCACACAGTCCATTCTCTTTTTTTTGGTCTACCTTTACATCTACAACCATCCATCTTGTAGTTTAATATTCTTTTTGTCACGTGACTTTCATCCCTCCTCATTATATGCCTATACCAACTTAGTCTTCTTCCTCTCAATTTTTCAGTCACGGGTGCAACCCCTTATGTACTCATTTCTAACCTTTTCCATTCTCGTAACACCACACATCCATCCGCATTATTTTTCACTACATACACATAAAATGAACAATTTACAGTAGTCACATTACACAGTAGGAGCAACGGGCGGCCTTTCCAGACAACCTGAGCTATAGATATTATGAAGAGGAGTTTTGCAAGTGTATGACGGTGGTGTGCAAATTAATTACATATATAAATAGGATATATAAATGTAGGAATGTTAAGAATTTTTGATGTGTAACGGAACGCAAGTCTAAATTGAATGAGATGAATGATAAAGGTTTGATTGATTTGGAACGAACGGAGCAGAGAGTCGTTAGTCGAAAGCGTAAGAGGGTGGTAGGTTGCGTGTGTGAGAAAAAGTTGTTTTTTAAGGTGTTTTTTCTAAGGTGTATTATTCAGAAGATTAAAGTATTTTTTACGAAGATCTGTTTTATTCAAAGCAAGCCAATTTTCAACAACCACGTACCCATCCTCACATAAATACCACAGAATACATATTGTTACAAATTGGGCCACCTGCATGCCTAAATACCGAGAAAGACCCCACAGCTGCATGTTTTAAAAACGAATTCTTTTATTTACTTCGTGTTTAAACTTTAAAAACATCTACTGTTGTCATACTTATTTTATGGCTATAATTAGTGTCGAACGACTTAATCCTTGTTTTTATTGCATTGCGTCGAAAGTTGCCAGATGTGTGTGAACCCTTTGTCGGTATTATACAGTTAAGTGAACGGAGAGGTGGGGCAGTCAAACGAAAACTACGATACGATTAAGACGTGTAGTACTTTCGATTAGTGACATAGTGACGGACATTACGCGTGTTAAATTGCACTGAATCGTGCAGTGTGAATTGGTTGCATCCAGTTTCATTTTGTACTTGTTTTATACGTGTTTGTACAGTTCTAATAAACTCTATAGTAATTCCAACGGCATTTATTTTAATTCGAGTCCTGTAGCTCGTAACAATATACCTAAAGCGAATAAAAAAATTGTTTTGGGGTTTTCTTTATAAATATATCGAAATAACGATATAACCACCGTCCCTAAGTCCACAACTGGCAAGTTCAGTCCTTTGCGTAAGTTGATATTGATTATGTTAATTATCAGCTCTGTTCCTGACTGTACATACATGTTAATACCCTTGCAGCGTTTGCAGCGCTTTCTGTCAGCGTGTTTAAGCTCGTTAGCATCGAGTTTCGCTTGTTTATTACGAAAGTTCATTAGTAAGTTTGCACTTTGTATGATAAAGTACCTTTTATCATACCAATTATGATTTTGATGAAATTTCCCGAAATAAGTTCTCGGGGATTCCATGGACGCTCGTTCATTTCCCAACTTAAATCCCAACTAATGTGGAATTATTGTAGATATGTGCAACACCGTTCTACGCCGGGGAATTGCGCTAACTCATACGACTGCGCCGGTATTTTAGATAGATAGCTAACACTTTGTTATACCAATACAGACTTTTTGAATAATCCCTACTATTATTATAAATGTGAATGTAACTTTGTTTGTTACGCTTTCACGCTACTGACCCGATAATCATGAAACTTCGCAAATATATTCTTAGCGGTATTACAAGTAACATAGGATACTTTTTATGAATAAAAAAATTCGCGCACGAAGTCGCGGGCAGAAGCTGGTAAATACATAAATGATATTGACAACAGTTGTATGGTCCCGACAAAAACAAAATCCACCTGCATATCTGAAACAAAGCACAGTTATTACCTGTCGGCATTTGAGCTAATAAAATTTAAATTCTTTTATGGTCGTCTTCTTTTTTTTACTTTGTTGTATTGTAATATTTTATGGCGGTCATTAGCCGGATTAATGTCGACTTAGACACGGGGATATTGCATCTGTGCAGTATAAAGCAATGCCCTGATTGAGAGACGAGACTGTCGAGCAATAACCACGAGTGAAGCGAGACGTGTGTACTACAATCGGTAATCTTTTAGTGACGAACTTTGCACGTTTTATGGAATTATGACCTTCTGCATTACATATGTACTTGTTGTGTTGAGTTATTTGTACCTGTGTTATACGTGTTTGTATAGTTCTAATAAAGTTTATAATAATTCCAACGGCGTTTTATTTAGGGTCCCGCCAAACTCGTAACAATATTTTGGGAGAAATTTAATTCGCTTGTTTTTAAAATAAATTATATATCAATTTAAAGCTATTTTTGTGTATATGATGGATTAGGGTTATCTATATAACAGTTGCCGCAAATAGGGGTTGCCAGCTGTTAAAGATAGCGCCCTACGAGGGACACTATGCTGCGTTACGCTAACAAGGGACGTAGCGCGTAACTCCCTTTCACTCTAATTATCTTTAACAGCTGGCAACTTCAAATAGTAAACATATCTATTAGGGTGGTCGTTTAAAATTAAATTTCTTGCGACGCCCCCTCGCAATCAATTTTTCTTATATTTTTAGTTTTAACTTGAATCGTCTTGAGGCACGTGTTGTCTTGACTTGAAAAAATTATAAAAAAAATCCCAGTGTTTTTTTCATTAAAAGGAAGCTTTTTAGGGGGCGTCGCAAGAAATTTAATTTTTAACGACCACCCTAATATCTATATGCAAACGAAACACGTATAACACTACGAAATCGTGGTAGCGTGATGGCTAGCGCATGCGTCCCAAACTCAAAGGGCTCAGGTTCGATCCTGACCGGAACGCAATTTTTTGACCTAATATCCATATTGTCATTATTACCACATACTAACAACACCGAAAGAAAACATCGTGATGACACTCGTACATTGAGATAACCGATGTGTCAAACGTGCCAAGCCGCCTTAGACAAGCGTGGTGGGTATACTGTCCGTTCCCCAATAGTGGGATGCCCGAGCCCAGCAGTGGGAAGTTTATGGGCTGTTATTATTATTATTATAACACTAGCTGACCCGACAAACGTCGTACCACCTGAACCAATAATTAAAAAAAACTGAATGATAATTGCAGAATGTTTAAAAAATAAAAAATGTGGTCAAAACTTAACCGGAATGAACACCAAACGTTTGACATTGAAAACCAAAAAAATGAAAAAAATCTTTTAAATTTTATTCGATTTTGGAATGACTTTTCAATTAAATTGATTTCTAAACGACGGGACGAACATGAAATGTTTGACAGGCAGGAATATTTTCTAAGGGAAAGCAAAATTGTTGTTTTTACTATATTTCAAGAATTTTTCATATTTACTCACCTTTTAAACCTTCCCTGGACTTCCACAGATAATTAAAAACCGTTCTCGAGTTTTAGCGAGACAAACGAACAGCGATTGATTTTTATATATATATTACATAGATTAAATTGAGATTTCAACAATACTTTCCATTGTCCACAGTAAAACCGAAATCAGTGGAACTAATCACGGACGAAGGCCAGATTTTGAGCGATGGGGAGGTCTTGGGACCCCTGATGGAGCGGACCACGATCAACGTCAGCTGTGTCGTGAAGGAGGGAAAGCCACAGCCTGAGGTTACCTGGTACTTCAATGGGAAGGAACTTAAAGGTAAGTTATTTTAATTTTTTGGCCTTTCTGTTCTCAATTGTTTTGGGAGACGTTCTACCTTTCTATTTTAAATCATTATATTTCTTAATATATATGACGACTAAAGAGGTTAGTCGTTCATAATACGTGACTCAATTTTTTCAATTCATCTCCATCCCCCACCCTGAATACGGTATAGACCATTAGATCTATTGACTTTAAGTCCATATTGTTAAACTTTCTACAATCGATGAAGAAAAACAGCGTAATGAAACTTCGGTGTGCAGAGGTAACCGATGTGTCAAACTCGCAAATCCTCTTTGAAATAATGAGAATTAGAAATGGGGGGGGGGGCGAGCCCAGCAGTGAGACGTTTATTTGCTGTTATTAAAATCATAAAAACTGTGTCCCCTTAATTTCTGAAGTATGTAGTCGAAATTTCAAAAAGTTAAGGTAGTAGAGCTTGTAAAATATTTTTTTTATGAAAATCTTATTAAAAAAGATTCCTGCAACAGTTTTAAAAATATTTCTTCTTCAGCCAATTTCAGTCCACTGCTGGACGTAGGTCTCCTCAAGTACGCGCCACATATCCCGGTCTCCCGTCTTCCTCATCCAGTCCCTGCCGGCGAAGTTGCGTAGGTCGAAATATTTATTATACCAATTTTGATAAACTTAAAAAAAACATACTAATACTTATTAGTGTAATTCGTTGAAACACACATAAATAATATTTATTTATTGATATAGAAATTACAGCATGAATTTAACGTAAACAACAAATTGGGCTTTCTAGATGTAACTTGAATCATTTATTGTTTTTACAAAATTATTAAATTTTACACGCTATATTTACCATTTCTAAAAATATATATACAACTTAATTTATAAAAGATACAAACTACAAATAATAAATAGGTCCCAAATCACCGTCATTTGGGAACGTTCCCAAAACGCTGGCCGCATTACCACGTTGTATGGCAACGCTTACGCGTTGACCAAAATATAGTCCAGCGTTTTGGTTTCGTGAGACATTTTTTTTTTGAGGCGAGGGAAAATGCCTAACCGATTTACGCACTCTCTGGGCCGTCACTAGGAAACGGCACGCATCCACAGGGGGCGGTAACGCTAGCAATTGTATGCTTTATTTGCGTTCCGTCCGCGATGGATTACACAGAGGAGTGTGGAGACTCCGAGTGATGCCGCACGGGCGAGCAACCTCAATACCCACTAAAAACCCTGTTGACCCTGCGCTTTTGTTTGTGATGGAAAGACTGAGGTATAGAACATAGTTACGCAACAGTCGATCCAGCGCAATAAAGTGCCTGAAGTGTGCCCTGGGAGAACACACTCCACTTCGAGACGGGGGTAGTTGTTAAATCCCTTGCTGTACCTAGTAGCTAAGGGCCCCCTCGTTCCGGAACTTAACTCAGGAAGGGAAGGAAGTAATGCGCGTACCTGCCTCTCCGGGTGCCAGCTGAAGGCCGGCGACCTCGAGAAGAAACCGTAGCACGCGCCGAAGGACTTCGCTCCCTATCCCTTTCTGCGGCCTCTTTGAGAGACATTACTGCCTCGCAAAAAGTAACCGCAGCATCCCAGCGGTCGTCGCTCCGCAACATGGCCGTTACCAAGTCGCCGAGCGATCCGACGGCTCCTACGCAGTTTCGTGAGACATCTATCAACCTTGTGTAAGTTGTAAGTTAATTTCAAGTTAAGAAACAACCACACGCTTATTTAATCAACTTAAAACCAACTTTAAACAAGTTGAGTACACATTTAATCAGCGCAGCCCTATTGGGTAGATACGGGTGAACTGCGCCCCATCTTTCGAGATTTATAGCTCATTCTGAGTACAGAATTGCGTTTTACGTTACACTGAACATGTGCCACCTCGGCCGTAGGGTTGCTAAACATTTTAAAATCATAATTAAACTACGTTGTAACGGTTTTAAGCGTGGTAATTTGTTTGATTTTCATCCCGACGTTTTGGCCACCGTGATCACGGAAGACATTGTCAATGAGTATTATTAAAGTTTCATATTATTCCTCAAACGAATTCCTTAATGACAAATTTAAATCATAATATCGATACATAAGGCGAAAGCGATACGAAGTGCGCGGGTTCGATCCTGACCAGAACGCATGCACCTCTTGGTCAGTTTTCTGATCTAATGTGCATATTGCTACAATTACCACGTGCTAAAAACGGTAAAGGAAAACATCGTGATGCAACCTGCACATCGAGATAACCGATGTGTCAAACCTGCCAAGCCGCCTTGCACAAGCGTGGCGGGCATACTGTCCGTTCCCCTATAATGGGAGGCCCGAGCCCAGCAGTGGGACATTTATGCGCTGATATTATATAATATTATTATTATATATATCATACATACATACATACATAACTTCACGCCAGGTCCCTTGCGGGGTAGGCACGAACAACAGAGCGCCATTTAGGCTTATTCTTACACACCTCACTTGCTTCTTTGACATTCATAGTTCTTGTCATGCACGCTCGTCTGTTCTTAAGGCTCCTGACATCACCTTCTGCTAGTACACGATCAATTTGATCATGGAAGGTGTGTCGTGGCCTTCCGCGACTTCTGCATCCATCCACTTTTGCATTGTATATCTGTTTAGTCATTCTTTCATCATACATTCTTTCCACATGCCCGAACCACCGGAGCATATATTATATATATCGATACATAATTAATATATTTTAACTAAAGTCATTAAATAATTGAAATACTCAGATTGAAATAATAATTTAAAAAAAAAACATATCTACGTAATTAATAAATAAAGGTAATAAATATTATCCAAGTTATGTAAAAGGTACTTAATTATTTTATTAATATATTGTGACTCGAATTAAAATGCTGTTAGAATTATTATAGAGTTTATTAGACCATATAAACATGTATAATATAATACATACAAAACACTGTTACCATTGCTTTATACTGCACAGTTGCAACATGTCCTCCCGGTCGCGTGGACCGAATTTCCTGGAATCAGTTTATGCTTTAAATCCGTAACACCTGGCTAATGATACCAATACAACAATAGGCCGCATGCCAAGAAGTAAACAAAAAAAGACAACCATAAAAAAATAATCCCAATGTTATTAGTTCAAATGTCGATAGGTCATAAATGTGCTTTGTTCCAGATATGCAGGCGGGTTTTGTTATGGTCGGGATCTGAGTTGTAACAATGTAATAGGATATAATAATAGGAAGTAATTATTTAAATAATGACGATTAAGATCCTGCGTACTTGCACACCATTGAAACTGGCAAAATGTACTGAACAATGTATTTCTAGGAATAACACCTGTAGGCAACTACATTTATGCAAGAATAAATAATTCATTTGATTTATTTAATCCACCACCAACTTGTTCTTTATTGTTTTTAATAGTATTGGTATTAATTATTATTTTCTTTATGGGAGCCTAATCTAATTTACCACTGTTTCACAATATCTCGTGGCTTGAAGAGAAGAATTATAAGTAAAATAACTTGGGTTTCTAAATACAACATTTTGAGGTCCTTGATATCATGTAGCAGTATAGTGCTAGCCAAGACAAGTAAAACGAGCCCAAACACGACGGGTCCATCTTGTTTAGTACAGGAGTTCCTATGACCACCTTCCGACTCCATCATCAGATCAGCTCCATGGTACTATATTATTGCATTGTCACGCGATATACATATGCGTGTGATAGGTTAATCTAATGTTTGGTGTATCATATTCTTAAAGACCTTCTTAAAATTTTAATATGTTGTATAAAAACATGGACCAATAACGAAGTAAGTGTTTATACAAACATCTGATACTCATTAATTACATTATTTTCACCTTAGTTATTAATCCAAACGGAAATCTGAATCCGTAACCGCTAAAATTTAAAAAGAAAATGTAACGGTCAGGAAACGTCACTTGGATGTTCACGACTATAAAAGCGGAAGGTTCGGCCGGCATGGATCATTATCGATCCAGCCGTCGAACAGTACAGAACTCCGAAGTTGTTCGCCATACCTGCTAACAGTCAAGTAAATTATTGTTCTCGTTATATAAATACCGATACTACTATGATACTATTGTTCTCGTTATATAAATACCGACCTATAGCAATTTGAATTGAGTTAAAATACAATTGCTATTATGTTGGGAAAGTAGAATCATTATTGGTCATAATCGAAGTGTCATTCGCTCCCGGCTTGAGCCTACACGTGCAAAATTTCAGCTCTATCGGAAACCGGAAAGTTGGTCAAATTTAACTTGCAAGATTCCACCCGAACTTACATACATACATCCATTGCAAGTTAAATACAATCTTGTAAAAATATTTTATTTATATTTCCTGAATGTCCGCCAGCCCTATTTATAATAGCTCTTATATTTAAATTACATTGGGTTGATGTTCAATTAAAGCACTTTGCCCCGTCTCGGCTTGGAGCGGTAACGCACGGGAACACGGGAATTACCGGCACACTCTTAAGCGGTGTCATGATCATCTTCAAGATGAAGATATATCATTTTTTTGGCTTAACCAAATAACGCTGGTTGCGTTATTAACGGGACGGTCTAGCACTTTACTAATTTTGGTTATTGCAGTTTTTTTTCGCTCACGAAAAAGCGTCACCGCCGCGTGTTCTAACACTTACATTTTTAAACTCGTGATATCTTTCGAATGGAATGTCCGAATTGCATAATTCAAAAAGTTGTATAAAGGTATTGAAGCAGTCTTGAATATGAAGTTTACTAGTTTATTTATTTAAAGATGAATACCAAGATACAAATAAAGAGTATTTTCTAGCGGCGGCATTTTAATTATTTATTTTTTTAATAAAAGAACACTTATTGTGGCATAACTATAATAGTTAGACATATACTGTCGCAACACTTTCTGTGTTTTATATAGCTGGAGTACAGCAGAGACGCTGACTTGTCCCGGTTTTGAACTGTTTGCATGTTAAAAAGACTAAATACAACTTGCTTAAAGCTAACTGTTTCATGCCAATATTCTGTGAGAACGTGGTCGTGGAGAAAACAACCGACAGCCAGGTGGAAGGGTATTTGCCCGTCTCGATGGTTACCAGCCTTGGACTGGAGTATGCCGTCATAACAACCTTGACTTGTGTTCCGGCACCAGTGGCTAAGTTCCAGTCTCCTTTAAGATAATAGCATTTGCATCTTTGGTGTTGCATACGTCCCTAGGTGATGGTAACCGCTTTCCTTCATGTGGGCCGTCTGCCTGTCTACTGACCTCATGCAATAAAAAATATCACACTGTTCGAACGGGCTTCAAAATAATAACAGCCCGGAACTGTCCTACTGTCGGGCTCGGGCCTCCTACTGTAGGGGAAATGGACAGTATGCCCGCCACGCTTGTCCAAGGCGGCTTGACAGGGTTCACACATCGGTTATCTCGACGAGCAGGTTGCATCACGATGTTTGCTTTCACCGTTGTCAGCTCGTGGTAATTGTAACAATATGCACATTCGATCAGAAAACTGCCTAAGGCCCGGTTTCCATCAAAGCAGAAAGGAGAGGCGACGAGAGATGTGCTGCGAAGCTGGCAGGTTATTTCCACCGAAGCGGAGAGATGTGAGCTTTGTGTAGTCCCGCACATGCCTTCGGGTGTATAGAAAAATGAGACATCTCCTCTCGTCTCCGTTTGATCTATTTCCACCGAAGCTAAGCGGAGAGGAGATGTGGAAATAACAAAACCTGATTGGTTATTTAAAACACATCTCCTCTTGTCTCCTCTCTGCTTTGCTGGAAGCCGGGCCTAAGTGGTGCATGCGTTCCGGCTAGGATCGAACCCGCGCCTTTTGAGTTTGGAACGCGTGCGCTAGCCATTACGCTACCACGACCTTGAAGCTAAAAGCTGTAACCAAAATACTGATTCCAGCAAGACAACAACGTTAACATATCATCATATATCATAACTGAATTATAAAGGGTCCAAAGATCTGGCAACGTTGCCTCTTTTCTCTATATAATTAGAAATCTTCCCTCACTTGAACCCTTTGCCAGCAAACTTAATATTCAAGCAGCGTATAGGACCGTAACAAAACAAACATTTAAAATGTTTACCGCGGGACGTTCGCCGGTTCGATTCCGTGCCGATATTTATTGTTTGTACGAGCACCGTTGAATGCAAAGCGGGGTATTCCCGTTTTATCTGTTTGAGTAGGTCAGTAGGGGATGGAGGCACATATATTCACTACGACGGGGTTTTCTTACGCCTGTTTATGGGTTGAGAGATAGTTTTGAGTGCGAAAACGTTGGGCTGTATTCTAGGACTATAATCTGAGACTAATATATAAAGCTGAAGAGTTTGTTTGTTTGTACGCGCTAATCTCTGGAACTGTAGGTCCGATTTGAAAAATTCTTTCAGTGTTAGATAGCCCATTTATCGAGGCAGGCGATAGGTTATATATCATTACCTTGAGACCAATAGGAGCGGAGTACCAGCGAATGTTTCAAAATCGAGGGGTTTTTAACTTACTTTTTGTTAAACATTACACGCGGACGAAGTTGCGGGCAGAAGCTAGTCTTATTATATTCAACCCAATGGTTTGTAATGAATATTCTATGGGTTAGAATGCATGCACAAATAACGAATCGTTAGTGTTTCCGGATCGTGAAAATAACGATTCGATTTTAATAGTGGATTTCTTCATACATACATAAATTCATGCTAGGTCCCTTGCGGGGTAGGCACGTAGAAAAGAGCGCAATTCAGGCTTATTCTTACACACCTCACTTGCTTCTTTGACATTCATAGCTCTTGTCATGTGTTTCTTGTTGTGCACTTTTTGCCACAACTCCAATAATGTTTCGAAACGTAATTGTATAACTTGTGAATTTTTTAAAAGAAGAGCCTAAGACAAATATGAAGCAAGTAGTGAGTGCAAGCAAGTAGAGTACATCGAATAGGAAGTAGAGTTAATTATTTCGTCTTTATACATATATGACCTTCAAAAATGTTGTTTAGTAGAACTTGGAACAAATAAAAATGTTGGATGTTAATATGACCGTGTTGACACGCACTAGAATCGTGAAATATCTTGAATATGTGAAAACTGATCCGCAATTATGAATCGTTATGACAAGTCACTTGACGGATCGTTTTTCGCGATTCGTCTTTTGTTTGTACTTTTTTATGATAAATCACGATTCGGAATGTGAATGTCTATGCGTCTTTGAATAATCGTTAATGAATCGTTTTGATCAGTTACGATTCGATTTAAAAATGTCCATTTTTGCTTATTAATAATAAATTACCAATGATCAATGCCTAACCATGAATGTTTTCGGGGTATATTTGCGACAAAATGTCAGAAACACAAAATTACTAAAAATTGTCTTTTATGCTTACGCTTATGTTTTACGTTGTATAAATTATCTATTTTTTTAAATTTTGGTATTTATATTAAATCACAGACAGACGTCGATTTTATAAGTATACGTCAAATACCTTGTTTCGAATGATTACGTTCCCAATTTCCAAAACTTACTAGTAAATCGAGCGAACTAAATTTGGTAAGTGGATTTGTGGCTTAGTGCAATACTGGCGCGTGCACTAAGCATTGTTAAGTGTAATGAATTAGTGATCGGTCTGTATTTGGGATTAGTTTCCAATTTGCTCGTCAAAAGTACTCGAAATAATGTTTCCAGGTAATAGACATTACGGAGATTAAATGTACATTAAATTAATTTGTGTAAGTAAAATAAAACTTCTGTTTAGGGCTTTACACGCGGCAGCGCCGCGGGGTAATCTCTAGTACATACAATATAATAATTTTGTTGCACACAAGAAATTAATACACATGAATTAACAATCATATAGCTAGTATAATCGGCAGTCTTATCGCTAACAGCGATTTCTTCCAGCCAACCAACCTTACATCTAAATTTCTAATTACGTAGTTGCGGGACTCGAATTTAAATGCCATTGGAATTACTATACAGTTTATTAGAACTATACAAACACGTATAACACAGGTACAAATATAACCGAACACAACAAGTCCAAACGTAATGAAGAAGGTCGTAATTCAATAACACGCGCAAAGTCCGTCACTTTAGATTACCGATTGTAGTACACATGTCTTGCATCGCTCTAGGTTATCGCTCGACTCCCCCGTCCCTCAATTAGGGCATTGCTTTATACTGCACAGAGAAAAGTCTGCCGGCCGCGTGCACCGAATTTCCTAGAATCAGTTTCTACTTTAAATCCGAAAACCTGGCTAATGACTGCCATAAAAGATTACAATATAACAATGGACTGTTTTCTAACCACAAATTTTAACCCAAAGTAAACCAAGAAGTCCAAATGCCGAAAGGTAATAAAATGTGTTTTTACAGGTATGCAGGTGTGAATTTGTTTTTGTCGGCGTCCAGGTAATAAGGCTGGCTAGATTTCCACTCGCTGAGAACTTGACAAATCTCTTTTGCTTCATCTAATTTAATTTATTTTTAAAGTTATGCCAGCAACGAAAATATGTCAAAGATAAAACTTTGCATAGAGAATTTTATAATAGCGAAGTCTGAAATGTGGTTAGGAACGAACCAACTTATCCGAGCTATCGGACACTTCAATTCCAAGCAGACAGACAGAATCAATTTATTTTTTCGCATACGGATCTTGAAATATTGCAATCGGAAAATTCTTCTTTCAATGTTTCAGGTACAATTTTCCTGCAGGTTTATCCCTAAATTAGGTAGAAAGTAACCTTTGCTCATATTTGACCTATACAATAGCTTAGTTTGGTTATAATTAATTAAAAGAGTATGTGGTATGGTATTATTTTTTAGTTCAAGAATATCGCTTTTGTATATTAGGAACAAGACCGGACTTAATACACTACCCTGTGGTACTCTAATTACTTTAAGGTCAGAAAGGCAATATTTTTGTTCGGAGTCTGAGCTTCTGTTTAAGATATATGATGCTAAAAATTTAAGTACTGTTTTGGAATGAATTTATTAGTTGGAATAAATTGAATTCCAAAATAAATATTTCCTACATTAGCAAAGATAGATACATCTAGGTAAGTTTTTAATCACCTATAATCGTACACCTATCTGAATTGTTACATAAGTTATATTCCCTTGACATTAGCTACAGAGTCATTCGTATGCAGGGCTCGCGCCAAAGTGATATATTACGGAACCCCAATACGTGACTAGTACGTGCAGTAAGGGTGTAGGCAGAATTATAATAAATAGCTATGAGGCAACAGGAGGTACTAAGTATACCATCTCTCAGGAATAGGTGAAATCCTACCTGTTAATAAAATAGGAATAGAGAGAATAGTGCCAAGATAAATAATAATGAAGACAAATATTTGTATGACAATATTTAGATTAAATACAGAGAGACCAATCGATATGAAAACCATATTTTGTACTATTGCCGGTGTGGCGAAATAAACCTTTTCGCCCACTGCCTGGCAGGCATATTTTTAGGATGAAAGATTGTCAATTGTGACCTGACATTAGAGACAGAGAGAGAAAAAGTCGTCTTCAAAATGTATATATTTTCATCCCTTTAAATCTCATTATAATTATATTTAATGTTACCTCTTTCGGATATGTAAATATTATGTATCGAATTATATATTTGATAAATGAACGGGTATTTATTCCTACAACGACCCGTCACTTGTATTTCTACAAATAAAGATTCAAGAGTTGAAAAAGGAATGTTAAGGTGGTTTGGGCATGTAGAGAGGATGGATGAAAATAGAATCATAAAGCAAGTGTATGACAGTATTGTGAATGGTAGAGTTGGTACCGGTAGACCACGACGTACACTCCATGATCAAATAACAGAAGTGTTAAAACGAGGTCAGGTAAAAAGCATATCAAATCAAACGTGCATGTATGAAGAGGTTAATGAAAGTAGATGAAGCGAAAGTTGTGTGTCAGGATCGTCGCAAGTGGAAATCTATAGTCTCTGCCTACCCCCATGGGAAAAAGGCGTGATAATATGTATTTATGTATGTATGTAAAGATTCATTCATTCATAAGTGTCGATAAATATTTTTTAGCTAGACATGCTGTTGGAAAGTTTCTTCTCTTTAAACAGCGACAACACGTTGCGAAGCGGTGTAAATAGAAGAGGATGCAGATTTAAATTTCAACTTATATGTACGATAATAAATGTTCTCCAATGGAACCTATTTTGAATAAAGACCTTTATTTAAATCCCACTCATATCATAATATTATCTCATGAAAACCCCAGCAGTGGGTCCGAACCATTCCGTTTTATGAAGAGTATACTTGCGACGTTTGTCCAAGGCGCATTGGCCATGCCCGGAGTCTGTAGCTCAAATTGACAGTCGAATTTAATTAAAATCATAATTTTTAGCGATTTTAGTAATCTGTAAACCATCATGCTCAATATTGAATCAATCTGTTTGTAGTATAGGGCGCCGTCTAAGCTACCATGGCTTTTATGAAGCTCGTAAATATATAATAACTATATTTTTGTTATAATAACCACCATAACAGTCCAATCAGCCTCATAGCGTTGTTAAGATACCTAAAATAACCTCGGTACACAAAATGTCACCCGAGGGATGCAATGTACAAACGAATATGGAATGTATCTCCATGTTATAGGGCTGAATACTCTTTGGAGGTGGTTCCTAGAAGAAATCTTGGAGTGGCCATAATATGAGATTGCTGTGTATGAATAGCTAAAAATGTTGGAAGGAACAGAGTAAAACCTCAAATTCAAATCAATACATTTGTACGGCATACAACCATTTTGGATAGTTGTGAAGTGAAAAAAAAACTCCGTATAAATTGTATTGTTACGAGTTATGCAAGACTCGAATTAAAATGCCGTTGGAAGTACCATATAATTTATTAGAACTATGCAAAGACGTATAACATAGGTACAAATATAACTAGACACAACAAGTCCAAACTGCACGATTAAATAACACGCGCAAAGTCCATCTCTATATAACTTAGTCGAACGTACACGCGTCTTGCTAGTGTAGTAATTATCGCTTGACAGCCCTACCCCTCCGTTCGGATATTTGTTTTATACTAACTATCTAATACAACAACCGACTGCGTGGACTGAGTTTTCCAAGGAAACGTAATCTGCACACCTGGTTCAATATTCCTGCGAACAGCCATAAACGCAACAATAGGCTATTGTCTAATTGTAAATTTTAAACATAAAGTAAACAAAATAAATGCGGGAAGGGTAACAAACCAGGTGCGCATTTCTTTGTCGGTATGTAATAATACTAATAAACAAAGACAAATGTGTTTTATTTCGAATGAAATAAGGTTTAATTTATCTATTCAAATCACATCGATTCTAAAGAACTTTCACTTCAATAATGGACTGAAGGATATAAGAATATTGTATTATATAAAAGTAGCACATAAGAACCCGCTGTAGAACATATTCTTGCTACAGAACCACTTGTAGATTCATCTCGGCACACATGTCTGAATTGTGCTAACAATAATTGCCTTCAAATCGTCCGCTGTACAATGCCGTATCGATGATCGCGATGGCTGCTCCCAAAATTGCTCTACGACGCTGACACCGCTGCTATGACACGCATACCAATCAGGCTAGACGTGTGTTGCTAGATTTGAAATGGGGACTTTTATTATAAAACCACTATCTGTCGGCGAATTTGTGTACATTATGCTACTGGCAAAGATTATAATATACAAAGAGCGACAGATAGTAAAATATACTATATCAAAAATTGAAAATTTGATAACGTGACGGATCTTCTTATTTATGCCATTCTCCACCTGAACCTGAAGATTGAGTACGTGACAGAGATGGCACAAAATCGCGCAGAAAAGAGGCTTCATCGTCATGTGATTGTCGAACAATCCAACTGCTCGACCCCACAACCCAAGTGTGAAGAGATTCAAAAGAACTAAACCGTTTGAATTAGTGTAGTGTACCGACTTACCGACAAGGAAATGCGCATACCTGGCGGTAGTAAAACGTAGTTTATTACCTTTCCTGCATTCGAAGTTCTTTTGTTTACTTCGTGTTTAAGAAAACATCCTATTGCTATCGTACTTGTTTTATGGCAGTCATTAGTGTCGATCCTTGTTGTTATTGGATTGCATCGAAGCTTGCCAGATGTGCAGATTAATTCAGTGAACGCGACCCTTTATCGGTGTTATATAGTTCAGTATATAACAATGCCCGAATGGAGGGGTGGGGCAGTCAAGCGACGATTACGATACTAGCAAGACGTGTAGTACTTTCGATTAGAGATATGGTGACGGACTTTGCGCGTGTTATTGAATTGTGCAGCTTATACAGTATCTAGTTATATTTGTACCTGTTTTATACGTGTTTGTAAAGTTCTAATAAACTGTATAGTAAGTCCAACCACATTTTAATTCGAGTCCTGAGATTCGTAACAGTACTATAGTAGTGTAAAGCGCAAAATAAAAACAGTATATAAGTGATGTTTAAGATTCTACTTATTAAGACTTATAATCTTAAGGGACTTTAGGTAGATTACAATGTATCTAAATTAAGTTGTCTTTTTTTGTATTACTTTATAATATTTAGTGCATTTCACATTATATACAAAAAAATGTTTTGTTAACATATCTTAAAGCTGACATTTCCATGTAGATTCCTGGAATATGAACCGCTGGGATTTACTGTACGCGAGAAAAATATTTCATCTACTAGTAAATTCTTAAGAGCACAAAAGACGTACATTTTATAACGTGTTTGGACTGCTTGGAATATTTTAAATTTTTATTCTGGAGTAGAATATGGTAGACAAAAGGAAAGGTAAACCAAAAACGAGATGGATGGATAAACAAGGATAATTTCACCGACCATATCGACCACATCGACCAATTTGACCAAAATGACAAAAATGGCAAATCATAAAATAAAAACCTATCCTACTTTCTATGATAATTTCTATATATATCTATCCCCAAACTTATCCTCCATAATCTGGGATGACAAGTAGGGATGTAAGACATACATACCGAATTAAGCCAAATCGATCCAGTAGTTTTGGGGGCGTCCATTAACGTGAGGTGTTCTAGGGGGGTAGGGGTTCAAGCTAATTTTTCCAAATCACACTTATGGGGGAGGAGGGTCTTAGCAAATGTCGCGAAATTTTTTTCTAGCAGAAAACCGTGTAAAATTGCGTGAAAAATTATTTCTATAATATTTTTTTCTCAATAATTTATTACGTTTCAGCCAAAACATTTTCAAGAATCTAGCATGAGATTAGGGGAGAGATTTGAGGAAAACGAAATCGCACCAAAGAGGAGGAGGGGTCGAAACATTATCAAGAATGCCTCAAGTAATTAGTGGACGCCCCTTTTCCGTGAAACAAGAACCGACAGACAGACAGAGTTACTTTCGCATTTATGATGCTGCGTCACGTTTCATCCACCAATTTATTGATATAGCACATTTAAAGACTATGTCTAATTCATGAACGTGATGCTAAAGTTAATAAAGATAATAAATATCGGTGTTTGAGCTGTCGATAAGGCTGGCCGTTTTTCTATATCATCAAAAATGTCAAACTCATAAACGTGTAAATATAATAGTTAATATTGATGTGCACATCACGTAAACGATAAGTTTTCTGTATATATTGTTGCGAGTGCGGGACTCGAGTTGAAATGCCCTTGGAATTACTGTAGAATTTATTAGAACTAAACAAAAACGTATAAAACAGGCACAAATATAACTGGATACAACCAGTATAAACTGCAAGATTCAATAACACGCGCAAAATTCGTCACTATATCGCTTATCGAATGTACGCGTCTTGCTTTAATCGTGGTTCTCGCTAGACTCCTCCGTTCACGCATGGTTTTATAGTAAACTATACAATACAACAATCGACTGCGTGGACTGAGTTTTTCTACGTAATCTGCACACCTGGTTAGTTATTCCTGCAAACGGCCATAAAAGAAACGCTAATAAAATTGTATAATAATAATTGTAAATTTTAAACATAAAGTAAACAAAAGAAGTCCAAATGCGGTAAGGGTAATAAACCTGGTGCGCATTTCTTTGTCGGTATGTAACAATATACAGCCTTTTGTTTATTGTTAAAGTCAAATTAGTTTATCCTTGGCGAAATCTGTGATTATAGAAGTATAGTATTTGACAACAAAACCTTAATAATGTTCAAACTTATAATTTTAATTAATTATGCTTAAGTATTTGGTTTTGATAAATAAAATTAAATATTAATTAAATTTATACGGGACCACCTAGAAACCAGATTGCCTCCAACGCAGGAGAAAAGCTGCTCAGAGACAAAAACGTTACGGTTGACATTATGCATATGACTCAAGAACCTCCTTTTTTTCAGTCGGTTAAACTAGAAGCACAGACAACAAAGAATAAATAGTCAAAGCGAAATATTATCTTGAAATCCATGAAAATCTTTCACATAAAGGCATCGCTCGCTCTCTTTCAAATAAATACCCTCAAATAAAAGACCCCGACAATATGAGCTTTTGGTTATTTTTCATACAAGCGCAGTATGCCGATGTTCCATCTCTATTTTCCTGATTTTTCATCCTTTCCAGGATTCCGTAGCTATTTTCGCAAAAACAAAATCCTTGTACAATCGTCATGCCTACAAATAATATGTTATTTGTTGTTGTCCTATTGAATATACACTGTTTGCTACAACTCCATTAATTCTTCAAAAGTCATTCTGTAACATACTTCTGTATAAAACTTTACAAAAATAACTTGAAATATAAAGATTTTTTTTTGCTAGGTGTGTTGCTGGGGAGTTTCTTGCCGCTTCTTCTCCTTAACAGCAATAACACGCTGCGAAACGGTGCACATAATCTAGGAAGTAAAATTAAATTGTAACCTATATGTATGACCTTCAAAAAGTTTTCTCCAGTGGAACTTATTTTGAATAATAATTTTTGAATTTGAATTTGAACCAGACGGCCCATCTGACGGAAAGTGGTTACCATCGCCTATGGGCATTTGTAATACCAAAGTACTACCAATGTGCTGCCGCACTCTTAAGACTGGAACCTGGTGACTAATGCCAGAACACAGCTTAAGGTTTTTTGTCGGCATACTCCAGACTCGAGGTGTGGTGTTTCCGTCCAATTCCAAGTGCGTAACCCTTAGGGTGGTCGTTAAAAATTAAATTTCTTGCGACGCCCCCTAAAAAGCTTCCTTTTAATGAAAAAACACTGGGATTTTTTTATAATTTTTCAAGTCTGGACAACACGTGCCTCAAGACGATTCAATTTAATTTTTAACGACCATCCTAGTAACCCCCCCCCCCCCGCTCTGACTTGAAAATATCTTGATATATAAAAATGAATGTTATATAATCGTAAACTATACATTTGATCATGTGATGATATTTAGCAAAGTTGTTGTGCATGAGCCAAAGAAGGTTTCTGAGTTGGTTCACAATTGGAGCCGGTAGGTGGCGCTGCTGTCGGCATATCGATTGAAGCTTTTCCGGGCAGGACGACGTCTGACGGGGCAGCTAGTTTATTATAAAAACACGCCAGCACTGATGTTGCGAAAAACCAAACACTTGATGTTATTGCTACGGAACACTTCGCAGTGCGTAGCAAGCAAGCAAGCACTTGGCCGGTGTTTTCTTTTTATCTCCGATATTATCCATCCCATGCCATATATAGTGAAGGCTATGCGACGTTTTGTATAACTTTGATTGAAATATCTTCTTTATTGTGAACTCTTCTTTGTTACTGAATGGAATTGATTTTGAATTTTGCAACGTATGGTGGCCGGTACTTACATCTTGCTGACCGTTCGTTTGCGTTGCCTTACTATCTAAAAAAAAAAAAAAATTGTTATAAGCCCCACACAAGATAGTATTACACTGGTCGGCAACCGAATCCTTTAAAAATCTGATAAATATGTAGAATTAAAATGTGCTTTTAGTTTCTTGCTATCACTATTTTTTTTGTGAAATACTTTTTTCTTCTTATCAAGCTCCAATATACCATCTTGTCAGTAAATTTAATTTTCTTTTCCGCAAATCTTTAAGCAATATCTCATGAATATGATGAAAGTTTCTAGCAAGATATGTTAAACATAGAGAAACCATGCATTGTAAATGTTTATTACTTGATTTGCCACGAAATTATAATAGAATACATGAAATTGGATCCACAATTCCTGGACACTTGGAAGTACTTCACGGTACGTGGCGGACGCTCCATGCCATATGTGTCCAAATTATGGAATGAACTCCCTTCCACAGTTACAACATGACGCTCTTCAAAAAGGGCGTGAAAAGCTACCTAAAATCTCAACGAGGTAGGCAACGTATCGGCTCCCCTTGAGTTGCAGATGTCCATGGGCGACGGTAGCCACCTACCACCAGGTGGTCCGTTTGCCAGTTTCCCTACTAGCAAACATAAAAGAAGAAAAAAATGCAGAAAATACAAACTGAAATTACTTTATCAATAATTTGAGTATTTTAAAAGTTTTCGGATTTTAATGCCACTGTCACAATAATTTAATACACGTAGGTAAAGAAAAAAAAACTTCAATTACAAAAAATAGATGTGATACAAAACTTTCAAAACTATATTTATATTGAGATTTTTTTTTATTTTGGTACCGACCAGTGTTATTTTTGAACAATATAATCCAGTGAAATCTTACAATTTAAGGACCGAATATTGCATTTTTAGAGGACACAATTTTATTTTTGGGAAATGTGTAGTGGTCAATAGAAGTTTAACCTCAACTTTGTGGGGTCGCCACCCTTGTCCCCCGGCCGCCATCTTGGAAAAAGTGGGGGGCCACACATATTCCAAAAATAAAATTGCTAAGAAATGCAAAGTTCATGTAAAATTTCAATGGACTAGTAA
The DNA here is from genome assembly GCA_012273795.1 of Dendrolimus punctatus. Classification (NCBI taxonomy): domain Eukaryota; kingdom Metazoa; phylum Arthropoda; class Insecta; order Lepidoptera; family Lasiocampidae; genus Dendrolimus; species Dendrolimus punctatus. The sequence continues at coordinate 1,514,449 of CM022553.1, forward strand.
TCAAATTCTATATTCTAAATGAAATGACAGTAGAAAAACACAAATATGGCTTTCCTTTAACATCCAGTAGTAGAAGTCGCTTAACTAAGTTTATATGGCCCAAGTGGAATATAGCAAATTATTAATTGAATTAATTGAAATTCAGAGTCCTCTGACGACTGTTCGTTGTTGAGTTCAGTTGTGAACTTTGTTAATTTAATATCAAGCGACACAGAAACAGAGAGTTCCACCAGTAGTCTCTTAGTTCTCAAAGTTTCAATCCCAAGTTTTAATTTGAAAAATTTAATCGCGATTCTAATATGAGATAATCCAGTTGGAGTTGAGAACTGATATAATATAAGACCTTTGTGTAAGGTTTCTTTTCTATTATTTAATACAAGATGTGTTCGCTGTTTCACTCGGGTCTTGAGATTTATATTCATCTTGTTACGAGTTGCAGGACTCCAATTAAAATGCCGTTGGAATCATTATAGATACGCGCAAAGGCAGTCACTGACGTCTTGCTTCGCTCGTGTCTATCGCTAGACTGTCCTTGCCTCCCTTGGGGCATTGCTTTAAACTGTACAAATACAATGTATCTCCTCGACCGCATGGACTGAATTTCCAAGAATCACACCTGGCTAATGACTACCATAAAAGATTACAATACACAATGGGCTTTTCCAATTTCATTTTTTATACACAAAGCAAGCAAAAGAAGTCCAAATACGGAAAAGGTAATAAAATGCAGGTGTGCATTTGTCTTTTGTCGGCGCTTAGGTCGTAACAATATCTAAACATGTAACTCAATCATAGGCGGGATTAACTGAAACAATAAAGTTGAACCATTCCATATAATATATATAGTAGTGTCCGGTTTTAATACAGAATTTTAATTAAGCCAGAGGGCGCCTGAGTCCACTGGTGCCGCTTACTTCAGCCAGTCCCGCTTGTAATTATATGCACACAGATCCCATTATTTTATTAACGAGTTAATTTAAAGTTTAATCGAGATGAGACCTATGAGATATCTACCATTCCTTTGTGATTCATAAACCATGTACAATGGGGCCCTGCAGACATTTGCCATTTTTTGAAAAAAGCAATTGGTTATAAACTGCCGATAGAAGTGAAAACTTTGCTTGCACAGTCCTTGCTTCTCTCCTTACTTGATTATGTAGATGCTTGCCATCTAGACATAGAATAAGCCTGTATGGCACTCTGTTGTTTGTGCCTACCCCGCAAGGGACCTGGCGTGAAGTTATGTATGTATGTATGTATGTAGACATAGACATAGAAAACACTTTATTGTTAACCAAAACAAAAATTACAAAATGCACAACAAGACAATAGTTATTTGATAAAAGAAAAGGCGGCCTTATCGCTAAAAGCGATCTCTTCCAGGCAACATGTCTTAAAATAATTTCTAAAATCTAATATATAAAATTCTCGTGTCACAGTTTTCGTTGCCATACTCCTCCGAAACGGCTTGACCGATTTTGATGAAATTTTTTGTGCTTATCCGGTATCTATGAGAATCGGCCAACATCTATTTTTCATCCCCCTAAATGTTAGGGGTAGTCCACCCCTAATTTTTTTAATTTATTTTTTAGACAAAATTTTTAATTTCTATTTTTTATGATACAACATACAAAAATACATACAACCCTAGATTTTCAACCCTCTACGATCAACCCCTATTTTTTACCGGGCAGGACGACGTCTGCCGGGACAGCTAGTTATCTATAATTAATGCAATAAACGAAAAAATAAATAAAAATGACATACATGAACAAGAGATTACAGTCAAAAGTATAATAAACTATCACATACATTATTGTGTAAGACTAACATAATGATTCCTAAGTGATCGAGAGATATCGACCTCGACGTCAAGGCCCGTATTACTGCAGCTTGGGCCAAGTGGCGTGAGGTGACAGGTGTCATTTGTGACCCCAAAATGCTAGTCAAATTAAAAGGGCAGGTCTATAAATCTATCATTAGACCTGTCCTTTTGTATGGCAGTGAAGCGTGACCTGTACTTGAGCGACACAAGCAAGAACTGCGTGTCACGGAGATGAATATGCTGCGTTGGATGTGTGGAGTGACGCGGAAAGACCGTGTCAGAAACTCCCGCATCCGTGGGAGTCTTCATGTCCGTGACATAGCAGCCAAATTGCAAGAGTGTCGCTTACGTTGGTACGGCCACGTTTTACGGAGACCGGCTAATTATGTGGGGAACAAATGTCTAGCCATGCCACCTCCGCCAGAGAAGAAATATTGAACTGTTCACGAAATTCATTCAATTCAACTTATAAGATATACATGTGTACAATAGGTCAGCTGTATGGCTACAGATAAACTACTATAAGCATGTCGGTGACGCGAACGCACGAGATTTCACGCATCCAAAAAGCGTCTAACGGCGCGTTCCCACTTTGTCGTGATGACAGATAATCGTGTAGTTTTAAGTGTCGTGGCTTGTATGTTTCAATGGAGGTGTTCACATAAAGAACGACACGATTTACTGTTGTCTACGACATTTTTGCAGTGACGACAGATTGTCATGACAATGGGAACGGCTAGCACGACAGTCGAAAAACGATATAAAATCGTTACGTCGAAATCGTGACGGCAAATCTATCGTAGCCACGATTGCTTGCTTCATCTTCCTTCTTTTCAAAAACTAATACATTATTAAAATTACGTCTTCGTCCATTGAACTCAAGAGCATAAATGAACTACTGATTTCCAAGAGAACGTAGAAGCGACTGTAGATTTGTAGCTTCCTAATGATGTGTAAACGAGAAAGCGACTACCTACCTACCTTCTATCCGTGCAGGAACGGAGAAAGAATACAAATTCCTGCGGCCGGGCGGCCTGTCGTAAGAGGCGACAAAACAACCCATAGCCAGGTGGTAGGGCATTTGCCCGACTGGATGGCTACCACCCCTGGTCTAAAGTATGTCGCCATAACAACCCTTAGTTGTGTTCCGGCACTAGTGACCAGGCTCCAGTCTCCTTCAAGAGAGCAGCAGCGCATTAGTAGTACCTTTGGTGTTACAAATGTCCATAGGCGATGGTAACCGCTATCCATCAAGTGGGCCGTCTGCCTGTCTGCTGAACTCCTGCAATAAAAAAAAATAAAAAAACCTTAAAACGATAAAATGTCGTCGCGATCCAATGAGAACAGCTAGATACGATAGTCGCTAAACGATAAAAAAATTGGACGAAAAACAATGGTTACAATGGGAACAGCTAGAGACGACATAGTGGGAACGCGCCCTAACGCGCACAATACAGTTTGCAAACACACAGACAAACTTACTCAAACATATTTCATTGTACAAAATAAGCCAATTCGTATGTAACCCAGTACAGTAAGAAAGAAAAAAGCACAGAATTAAAGTTAAAAATGTTGCAGAAAGTTTCTTCTTGTTTCCGCTTTTTTTTTGTAAAACTTCCAGCGTTCCCTTTTTCCTTGGAGGACCGTTTTTAATTAGTTGTGTTCCGGTTCATAATTGCTAAAGTTTTTTTAAAGAAACAGTGTTGTTGGTTGTGATTTTTGGCAGCTGGTAGATTATTGCAAAGCGACTAGGTTCTTGTGATACTTGTATAAGCTACAGGTATTGTATCGTTGCAAGCTGATACTAATCCATTGCAGGTGTCTTAATACGCCTTGTAATTTGAGTGATCTATTGTTATAAAACCTTCTTTCCTCTGTTGGTGTTTCATGCGAATTCTTGGAAGACATTAAGCTAACTATTGAACGATTTCAAGAACCAGTGGGCGATATGTAGCTAGGAGGCCATTCTACCCATAATCTCTCAAGACTATAAGTAGGATACTGAGGCTAGATCACCGTCTTCTATGGGTATGGTGCCTAAAAGGCAGGCTACGTTTCCTTGCTGGATCGCCATACTGATCCATTGCCTGAGGTAGGCACCAGCCCTCTGATCACCTGAAGAGTCAATGAGTAGTTTTGATGATTTTGGTAGAGGCACAAACACATAACTATCACTGAGGGTCGCATATTTACGCCTCTTGAGTAATTCAGCTGATCTAGAGACGAGTTTGGTGGTTTGGTTTGGTGCCTACGCAGGTCGTATCCCACACCAAAGACTTGCCACGCTGCCAGGGAATTAGAATCATTCGGTTAGGACACCTACCATATTCACGCAATACCGTTCAGTTCCAATAAAGCCGTTAGTTAGCGGTGCAACCACGCAAGCAAAAGTAAGAAGTAAGACATCATTCAAGGCGACGTCGAGTGACCATCTGTCGGCATTGCGGCGGCATTAAACATCGTGGTATCCTGGGCCGATTACTTCTGTTCTTCAGACGCAAGTGTGTGGTGCACATATTTGGACCACCTGCATTGGGCCACCTGTAAACAAAGCACATTTATTACCTATCGGCGTTTGAGCTAATAACATTGAAACTCTTTTGTGATTGTCTTCTTTTGTTTATTTTATTTATTCTTTTATGACAGTTTGCAGCCGAGTCATTAGCCAGGTGTGGCGAATTAAGCCGACTTAGATACGGCAGACATAATGCATTTGTGCAGTATAAAACAATGACCTGAGGGGGGGGTCAGTCTAGCGATAGCCACAAGCGAAGCAAGACGTTAGTGATGCACTTTGCACGTATGATTGAATCGTGCATTACGTTTGGACTGGATGTGTACAGTTATATTTGTACCTGTGTTTTTATAGTTCTAATCAATTTTATAGTAATTCCAATGGCATTTTAATTCGAGTCCTGCAACTCGTAACAATATATTTATTTGCATTATAGTTCGAAATTGTAATTACGTTGACTGTCGCCTAGGAGGAGGCCGAAACGCTTTTTCCTTAAGCGACGATTACTGCCAGTTCACTCTAATGTAAGTTGCAAAAACATTTGTCATCTCTCTATCGATTAAACTTTGTAAAGAGAAAGGGCACACAACAGAGCAAATACAAATCTGTCGTCTGAGATAGTCGCAGAAGTATTCGCTCCGTTTTGAGATTTAATTAAGAATTTTAATTAATTCAAATGAAACTGCCGAGCTTCTGGTTCGATTGAAACCAACTTTGAATTGTATTGCTGCGACCCAATAGTAGGGAAATAGGCTTTTTGTTATATTAATTTAAATTGGGACTCGACATGGCGTTTTTATCCGTGCAGGAACGGAGAAAGAATACAAATTCCTGCGGCCGGGCGGTCTGTCGTAAGAGGTGACAAAACAACCCACAGCCAGGTGGTAGGGCATTTGCCCGACTGGATGGCTACCACCCCTGGTCTAAAGTATGTCGCCATAACAACCCTTAGTTGTGTTCCGGCATTAGTGAGCAGGCTCCAGTCTCCTTCAAGAGAGCAGCAGCGCATTAGTAGTACCTTTAGTGTTACAAATGTCCATAGGCGATGGTGACCGCTATCCATCAAGTGGGCCGTCTGCCTGTCTGCTGAACTCCTGCAATAAATAAAAAAATGGCGTAAGTGACATACTGGTACTTAAAAAGAGGTAATTTTTTTGAGTTTGGATGTTCGGGGTAACCTCCGGTAAAACTGAATATTTTTTGAAAATTCTTTCACCAGTAGGAAGATACGTTATTCCTAAGTGATATAAGCTATATTTGGTCGTGACAAATAATATTTTATAATGAGAAATATCAATTTTAGAAAAACGGCCTGATGCGTTGATTTATTGGCGTGCGCTGACTAAATAATTCCCAGCGTCAAACATTCTCTTTGATGGGCGTTAGCTTAAAAAAGGTTTTTCCCATGGGCAATTAAATGTTGGCTATCTCGAGTAGCGCCAAGTGCAGAAGGCACGGTTCAGCTAGTCTCTAATATATAGGTCACACTTCGCCTTACGCAGGTCGTTTTTATCCGTCCAAGAACTGATAAAAAGGCGACAAAACAACACACAGCCAGGTGATAGAGTATTTAGCCGTCTGAATGGCTACCATCCCCGGTCTAGAATATGCCACCATAACAACTTGCTTTCCGTTATTAGTGACCAGGTTCCAGACCCTTAAGAGAGCAGCAGCGCATCTGTAGCATCTTTGATGTTGCAAATGTCTATAGGCGATGACAACCGCTCTCCATTACGTGGGCTGTATGCCTGCTGAAAAAAAGGGTCGTCAGTGCAGTTGGATATTTCCATGTCCACACATCCACCGTCATATTCATCTCTGTGCCAAAATTACTTTTATAGTAGTTTAAATGTACAGACTACTACAATTAATAACTAATGATGATAAGGATATCTTTGGATTCGTTAGATAGCTAGAGAACGTCTTATATCGTAGACATAAGTCAAGTCGCCCTTACGTGACATGACATTCCCTTTATATTTAGAAGCGTTGGTAGAGGTTAGCGCTGAAGAAAGAAACCTCCGTGCTACACTTTGTTATTCTAACTTTTGCTTTATAATATGTACGTACATACTTAGAGTAGTGTATTTTTGTGTCAATATATCGCTTGGTCAGACAAGTTAGTCTTGCCATGTTACGTATGTTTCATCAGCTTTTCCAATGTAACTAATGGTACCCGAAACTTGTATGAACAGAAGTTATAGACATATACCGAAGACCTCCAGAAACTATTTCGGTTAACTGTATTGGTTAAGGACTGTATACACGTGTACGTGTCAATTTGTTAATATTCGCGTGGTGTCGGCTTTTGTAGTATCTTCTTACAATAAGTAATAACTAATCATTATTTAAATTTTAACGGTTCTGAATTTAGATTCCTCGTGTTAAAACTCCGTAAATTTCGAAAAAGTATCGACTCGATATTTTTTTTGTTATATTTTTTTAAATCTCTTTATGTATCTGATATAGAAGTCAATTCGTAAATACGGTTGATTTTTTCTTGTTACTTAATTCATATCAACGATATTATCGTAAAAATATCAAATATAATGTCTATTTAGTGTAACAGTTTATATCCATTTAACTTATTTATCATCAAACGTTCACAAAAACAATTACAAATGAACTAATTAATTTGCAAAGTACATAATTATATACATTTAAAAAAATATACCAAAGTTCCAATTATTATTTATGGTCATGGATAAAAAAATGTAATGTTGATATTAGAAAAATCAATCAAATATTTTTTTTAAAAGCCACAAAACTGCTAGCACAAAACAGTATTCAATGAAATTGAATGACTTAAGTTTATTTTTATATCGATCTCTTTGGTTGAGTCATCCAAATTAAAAGAAAGAAAAAAAAACGGTCTAATATCGGCTGAACATTTATGAGGCAGTAATTTTTTTTTGCATAATTATTTACGACCTTCATACTATTACGAATTATTGGCGCCTAATGTGGCGTCGCGTACGCCCAGAAACTGTAAACATAATAAAAACAAGGTATCATCGTACATGATCAATTTATAAGATGTATGTAATCGTTATTAAATTATCACACTAGTAAACCTGTATTATCGTTTACCGCGTCAAGTAAATAGGGACTACTAGCAAGCTTACACAGATTCGATAGCCCACAAATCCTCGCGAAAGAGAATCGTGTCAAACATAGAATAATGCTAGAGCCTATTGAAATAAAAAAAAACAAACACTCAAATTTCAATAGAGAAGATGTTTGTCAAGTAGGTACCAACTGTTTAGGATCCGATCACCAAAACTATTAAGACTTAAACCCAGCAAAAACAAACTGCCAGACCTCAACACACTGCGAGCTCTTTCTGCGTGCACCGGAACACAAACCAAGTTGTCTGATAATTTCTTATTTTATTTTCCTTCCACTCATTTTAATATTATATAAAATTATTAGAACTAGGCATATTTCCTGAAATTGACAGCTTTTTCTTCCGTGATCACGGCCGACGAAAAGTCCGGCCGAAACGTTAGAATAACCAATATCAAATAAATTACCGCACTTAAAACCGTTAAAACATAGTTGTATTATTTCTACGATTTTTGAAGCGGCAGCAATATTTCGTTTAGTGTCGTCACGTTCCCCCCGACTAAGTGTATATAGCCCCTAACACAACAGCATCGGTAACTAATTACTTTTGTCAGTTTGCCATTTGGTTGCGGCTGCCGTGGAACATTCTCCGATTTAATTTAAACAATCTAGTAGGGATATCGTGTTTTGCAACTGTTTATGGTGTAGGCAGATGTAGCTTAAGGCGATGTCAGGTATGAAGTTCATACTGAACCATTTCGACTTAATATTAATATACTAGCGGTCTCGGCAGACGCTGTCCTGCCCTGAAAAATAAAAATCTAGAACTCGATTTCAGCGCCACCTACAGGGTCTAATTTAGAATCTAAACCACCCGGACACTCACTTGAGTTTACAGAATATAGTAATTTTTACAAGTTGCAAGCTTTTATTTAACTTGCAATGGATGTAAGGTACCTATCTATGTATGTAAGTTCGGGTGGCATTTTAAAAGTTAAATTTGACTAACTGTCCGGTTTCCGATTGAGCTGAAATTTTGCACACTTATGTATATCGCGTGACAATGCTATAACATGATACGATAGAGCTGATCTGATGATGGAGTTGGAAGGTAGCCATGGGTACTCCTGTACTAAACAAGATAGCCCCGTCGTGTTTGGGCTCGTTTCACCTGTCTTGGATAACACTCTGCTGTTACATGGTATCCATAATCTCAAAACCTTGCATTTAAAACCTTACTAAAAACAAGTTATTATTTGATACTTTGTTGTGTGCCTCTGTGTCCGTATAATTAATAAAATAAAAAAAGTCTGGGGGGTGGGGGTTGACGAAGTGTGACAAGGGGTAGGTGAGGTTTTATGTTTTACTTTGCATCCACTTCTTGAAGTAACATAAGTACGAAGAACCAAAGTAAAAGGAATGAAGGATCTTCCCCCTAGACAAGTGGCGTTAGCGCTTCACGAATAAAATAAAAATATGGAACCAGGGGTTCCGGGAGACGTTGTCCTGCCGTGAAAAAATAAAAATCTACATTCCGATTCTAGCGCCACCTACCGGGTCTAATTGTCAATCTACCCCGGGACTCACTTATACATAAAATTTCATCAAAATTCTAGAACACGATTCCAGCGCCAAGTATTTTGATTAGATTGATGGGTTACATTATTGAAGTTTTTAGTAGGGATCCTTGATTTTTATATGGCCTACAGGGATATCAGTGATAACGTAGCATTCGAATGGTGAAAGAATTTTTGAAATCGGTACTGTAGTTTTTTAAATAGCCCCAATGTTCAGACACGGCATTTTTAGAATTTTACATTATTGTTACACGCCAACAAAAGTAAATGCACACCTGCAGTTTATTACCTTTCGGCATTTGGACTTCATTTGTTTACTTTGTGTTTAAAATTTGTATTTTGAAAAACATCCTGTTGTGTATTGTAATCGTTTATTAATCGTCATTAACCAAGTGTGATTGTTAGATTCTATTGTTATACGGTCGAGAATTGTGTCAAAACATTGAATAGTGTAGTATAAAACAGTGCCCGAACGTAGGGGTGAGGCTTTGTTGCAAGGATTACGATACGAGCAAGACGTGGGTACATTCGATAAGCTATATAGTGACGGATTTTGCGCGTGTTATTGAGTCGTGCATCAAGTTTGTACTGGTTGCGTCTAGTTATATTTGTACCTGTGTTATACGTGTTTGTATAGTACTAATAAATTCTCGAAATTTTAATTCGAGTCCTGTTGCTCATAACAATATTATACATAATATCTTCTCATAAGATTTCCCTATGCAAAGGAGATTTTCTTTTATAAATGGATTTTTCTGCGTAAAAAAGATTTATCTCTGTAAAGAGATTTTTTACTATGGTTTCGCATTGTATATAATATTTTCACTTAATATATTAAACAAACAACCGCATGGTGTATCTAACAAACAACATACATACATACATACACAACTTCACGCCAGGTCCCTTGCGGGGTAGGCACGAACAACAGAGCGCCATTTAGGCTTATTCTTACACACCTCACTTGCTTCTTTGACATTCATAGTTCTTGTCATGCACGCTCGTCTGTTCTTAAGGCTCCTGACATCACCTTCTGCTAGTACACGATCAATTTGATCATGGAAGGTGTGTCGTGGCCTTCCGCGACTTCTGCATCCATCCACTTTTGCATTGTATATCTGTTTAGTCATTCTTTCATCATACATTCTTTCCACATGCCCGAACCACCGGAGCATTCCTTTCCTTACCAACAACATGTGGTAATATTATTATGACAAGAGTATTTCCAGCTTGATTCTGAGTGCAGGCTTAGTAATAAGTTTGCGCTGGGCAAACAAACCAACGGGCATAACTTAGTTTAGTACTCCACCAAAATTTACCAAGTTTTCAAATATGGTGTGTGGTATAAGTTAAGAAACACACTGTTTAAAATTAATTCAAACTTGATTACTAGTGTCTTATTTTATACACGAGAAGCAAATTATTCATTGATACTGTAGCAGCGCTATATAGAGGTTAAATTGGACCTACTTATGCAAAACAGAACCAATCCACAAACATGGTAAAATTGGATTAAGGATGCAGTAGGCTTTCAAAATGCACCTTCTATCGACTGAATAAGAAACATACCGATCTGACAACATTTACAGAACGAAACATTTTATCACAAATTAGGTAACCCACAAAACACCAAGAGTATAATAATAAACTATCAAGATCCATGAGCCATGGTAATCCAAAAACCTAAAAGGTTTACTTGAATATATAGGACAAAATATAATATACAATATTCAACATTTTTTTCCAAAATGCTTTTTTGTATGCAAAGTTTTAATAAAAAAAGGTTTTTTCTCAAAACTGTCAGTATGTGGATTGGTTGTATTTTGCATAAGTAGGTCCAATTATGCTTCAGATTACAGAGAATAAGTAGTATTCTCTGTCGAGTGCTGATGTGAAGTGAAGTGATGTCACACTTAAGATGTGAACAAAATAAGAAACACAAGGGGAAATAATTTATAATTGATTTACTGTAATATATTTAACAAGGGTTGTAAAAAGAAACGAATAATTTGATAACGAGTAATAAGTTTAAAAGAACAAAAGGTTCATCTAGGCTAGACTCCGCTCTCAGTCAGTCTGATATACCGCACTCCCCTAGGCAATTTCCTCCAGGCAGAGAAGGCAGCGTTCCGATTAGGGTGGTAGTCCTCCTAGGTAACTTCTTTTGTCTTCTGACAAGGTTTATTATAAATCCCAAGGGTAGTTCCTGAAACGCAATCATGCGAGGCGTATTAGAGCGCTGCATAAGCTAAGCACAAGGAAAAGGCTAAGTTCATGAGGCAAATCAGAAGTAAACAAATTAGCATTTGCAAGGCAGGCAAGATCAAGGTGGCGAAAGAAAAGAGCAGAAACGGTTACAAATATAAAGCTACTAAGATATCAAATAATAGTACTAATGAATATACCAAGTATTCGGTATCGATATCTTATATTAGGTAATATCAGTATATTACCTAGTACTGGAAACTGATATCATTAAAACAAAATTACAAGAACTACTATCAAAAGATATTTTTAAACACTTATTAATTATAATTATGAAAACATTTCTTCCTGTTAAACTAATATAGTAACAAAATTAATCATTAATAACAAAATATAGTTTGATACAACGGTTTAGTCGTAACAATGAGAAGTAAACTATAACATTAATTTGTGCATAACTCACCCGAACTGGGAAATAAATTACAAGTTATATTTACTGTATTTTTATAAATGCTAGATTGAGTAATCAACAATACTAGTTGGGTTTATACTAAAAAAATTAATTCGGGCGCTGTAAAAGTAACACAGCCGACTCAGTTAAACGCAAGATGGCCGTCGATCGCTTATTGGATATCGGCGCACACGTCAGAAACAAAATGAGTTGGATGCATTCACTATTAGCAATTTAATTAGTTTTATACCTCCATACGTTTAAATTAAACGTGTAAATTAATAAATAGTAATTATTAGTTTACTCGTAAATGTAATAATTATTTATAAAAATTGAAATATTTGTAACGTTCCGTTACATTACCCCTCTTTCTATGAAAGGATTTAGCCTCCTGCTAAATCCGTAAAATTAAAGATAAAACATAAATTAATAATACAAGGATCGAGAGTCCAAGTCTAATTCTGGTCTTGGTATTTAACCAGTTTTAGATCTTTTATATGCCAGACACCCAAGTCACGACCATTTATGTCTTCGAGTACGTAGACCAAGGGTGATCGTTTTAACTTCACTCGGCATTTTTGGAACTTAGGTGCTAATTTTTTAGTGAAGTGCGCGTCTTTGTCACTTTGAAAGTAACAACGTTTCCAAACTATATCGCCGATGTTGAACTCTACAGCTTTACGACGCAAATTGTAGTGCTGGCTATTCTTATTGTGAGCATGCCAAAGTGAAGCTTGGACCTTGTCGAAGACATTAGATAGTTGACCTAAATTTTCAGCATAAACATCACGTTTTTGAAAAACAACTTTGTCCAAATCGGGAATTTCTAAATAGTGCGAACCACAGGTCACTAATTCTCTACCGTGCACTAGGAATACTGGAGTGTAACCGGTACTTTCATTTACTGAATTATTAATGGCAAATTGTATTTGAGGTAAATTAACATCCCATGTCCTATGGTCGTCATTAACAAATGTTGATATGGCAGTAATAATAGTCTTATTGTACCTCTCCACTGTATTAATTTGAGGGGTATATTTAGGAGTAAAATTAACGTTAGGAATTTTGTATTTTTTGAATAACTTATCCAAATCTCGACTTATAAACTGACTGCCATTATCTAAGAATAAAGTTTGTGGAATCCCATGAACAAGGAAAACGTCATTCTCTAAATGTTTACACACTAAGTCTGAGGTAGCACGACGTAGGGGGAACAGAAGACAGTATTTGGAAAAGCAACATGTGACGACAAAAATATACTGATTCTGTTTTCTAGAGGAAGGTAGTGGACCAACCAAGTCAATTGAGAGAGCTTGAAAGGGGCGCGCAATATCTTTTGGCCTACCCATTTTACCAAGAACAGCGTGAGTTGGATGTTTATATGCAAGACATATATCACACTGTGATATAAATTTGACCACATCCGAATAAATACCAGGCCAATAATATTGAAGTGCCAAACGCTTATATGTTTTGAACACGCCAAAATGCCCAGCAATTGGTTGAGAATGACATTTTTCGAGGATATCTTTTCGTTTCTCTTTCGGTATAACTTGTTTCCAGGCAAACTCCGAAGTAAGGATATTGTTGCTTTTCATGTATCGAAATAAAATACCACCATCTACTTTGTAATTAGGATAACTAATTGGAGATTCAATACAGCCCTTAAAAATTTTAAGGTACCAGTTATCTTGCGTATTAGGATCATGAAGTTCGGGAGTATTGTCAACAATAGTGTTAACAGGTACACTTCTTGAAAGTGCATCTGGAATTACATTATCTCTTCCACGTCGGTGTCTTATCTCAAACTTAAACGAAGAGAGACGTACGCCCCATCTGGCGAGGCGACCCGTTGGATTAGTTAAAGATAGAAACCATTTGAGAGAAGAATGATCAGTATAAACGAAAAAGGTCTTATCACTTTCTAAATAACAGCGCCAATGTTCAAGAGCAGACAGTACAGAAAGGGCTTCTCGTTCCGTTGTACTATAGTTCTTCTCAGGCTTAGTTAATGAACGGCTCATATAAGCTATAGGATGCTCGACACCGTTTATAGTCTGAGCTAACATAGCACCTATACCAAAGCTACTAGCGTCAGTATGTACATCAAATGGATAATTAAAATCGGGGCAGGCTAGAACGGGTGCCTGTACCAACTTAGATTTAAGTTCAAGGAATGCTTTATCAGCTTCGCCAGTCCATTGGAACGGAGGGGCATTCTTTTTATTAGAAGTAAGTTTATTTAGAGGCCCAGCAATTGTACTAAAATGAGGAATAAAACGTCTATACCAAGAAGCAGTACCTAAAAAACGTTTCACTTCTTTTCTACTACAAGGTGTTGGAAAACCTAGAATAGCCTGAACCTTCTCAGGATCAGTACGCAATCCTTGAGCATCGACGACATAGCCAAGGTAACGTAAATTGCTTCTGAAGAATTGACATTTATCGAGATTGACAGTAAGTTTTGCTGAGCGTAATTTGTCAAGAACTTGTTCAAGCAACGCTACGTGTTCATCGAAGTCTTTACTAATAACAATAATATCATCAAGGTATGCAAAAACTTTTAATTCGAATTCAGGTCCAAATAAAATATCAACTAGTCTTTGTTGTGTTGCCGGGGCATTAGTAAGACCAAATGGAGTAACCTTAAACATAAAAGTACCACGGCCAGGAACATAGAATGCCGTTTTCTCCCGGTCTGGTTCTTCGATTAAGATTTGCCAAAAAGCCTTAGACAAATCTATACTAGACAAGTATCGGGCATCCTTTAGATTATCCAAAATCTCAGATACGTATGGCAGACTGTACGCATCCTTTTTTGTGACAGAGTTGAGCTTTCGGCTGTCTAAGCAAAACCGTGGATTTCCGTCCTTTTTGCCTACTACCAGTACAGGAGAAGACCACGGGCTATTACAAGGCTCAATAACATCCAAAGCAAGCATCTCATCTATTTGCTCCGTGACAATACGCTGCTTCTCAGGAGACATACGATAGTATCGCTGTCGTATAGGTTCAGCGTCCTCTGTATTAATGCGATGTTTAATGAGATGAGTCCTACCCAATCCTTTTTCCGCAAATGAGATATCTTTAAATTTGCTTACAATTTTATCAGCCACGGCTTTTTGTATATCGCTTAAATTATCATAATCACATAAGTAAGAATGAGAAGAATTTAGAATTTCTGAAAGACCAGGGTCAATTACATGTAGGTTTTCTTTTTTAGAAAGGTATTTTGGGCACAGGTTAAACTTTTTCCAAAAATCTATTCCTAAGATTAGAGTAGTTTCGATTTCTGGAATGGCGTATGTTTTTAATAAGAAAAATTGATCTTCGAAAGTTATGGGTAGCAAGATATAACCAAGGGACATTATCTTTTGTCCACCCGCAGCAGTCACTGTAATAAGTTCATCAGTACACAAGGGCATACCATATTTTAGGAAGTATTTATGACTATTTTGACCTAAGATAGAAACAGCAGAACCGGAATCCAAAAGACCGTGTAAGAATAGATCATTATTTATTTGAACTTTGACATAAGGACGAGGATCATTACCCGGCTTATTGTTGAAAATTGTAGATATAGAACAAGGTGAGAATAAATTATTAATTGTTAGCAACCAATCTTTCCAGTCCGAGCTATCTCTGTAATTGGTTGGTCTACAATTTTCAATATCTAGTTTTTTGGATTACAAACAGGACAATCAGGTATACGAACATCTTTCTTACCACATTTAAAACAAAATATTGAACGCTCTGCTGTACAGTCTCTCATAGTGTGAGTGTCAACGCGGCACCGAAAACAAAATGGTTTCTTTTTTATTGTAGCTATTTGATAAGATTCGTTTTGTTGATATTCGAATCGCTTTTGTGCATTTGAGGACGTATTTTGGTTACTTACGTTCTTGTGCTTCGAAGACTGATAACTAAATTCGGGTGCTAGAGTACTCATACTAGCTGGGGGTGGTTCTTTAAAGCTTTCTGACCTTACTTTAATACGTTCATAATTTCTACATACAGTTCGAATATCATCTATAGTTTTTATAAAGGGACTCGCAGCTATAATTGTCGAATATGAAGGACGTATGTTATGTAGTAAGATTTCTAATTTAGTTTCTTCAGATAAGGGCTCAGTGAGGCGGGAAAACATACCATCCATTATTGATAGATATATTGTTATGCTTTCATCATCACCTTGTGTACGCTGTCGTATCTCTGAAGTCATAAGGTAATCATAATCCGGACGATCAAAATCGTCCTTAAGAGCGACAATAAGATCGTTCCAGTGGTTTACTTTATTCCTAACATTACGATACCAATGAAGCGCATCTCCTATAAATATATCAATGGCGGAAGTAAGCATTTTGTCTTCAGAGATACCTTTTGAAAGTCTAAATTCTTCTAATTTTTGTATGAAAGCCCTTACGCAAGTTTTCCCATCATATTTCAATTTAGCGAATTCACCGACTAAGCCTCGATCACAGGATACAGATATATTTAAGCCAGATATATTTGGAAGATTATTAGGTAAAGAATCATCATCAGATGTTGAAGCTAAATCTTTAGGTTCTCGAACCTTAGATCCAGGGAAGGTTACAAGATTTTCATAAAAGGTTTCATAACATTTTTTACACTTTTTTAATAAAGACGTCTCATCAGTAGTTTCCGGTTTTTCTATTCTTTGCAGTCTGTAAAATAAATGATGTAAAAGTGATTTGGTTCTGTTAAATAATGGTTCATTAAAGTTAAGTTTTAGTAAATCAAGGTTAATTTTAACTTTTTCTAATGTTTCTTGAATACCTTCTATGTCTTCTGAAAAATCATACACAGAATCTATGATATCCTCTGAAGGATATAATTGCGTCAGTTTGTTAACTTGACGTCGTAACCCTGCAACATTATCAGAAGGAGATTCCCCTCTAATCGCCACTTCATACATAAGTTCAGATTTCTGGAGAAGTAGAAATTTTATTTCAACAGCCATTATAAGATATAAAATATAAGCACAATTTAAACAAGTTAAAGAATGAGGAAAAAAAATATCGCCCAATCTAGGTATGTTGTGCACAAATCAAACTGAACAATATTATTATTTACAAACAGCGAGGAAAAGAAAGAAAGAGAAGCGCAATAAAGAAAGATCCGTTCTGTTACAAACTACTGTAATGATAAAACGATACAAAATGTAGCATATGATTGTATCGTCTTTACAATACACTCACCTGAAAAAACAAAACCAACACCAAGGCAACTACTAAGATGCAAACAAACCAAGTGCGGAGCCTAACCATAGACCACGTATATGGGCGCCATTTGTCACACTTAAGATGTGAACAAAATAAGAAACACAAGGGGAAATAATTTATAATTGATTTACTGTAATATATTTAACAAGGGTTGTAAAAAGAAACGAATAATTTGATAACGAGTAATAAGTTTAAAAGAACAAAAGGTTCATCTAGGCTAGACTCCGCTCTCAGTCAGTCTGATATACCGCACTCCCCTAGGCAATTTCCTCCAGGCAGAGAAGGCAGCGTTCCGATTAGGGTGGTAGTCCTCCTAGGTAACTTCTTTTGTCTTCTGACAAGGTTTATTATAAATCCCAAGGGTAGTTCCTGAAACGCAATCATGCGAGGCGTATTAGAGCGCTGCATAAGCTAAGCACAAGGAAAAGGCTAAGTTCATGAGGCAAATCAGAAGTAAACAAATTAGCATTTGCAAGGCAGGCAAGATCAAGGTGGCGAAAGAAAAGAGCAGAAACGGTTACAAATATAAAGCTACTAAGATATCAAATAATAGTACTAATGAATATACCAAGTATTCGGTATCGATATCTTATATTAGGTAATATCAGTATATTACCTAGTACTGGAAACTGATATCATTAAAACAAAATTACAAGAACTACTATCAAAAGATATTTTTAAACACTTATTAATTATAATTATGAAAACATTTCTTCCTGTTAAACTAATATAGTAACAAAATTAATCATTAATAACAAAATATAGTTTGATACAACGGTTTAGTCGTAACAATGAGAAGTAAACTATAACATTAATTTGTGCATAACTCACCCGAACTGGGAAATAAATTACAAGTTATATTTACTGTATTTTATAAATGCTAGATTGAGTAATCAACAATACTAGTTGGGTTTATACTAAAAAAATTAATTCGGGCGCTGTAAAAGTAACACAGCCGACTCAGTTAAACGCAAGATGGCCGTCGATCGCTTATTGGATATCGGCGCACACGTCAGAAACAAAATGAGTTGGATGCATTCACTATTAGCAATTTAATTAGTTTTATACCTCCATACGTTTAAATTAAACGTGTAAATTAATAAATAGTAATTATTAGTTTACTCGTAAATGTAATAATTATTTATAAAAATTGAAATATTTGTAACGTTCCGTTACAGTGAACTAATTTATAGGAAACGGTAACCTTAAGTACGAATATCAACAAGTCGTGCTGCTAGTACAATATATAGCACGATGTGTGAGTGGGACGGATGATATGCGAGCGAGATAGGGTAACTATATAATGTGCGCTCCCGCGTTACACTAGCTAGCCGCGTCCGATTGTAAACCTCGGCGAAAGTTTTTGGTGCGACGACCGCGTAACGTTCTCACGGACATGGTTGACGTTATCACAAAACGGCTGGCCCGGATCGGCCCGTGAGTAGGACGGCAGGCTGGCAGGCCGACAGACATACACAGGCGTGCGGTGTCTGTGACACCGTCAATGAGATCTCACCACGTCCCCCCGAGGGACGCCAGGAGACCTACCCCTCCTACTCCATAGGACAGACTAGGCGTGTTGCTGTGAAGTTTCTTTCGCTGTTTCTTCTCTCCCAGCTATAACACGTTGCAAAACGGCAGTAAGATAGTGTAGGCCGCAGCGAACTGGGGATTTTGGCCCTTCGGGATCCTTCCTCTCGGGCTTTATATTACCCGTCACGTGTTCTCGATTAGTTGATTGTGGCGCCCTCTAGTCGGCATCGTTATATTCATCCCCCTTTCACCGAGGTAAAGCCCCCTAGAAGGCTCCCTCGAGCATTTTGCTACCCGAAAACCCCGGTAAAGTTGAGTCAAGTCCAATAAAAAAAGCACTAGCCAGTAGTTCGTTGTCCGCTGCAATGAATAGACGTGTGCTGCTCCCATAGTACAATGATTATCAGTATTTATTATAAATATCGAAATTCTACTCTATCAATCGCTTTAGTAGCTTTATTTTAGTTATATAAAAACTGTACTGTCAAAAAATCTGTAACTGGATAGACGTGCAAACGTCAAAAGTAAAATAAACACTTGGAACCAGTTTAGTGACAGTGTCCTTAGTACTAAATGATTGTATAATGAAAGAATTTATTAATAATAATAATATGGTGTAGACAGGGATAATCACCGCTTAGTGTCACACCATATTTATATTTGTCAAGGGGCCTCTACGTGTTGGTCTTCCCACGGCCCCACGCAAGCCCTCCAAGAGTCCGGCCCATTTTTATGGCCGGTGATCTTCAAAGACATACAATATCATTATTATTTATTTATTTCAGACATAAAGATCCATAATTACAACACATTTTTACAGTATGTTATTCATTAATTAAATTAAATTAAAAACCTTGCATTTTACTTCGCGAAACGATAATAACCGCCATCGCTTGTCGTTTGAACCTTACGCTTCATGGTCCTATGACAAAGGCTTTACAGACCTAATCACTCATATGTGCAAAGTGAGTCTTGCTGCCTTTGTCATTATAGTTAAAACTGGTCGACTAATTTTTATTGTTACGAGTTACGGGACCCTAATTAAAATGCCGTTCGAATTACTTAGAATTTATTAGAACTATACAAACACGTATAACACAGGCACAAATGTAACTGGACAAAACCACTACAAACTTAATGCACGATTCAACAACACGCGCAAAGTTCACAAATGTCTTGCCTCGCTTGTGACTATCGCTAGACTGCCCCTCTCTGCATTGGGGCATTGCTTTATACTACACAATTAAAATATGTCTATTGTATATAATTTCTAAGAATCTCACCTGGCTATTGACTACCATAAAATATTACAATACACAGTGGGATGTTTTACTAATTACAAATTTTAAACACAAGGTAAACAAAAGAAGACTGTCATAAAAGCGCTTTAATGACATTAGCACAACTGACGCCGGCGGGTAATAAATGTGCATTGTTTACAGGTGGCCCAAATTGTAACAATATTTATCATTTTGTTGCGTAGCGATTGACATAGTTACTCATCTCGAAACTCTCTTGACAGACCTGTTTCGAAATACGCGTCATAAGTTTTCTGTACTGTACGTAAATTACGCCACACGTCGAGGGGGGGTCGAGGAAGTGTGACGCGGGGCGGGAGGGGCGGTTTCCTAAATTTCGTGACGTCACATTTCAAAATCTTGTATTAATATATAAAGCTGAAGAGTATGTTTGTTTGAACGCGCTTATCTCAGGAACTACTGGTCTGATCTGAAAAATTCTTTCAGTGATAGATAGCCCATTTATTGAGGAAAGCTATAGGCTATAGGAAAAACATCCCACAGCCAGGTGGTAGGGCATTTGCCCGACTGGATGCCATAAAAACCTTGAGTTGTTTTCCGGCATTAATGATCAGGTTTCAGTCTCACTTAAGAGTGCGGCAGCAGATCAGTGGCACCTTTGGTGAGCCGTCTGCCTGTCTGCTGAAACACGCAATACAAAAAACAACCATGAACAAAATTATGCATGAATAAAGTATGCAAATCTCTCAATAAAACTTTTCCGGCTGACATTGTTCACGATGTTGTAAATACTTGGAAAAACCATTAACGTTGAAAATATTCATTCGAATAGAATCGGAAAAACTGGGGGAGGAAAATTTTCAATAAGTTAAACTTGCTACTTAAGGCATAAAACGGTTCCTCGAGCGTTAAACATTGGAGAAAAGGCACTGGACCGACAGATGGACGTAACTTTTTGTTTTGTACCAATGGACATGTTTATGTAGTACGTGTTAAAGGACAATGCCAATTTTGGGTTCACCCTGAAATCGGAGAAACCTCAACCAATTAATAATTACATAAGCAAAGCATATTTTGTAATTTTTTTCGAAATATTTTCAGCAAAGACGGCTTACGGAAACTTATGGGGACTTGTCCTTGGGTGCATTATGATATAACGTGCAAACGTCAAAAGTAAAATAAACCTTTGGAAGCAGTTTAGTGATAGTGTTCTTAGTACTACATTATTGTATAATGAAAGAATTTAATAATAATAATAATAATATGGTGTAGACAGGGATAATCGCCGGTCAGTGTCACGTCACATTTAGATTAAATTTGTCAAGGGGCCTCTACGTGTTGGCCTTCCCATGGCCCCACGGAAGCCCTCCTAAAGTCCGGGCCATTAAGGCATACATTATGATAATGTTACGACCTGAACGCTGACAAAAGCCAAATTCATACTTGCATACATTTTATTACCTTTTCAGCATTTGGTCTTCTTTTGTTTACTTTGTGTTTAAAACTTTAATAAAAAACAGACCATTGTATATTGTAATCTTTTATGGTAGTCATTAGGCAGGTGTGATTCTAGGAAATTCAGTCCACGCGGCCGATCAGACATATTGTATTTGTGCAGTATAAAGCAATGCCCAATGGAGAAATCGGCAGTCTAGCGATAACCACAAGCGAAGCAAGACTTGTGTACATTCGGTAATCTATTTAGCGACGGACTCTGCGCGTGTTTTTGAATCGTGTATTACGTTTGGACTGGTGTTGTTCAGTTATATTTGTACCAGTGTTATACCTGTATGTATAGTTTTAATAAATTATATAATCATACCGACGGAATTTAATTCGAGTCCTGCAACTCGTAACAATAATCAATAAAACTAATTCTACTTATGTAATATAAAATTAGTCAGTGTTTTGTTTAACCTCACAACCCCGTATTATCTCAAAGCACGTTTTGAATTCATCTATTCCTCTCACAATTTACGACCTTCTACTGATCTTAGACTTAATACCCCCAAACATCTAAGTAATAATTAAGTATTAAAGTTAGAAAAAAAATTATATAAGTTATTCTTAAGGTACACAACACAACACAAAAATCATAAAATTAATGTCGCATATAATAACACATAAACAATAAGCGTGTATGCATTCAAAAACTCTAACAATAATTAAGTTGTAAAAAGGGTACGGAACTAGAGTCCGTAGATTTGTTAATAAAAAAAATAAACATTATTCACCTTTTTTCAGTAACTCTTACCGTATAAGCTATTCAACTCTAGAATGCGCTGCCTGTTAAGTTAGACAAGCTAAATCATACCAAAATTGAGAACATGACGAAAAAACACTACTTTTTTTTTATTGCAGGAGATCAGCAGACAGGCAGACGGCCCACTTGATGGACAGCGGTTACCATCGCCTATGGACATTTGCAACACCAAAGGTGCTACGAATGCGCTGCTGCTCTCTTAAGGGAGCCTGGAACCTGGTCACTAATGCCGGAACACAACACAAGGTTGTTATGGCGACATACTCTAGACCAGGGGTGGTAGCCATCCAATCGGGCAAATGCCCTACCACCTGGCTGTGGGTTGTTTTGTCGCCTCTTACGACAGGCCGCCGGGCCGCAGGAAATTGTATTTTTTCTCCGTTCCTGCACGGATAAATACTTATATGGTGATAATAATAATACTTGCAATATGGTGATATTTTTGAAGCGATAATTTCTTATGGGAGGGTAAACCGTTACGTAACGCGTTACCGCGCCAGTCTGTCTGGCTTCTCTTTCTATCACGAATAAGACAGCGGTAGCCAGGCTAAGTTATCACTTGGGCGTCCCGAGACGCACACTTTTTTTTTGTTGGTTTTGACTTTATGTTGTCCGAAGACCTCACAACTATACCGGGGTATTAAATTTTCGATTCGATTCGGGCTATACGTAAACTTAAGAAAATATTAGGGTGCAGTTTTAAATTGTTTACTGCTATGATCTTGCATGAACCGTCCCTCAGCTAAGTTAGGTAAAGTTCATACGCTTCGAAAGATGCTCATGGTTCAAAGAAAAAGGATTTTCCAACTTTTGCTCGACCAAATGCATTTTCATCCGATTACGGTGAAAGTGTTAGGAGGTATATATATACTATTTAAACACCTAGAAATAATCTGGGAATAGAACTTTTACAAAATATTCATCTAATAATAGCGGTAGCCCGCGACTTGGTATGCGTAGTCAACGACATATACTCGCATAGGTTTTACCGCTTTCGGGACGCGCACCCGTGCGGTGAAGCGTGTTATTTACCTCGCCACGCTCGCACTGCACGCTGCAAGACACCTTGATATGGTCAGTTTTTGGATCGAATTTCCTTATCGCGCGGTACGAATGGCGAAAGGGGGCTAGACGGAAAATTTTAAGACCACAAAGTTGTAACGACACTTTTTTTTTTTGTCATTTTGGTGCATTTGATCGGTCATATATATATATATATATATATATATATATATATATATATATATATATGTATACATAACTTCACGCCATGTCCCTTGCGGGGTAGGCATAAGCGACAGAGCGCCATACAGGCTTATTCTTACACACCTCACTTGCTTCTTTGACATTCATAGCTCTTGTCATGCACGCTCGTCTGCTCGTCTTAAGGCTCCTGACATCACCTTCTGCTAATACACGATCAATTTGATAATGGAAAGTGTGTCGTGGCCTTCCGCCACTTCTGAATCCATCCACTTTTGAAACTCAGTATATATTTAATATTTATATATTTTCGATGCCTAAAATGAACATAGGGTACCACTCATTTTGGCCGGTGATTTTAACATCAATTTCAGTAACAAAAAATCAAAAGCATTGCTACAGTTTCTAGAGGAAGAGTTTGATTTAAGAATAAACAATAACCCACTAGAATCAACAACAAAATATAATACTACCATGGATGCAGTTTTTTCAAGACATTTAAATAAAATAGAATCCCAAACAGATGTTTCCTACTTCAGTTACCGCAAGCCAATTATTACTAAAATTGAGCCTACTGATTAAGTTTATATTACATTATATTTTTATAACTTAAATAAAAAATTAACTACAATTCCTTCACTTCCACACGATAGGAACTTTGTTCCATCTGGGCGCCCTTGACACCTTTCCAGTGTTTTATTTATAACTTATTTATTTTTTAACTTCAATTCTTTTTATTGGTGGTTGTTGCTTCTTCCAAATAAAACTCTATTAGGACTGTATGAGTTATTACGTTATTTACAATTAAATTAAAAGTAGTCATAGAGGAAGTACAGAGAATATGATGAATGGAATAGAGTAGTGCGATTAAGTGCCATATGTACGGTATTTGAGCAAGTGAGGTAAATTTCGGCCTTCAAGGCCGCTTCTTTTATCTCCCGTTTTGTCCGATGCCTAGCTGCTAACTGTGCGAGCTAGGGGCGTCGACGTGATGCGGGCCGTGGAGAGAAGGTGTGCTCCGGCGGGCGGGTCAGAGGGGTGTCCTCTGTCCGCCACATTTTTTTAAAATAAATGTTACTTATTATAGTTATCATGGTGACATACTCTACCAGGGGTAGTAGCCATTCACCAAGTCAGAACAAACGCGTCTAGTTAGTTTGAAGAATTTGACGGAATGTACCATTTCGTTTATTATCGTATCTGCGTAGTGTGTTAAAAGCTTTATTCAAGACCGAAATAAAATAGTTTTTATCGTTTAATCTCGAACCAATAGTGTAACAAGTCTCAATTAAGCAGCCTGTCCGCTGGTCTGGGTGCGTCGATTAATTTATTCCCCGCTCGTAAATCCCCTTTAGCCTATTTCGGATAATAGCTCCCTCTATGGGCGGTCCCGGATAGTGTTGTACTCATTTTGGGATTATATGGAGAGGATTGCCCATAACTTCATGTTCGGCTTTCGTAAATTTTCTTGGATCTGATTCATATTGATTTAGATTAAGTTTGTAAGCTTCTTTAAGGTTCTTAATTGTCTAATTATTAACAGCCTTACTTACTTACTTAATAATCGCGTTAAGAAACGATTTGTCATCTCTTAAGTAAGAGAATCAGAATAAGACCCTAATCAATGAATATCTTAATTTTTTGTTATTAACGTATATTGTTGTTTACCTAAGAGGACCACATATAAAAGAAAATTTTATGATTAACGTAGGTTGTACCCAAAATATTCGACTAAAGAGGAGTATGGGTAAGATTTTCATTTTTTAAGAAACGATTATAAGTAAGGCCCTTATAGTGAACCGGGGTAATTCTAAACACTTTAGATTTTTTCTTTCTTTACAAATAGTGTGTTCTGAATTACTTTCTAAATGTTGATAAGTATTTGGCCTCTCTTACGGTAAGAGGCAGCACATTACAAAATTTGACAGCCTGCATTGTAAAAGAATTATCATCATTTTATTATACAACTGCCCAGCATTATCTCTTCTGTATATTTTTCTAGGGAGTTGTATAGACTATATGGATTTAGTTTCTTTGTTATTGTAGTGAATTTAACAAGAAAAAGTAAATTCGACTAGGCTCTCATAGAGTAAATAATAACCATAAACAAAATTAAAACTAAATAATTAAAATGAACAAGTTGGCTGCAGGCTAAATAAAACTTTAAAAAACTTGTTGACAATTGTCATCTTTGTCATTTGTGAACACAGCCACTGAAAAGCGGCTGAAACGTCAAAATCAAATAAAATAGCGCGCTTAAAACCTTTATAACGTAGTTTTATTTACCATGTAGTTAACAAAGTATAGACCTTCGGTATAACACCATTTCATTATTTATGTATGGGAAGAGGATTTATGACGACTGTTCCCAATTACCCTCGTTGACCCTATTATGTATAGGTGATACACGTTTTTGATTAAATTTCATGCCTCAATTACACGTGTGGTAGCCAGCAGTAATTATTTTTATGAATTCAATATAATATTCAACGGCAAGTGTCCCGTTAGGGTAGACAGATACGATGAATATCCACTTGCTACGATCCTGGTAAACACTTCGCTTAATCGACTTTCATTAATATCTTCATACATACACGTTTATTTAAAGAGCTTTTAACATGACCTTTCTTCAAAAAATTTGATCATGGTGAGTACGTCGCGGTCTACTGGCAGCGACTCTACCACTCTCACTTTGCTATTATTTCACCTTATCGCAATTATTTGGGGTCGGCACAGTAATGTCTATTCATTCCACTATCCTCTATTCTGACATACATCACACACTCCATCCATTTCTTTTTTGATCTACCTTCACAATAATGTTGTTACGGACAGAGAGCACCCCCTGGCCCGCCCGCCGGAGCACACCTACTCTCCGCGCCCCGCATACCGCTGACGCCCATAGCTCGCGCAATTAGCAGCTAGGCATCGGACGGGATTCGGGATATAGGAGCGGCCTTGGAAGCGATCCTCGGCCGACTCTATCCGATGATAGGCAACAAGAGTAAGATGAGCCTTAGAAATAAGGTGACTCTTTACAAAACTTGCATCCGCCCCATCTTGACCTATGCGAGTGTGGTCTTTGGCCACGCCAGCGACGTTAACATCTGGAGACTGCAAAGAATCCAGAATCACTTTCTACGCGCTGCAGTCGACGGCCCGCGCTATATGCGGCTCGCCGACTTGCATCGCGACCTGGAGCTTCCCTCCATCAAAGACTATATAATCTCATTATCGCGCAGATTCTTTGACCTCGCCCCCCATCACCCGAACCCTCTGGTGACGGAAACGGTCAACTACAAACCCACTCCAAACGCTCCCACGAGCAAACGCAGGCCTCGCAATGTACTAATTGACGAGCCTGACGAAATCACACGTCAAATCGCAATCATGAACCCCACGAGGCTCAGAACATCAGCCTGGCATAACAGACGCAGACACAACAGACGCCGGAGAGCCCCCGGCTCGAATCCTATTACACAATCGTAAGACCCACCAATCCATACTCATTACAGACACAAGTAGCCATACAAGATTAGCTTAGGCGTGTTGCTGGAGAGTTTCTTCCGCCGCTTCTTCTCCTCCAGCTATAACACGCTGCGAAGCGGTAGTAATGATAGACTAGGATCGGCTCCGCCGGCGGAGTCCCCAAATAATCACTTCAGCCTGTTGGCTTAGCTCATTCAGCCTTTTACAGCTTGTTCCCAATATAGAGTCAATCCCCCGCAGCGGTCGAGCCGAGGTCGAACCTCACAGGAGGTGCTTCCTCGAGCGTGCTGCTTCCGGGCTGAACGCCTCCGCTCCCACGGAGACGGGAAGCCCCCAAAGCCCGGTATCGCTGAAACAGCCATCTGCGGCTATTCAGCTGAGTCAGCTCCAAAAAAAAAAAAATTATTCACAATTCTGTCACATTTACGACTCTCTCTCTCTCTCGACTCTCTCGCGCAATTTGTAATTACTTACTTTTTATGTATATTTTGATTCTAAATCAAAATTTAATAATAATAATTATTAACTTACCCTTCTTACTCTACACTAGTAATACTATAAGTAGATAACAAAACTACCATCCGTAACATTCAATCTAAATAAATCAGCTTAAAATAGTTTGATGCCCCGAAACTGGGCCTTGGCGGGATTAAAAGGAAAATTTATTCGGGCGAAGTGATTTTCATCAAATTAACAGGAAAATAAAATGAAGTGAGGACCTTCCCAATCTGATCGGTTAACCTTAACAGGGTTGCCATTTACCTCTACAAATATTTTTAGTCTATAATCTCCGACGAACGCACAAAAATATAGACGGAGTCTTCGCGAACAAACGAAGTGTTGACTTTTCAGTTTTCTTTTGTTTGCCTAGTAAACCCTTTTCCTTAGGGATTAACTACATTTATTCAGCTTCGATTTTATTAGTCACGTACAGCAGTGTTAAGATTGTAAAGGCTCTTATAGCGTGTTACCTTCGCTGAAAAGCTTCTGTCTAATACATACAGCGCTGAATGGCTGAGAAGCGTACTGTTGTGGTCGTTGAAGAGAGGTATCATGTTTTAATAGAAATATCCTACCTTTTGTGTTATTACAAAAATATAAACTTAATAAACACAACAATGGATATTTATACGTGTATTCCTGTCATTAATTTTCACTCGACAAAGTACAGTTTGACATAAAAAAATAAAATCATAATCATCATCAAATAATGACTTAAAAATAATTAAATTCTATGATTAAAATAGGTTTTACACCAATGAGACTGCAACACGTACATTTCACTGTGATACGAACGTTGAAAACTTAAGACAAAGTGTGGGTAGACAGACAGTCGGCTTGCAGCGCTGAATATGGTGGAAAGGCACTGAACGCCGTCGTTAGCCTGCGCTAAAAATAGAAAACAAATGATAAGAACACACTTACATACATACATAACTTCACGCCAGGTCCCTTGCGGGGTAGGCACAAACAACAGAGCGCCATTCAGGCTTATTCTTAGACACCTCACTTGCTTCTTTGACATTCATACCTCTTGTCATGCACGCTCGTCTGTTCTTAAGGTTCCTGACATCACCTTCTGCTAGTACACGATCAATTTGATCATGGAAGGTGTGTCGTGGCCTTCCGCAACTTCTGCATCCATCCACTTTTGCATTGTATATCTGTTTAGTCATTCTTTCATCACACATTCTTTCCACATGCCCGAACCACCGGAGCATTTCTTTCCTTACCTTCACCCCGACACTCTCTTTCAGACCAACTCTCTTTCTTACTTCGGTATTACGAACGCGGTCCGCGAGCGTCACTCCGCAGATTTTGAGCAGTGCTCGCATCTCGACCGCGTTTACTCTACTTTCATGCTCTATCTACCATACCCAACTCTCGCTTCCACACGTACATACCAGCACCGTAAAAACACACTTGTCTTCATTTTATGTCTGTTTGCCGTGAAATAGGTGCGAAAGCTGAACGAAACGAAGCGAAGTTTCGAAAACCATCTTTGGCAATCGGATGATATCTATTTTCGAGACAGTGTATTTTGCACTAACGAATACTATTTTTAGATCTTATGTCATTCTAATAAAGTTTAATG
This sequence comes from Dendrolimus punctatus, assembly GCA_012273795.1. Classification (NCBI taxonomy): domain Eukaryota; kingdom Metazoa; phylum Arthropoda; class Insecta; order Lepidoptera; family Lasiocampidae; genus Dendrolimus; species Dendrolimus punctatus. The sequence goes on from CM022553.1 coordinate 1,543,173, forward strand.
GGATACAGTGGGCAACATTTATTCTTTCGCTAACATTTTTTTTCATCTAGCCCCCATTTACCAAATAACATGCGATATGAAACCTCGTTCCAATGAAAGAAAAGAAAGAAAATAATTTTATTTAGGACAAATTATAACACACACAGTATAATTACTTAAAAATTTAAAACGAAAATAATATAATTTTGTCCCAAAAGGGGCATCAGACTCAGCATAATGCCGGTCGGTTAAAACCAGCGCTGATCTTCCGCTGTGCCCTTAAGGTATCGTCACGGTAAACATTACATCATTGTAATGCATAAAACTAGAATACTAAACTATATATATATACATACATACATAGTACATACACTTAAGGTAGAACTAGGGGAACTCATTATCAGGGATAAATATAATAGTGTTAAATATACGTTCTTAAAAATGAAATAAAATAACAAACAAAATTAAAATACAATTAAACTAAATTAAAATACCACTTGTATCATGTTTTAGGTCGCGCTGTGAAAGTTGGTGCTCTTTTAAAAATATCTTTAATGTAGTTTTGAACCCATTAAGATGTTGCAAATTTCGAATGGGTGGTGGAATATTATTCCAGCACCTTGATGCTGCGTAACGAAAGCTCCCTTTCTTTCTTTCTTTCTTTCTTTCTTCTTTTCGTTCCAATGAGTCACGCTTGAAACTGTTAAAACATAGTTTTAATTTAAATACATAATATAAATATTTCAGTACAGCCCTAAGTAGTGAAGTCCAGTCCGCTCAGAAAACGCGAGAGCGTTGGAAATGTAGTCGATGAAGTGAAAATTCCCGGCCATCTGTTACCGCGCCCGTGAGACTGGACTTTCATGAAATATACATGAAACTTTTGTTTCGTTTCCACTCAAGAATATATTACTAGTATTGTTTTTTTAACAACACAAGTGTTACCAAGTATTGTCCGTCAGCCACTACTTTACACTTCATTCTTATAAGATTAATATTTGAAGAGAAAAATTCTAGCAACAAGAAATCAACTTCAAGAGTAACTACAAAGCTTACCCTAATAACTGTACATCACGGAAATTTATCATGCCTCTTCGTTATGGGATAATTTTATAGGGGAACTCTACCAATAAAGAAGTTATATTTGAATCACCAAAGAGATGCGTAAGGCCTATGTGTGGACTAAAGCAAACCTTTTTTTTATTTTTTTATTCCAGGAGTTCAGCAGAAGGCAGATGGCCCACTTGATGGAAAGCGGTTACCATCGCCTATGAACATTTGCAACACCAAAGATGCTACAAATGCGCTGTTGCACTCTTAAGGGAGACTGGAACCTGGTCACTTATGCCGAAACACAACTCAAGGTTGTTATGGCGACATACTTTAGACCAGGTAGCCATCCAATAGGCAAATGCCCTGCAACCTGGTTGTCGGTTGTTTTGTCGCCTCTTACGACAGGCCGCCCGGCCGCAGGGAATTGTGTTCCTTCTCCGTTCCTGCACGGATAAAACTGATAGTTGTAAGTCATACTTTACAATATTGGGCATCCTTACAGTTCCTTACCTTTATATGCAATTCTGCAAGGTGGTAGGGCGTTTGCCCGACTGGGTGGCTACCACCCCTGGTCTAAAGTATGTCACCATAACAACCTTGAGTTGTGTTCCGGCATTAGTGACCAGGTTCCAGTCTCCCTTAAGAGAGCAGCAGCGCATTTGTAGCACCTTTGGTGTTGCAAATGTCCATAGGCGATGGTAACTGCTACCCATCGAGTGGGCCGTCTGCTGAACTTCTGCTTTAAAAAAATACAATTGGGCAACCTTGCAGTTCCTTGGCTTTTTATATTTCAAGTAATACAGTTTCAGTCAAAGAAAATTAAAGGATTGGAGGATACCCTATACCCCAGGATACCCTTTATCTTATACTAATATATAAAGCTGAAGAGTTTGTTTGTTTACTTGAAATCGCTAATCTCAGGGACTACAGGTGTGATTTGAAAAATTATTTCTGTGTTAGATAGCCTATTTATCGAGGAAGGCTATATATCATTACGCTAAGACCAATAGGAACGGAGCACCAATGAACGAATGTTTAAAAGTCGGGGAGATTTTTAACCTATTTATTTTAAAATTATTTATAAATTCAAGATCATATTAATTTTGAATTTGATTATAAGAACTTTTGTTATTCAAAATAAGTTCCACTGGAGAACACTTTTTGAAGGTCGTACATATAGGTTAAAATTTAATTTTTGTCTTTTTAATAGGTGCGATATATTTATTATTGATTATTTTATTAAATTACTGCAATTGGTGGGGCGACGTAATAAATTGTTTTGCTGCCATAGAAATGAATGACTTAAGTGCAAAAGGAGAACGCACCGTGAGATTTGGGGAGGGAGTTTAAATATGTTACAAAAAGTTTTGATTCTTTTTCTTTTTAATTCCGATTTATAAAACAAAAGTTATTTAACGATTTTTCATTACCGAATCTGTTTGTTTGAGGTTAAAGCTAGAACAAAACCGAAATGAAAAGTAATGACGTACTTTGGTTATAATCGGTTTTGAAGACTTGGTTTTCACTTCGAATGAAATAATTGACTAAAATTTGTTATAACATATTACGAGCGGTTTATTTAAAACCGGTTCTTTGCTATTTATTTCAAACCAAATCGACTTCAGCATTCCGAACTGTTCCGAACAACACAACTAGTAAAATCATTTAGTTCAAAACAAAAGGGATCAGAACTAATTTAATTAAACAAACTAATAACAAATTGGTCTGTATTTTGTTTTCGGTCAATAATACGTGTAAAATTATGATTAATTTATATTCCCGGGGGTGTAGGCAGGGATATATTGGTTTAGTTTTTGGGTTAGACCCTCGCTTGCGGGTTTGGAATCGGTTCTCTTGCTTTAGATGCTAACGTATGTTTTATTACTACCAACTGTGTAGATATTCAATCAACTTACTCTACAGATGTGTAGGTGAGTTTGTTAGTTTTTTTTATTGCCTTAAGCGACAGGCGGATGGCCACTTGATGGAATGTGGTTACCGTCGTCGATGGACGTTTGCAACACCAAGAGCGTTGCCAACACGCTGCCGACGTCTAAGAAATTTTATAACGCCCTTTTTAAACGACCCCATGTCGTAGCGCAGAGGGAAAACCTCATCGGTTCTCTCCATATCATTGTTGTACGCAGTATAAACGTTTTAGAGAACCGTTGCGTAGTTGAGCGTGCGAGCTCAAGGAAATGAAGGTGAACATCCCGTCGATGGCGAGCGGTGCGGTTGTAACAGTGAGGCGATCAAACAGTTCCTGAGAACACTCTTCGTTGTATAGGCAGTAGAATACGCAGAGGGACGCAAAGTCTCTCCGAAGGCTAAACCGCCTGTTAGTATGGGATCGTCGACTATACGAAATGCGCGACCCTGGATGGAGTCGAGAGGGTCAGTCTGGTAAGCGGGTGCTCGAGCCCATAAATGTGAGCAGTATTCCATATGCGGTCTAACTGGTGCTTTATAAAGCACAAGTCTATGCCACGGGATGAAATACTGCTTGGACCGGTTTAGCACACCAAGATTCTTTGGGGCAAGTTTAGCCTTGCCTTCCAGATTCTATTCTTCAAGATCATGGTTATGATTGATTGAGGATGATGTGGGGGTGACCAGAGTTGTCATGTAAGTGCAGTCTGATCACATCCACAATTATAAACAGTGGTTGCACAGCGCTTCTTACTCCTCAGTCCCGAGTTCAATCAAATACGTAGGTTCGTTACGTATGTCATTTATTACAGATAATTACAATGTTCAAGCGCACTGATTTTATAGCTTTATTATATTAAAAAAAACTAGGGATTCTTACTAAAAATTACGTAAAAAATACCTAAAAAATCTTAGCTTCGCGTGCGCTGCGAAAACTATTGATGATAGATTAAAATAATGTACTACAACTTTACAGAACACATCATTACTTACAAAAAGTGCAAGCTTATATATAACTATAATAATTATGCCGCAATAAGTGTTATTCTATTTATACATTTAAATGAAATGCCGCCGCTAGAAAGGGCTCTTTATTTGTATCTTGATATTCATCGTTATCAAAATAAATTACTTCATATTCAAGACCGCTTCAATACCTTTATATAACTTTTTGAATGATTCAATTCAGACATTCCATTCGAAAGATATCACGAGTTTAAAAATGTAAGTATTAGAAAAAAGTTGCGTGGTCACCGCTCACCCTGCTCGGCTAGGTAGGCAGCACTTTATGCGATCTAGGCATCACTGGGCTACGCGTCGTATGGGAGAGGAGTCAATATAAAAAAGTCGTTTTAATTACCAGTGCGACCAGTTCAGGTGACATCGATACCGTTATTTTTCCGTGAAAATGTAATAGACAGACAGTTGCTTTCGCATTCATAATATTATATAGTATGGATTACTATTGGAGACATAATAAAACAGAGCACAGATCATAATATTTACCTCGTTCAAGTTGGTTAACGATATGTCAATATTGGCTCAGTTGAACACACGTATTGCAAATAGAAGTAGTGGAGTGCTGACTTGTCAAGGGGAGGTTTTCGCCGCTTGAAGAAGGATCACGCTATTACCAACATCCTTGGGAGATGAAGACATGTACAAATATTAAATATAAGACCATTATTGATTACTATATTAGTGATATATGATTTATCTTATATAAAGTTGAAGAGATTGTTTGTTAGTTTGTTTGAATGCGCTAATCTCAGGAAATACTGGTCTGATTTGAAAAATTCTTTCAGTGTTAGATACCCCATTTATCATGGAAGGCTGTCTGCGATGAACAGGACCTTTTCATTCATTACAACCTCATTTCATTAATACATAATACTGTTAAAAACCACTCATGTCACTCGCCTTACATACGTCTAAACATCAACACAATAATTGTTATATAAAGTCTAAAACTACATATAAAATGTGTAAAACAATAAAATATATAACTAAAATCATAACTGACTTTTAAATTGAATATATCAACAAAACAAGGCTATATATCATCAGGCTAAGACCAATAGGAGCGGAGCACTAATGAATTTTTCAAAATCGGGGGGATTTTAAAAATAAACTCCACGCGGACGGCGACGGGCACAGCTAGTAAAGCAATACATAAGTGTGAAAATGAAGTCAAAGGGTCATTCAGGGTTGCAAAGCTGCTTTGGTAAAAATGGAACTCTTATCAAAAGTCATGTTCAAAAGGAAAGGACATATAATTATATCCCTTAGTCTTTGTATATTATACACTAGAGCAGTGTATTCCAACGTGTGGGTCGCGACCCCTTAGGGGGTCGCGAAGTCTTTTTAGGGCGGTTGCGAAGCTTCTGTGGCGGAGTTGCAAAAGGAGAAAACTACTGCAGTAAAGTCTGCAATATCCGTAGATTCATCAAATTGCAAGGACACAAAGGTGTTGGTGCGTACTTTCTTTTATTTTTTCTATGACTTGATAACGCACATCAGTCGCCATATCGCTTATCTTGCGTTGAATGGTACTGCCAGACAGAGGTATACTTATGAATTTTTCGACCTTTTGTTTTCCAAACATAACCTCCGCCATATCTAATAAAGCCGCTGGTAAAATCAAACTTTCGACTATGGGATTACGTTTTTCTGCATTAGATACACGAAGAACTACTCGATAAGTATAGCAACGATTTCTCATTTATGCGGGGCAGGGGCGGGGCGGCCGGCATCGGACGTGGTCGTACGTATGCGCGTAAATTGCGTTATCTATTGGCGACGCATGCGATGTAAAAAAAATGTATTTTACGTACTTATGTATTTAGTCGAACCCCTGATTATGAAAATGAATAAATATGTTGGATTGAATATTTGTCATAAAATAAAATACATAAAAAACCAATGGGTAGGGGGATCGCGAAATATTTCTTCATACTAGAGGGGTCGTGTCATGAAAAAGGTTGAAAAACACTGCACTAGAGGTCACCCGTAGTCGAAGTTCGACCGCGATAATTTGTTTTCAACGCATGCATCACTTACGACGATTACGACGTATTAACAAAGATGAAGGAAAACATTGTGATGAAACCTGCAAATCGAGATAACCGGTATGTTAAATCAACCAAGCCGTTTTGGATAAGCGTGGTGAGTATATTGTCCGTTCCTACAGTGGGAGGCCCGAAACCAGCAGTGAGGCGGAGCTGTTACTATGTATTACTTGTAATAACAGCCCATAAATATCCCACTGCTGGGCTCTGGCCTCCAAGCTTGTCCAAAGCGGCTTGTAAGGTTTGACACATCGGTTATCTCGATGTGCAGGTTACATCATGATGTTTTCCTGCACCGTTCTTAGCACGTGGTAATTGTAGGAATATGCACATTGGGTCGGAAAACTGCCTAAGTGATGCATGTGTTCCGGCCAGGATCGTACCCGCGCCCTTTGAGTTTGGGACGCGTGTGCTAGCCATTACGCTACCACGACTTATAATATATTACTAAGCTTGGAAGTTATTCATGTACAGAATCTGGGTAAAGTTTTAACCATTAAACAAGCAGATTTAACTATTTTCTGTAAAAATCAATTTCAACTTTCTCCATTTGGGCGTTGCTTAAAAAGACTCGCAACTGTAAATAAATAGAAGCATAAAATAAATGGTTGACGAAAAAAATATATTTTTCAGTTCCCTGACGTAGACGAGTAATTCCAGTTAAAAAAATAAAAATCGAAATAATAAAAATTGTTTGTCGCTCCTGCCTGCAGTGTGTGATGCATTTTGGCAACCGAGACAGGGTTGCCCAGTTATAATTTAGATCGAATTTATAGATATTATTTTCTATTTTTATTTGTGACAGATGGGCAGATAAATAGACGAGCCATTCGCCATCTCGAATGAACAACGTCGCTTATAATATTTTAGCTTTTGTTGCCATAAATGTATTGCCCATATTGAGATATTAGCAATTTTGTCACTGTGCTAATAAATTCACTGCCTATCCCTGCCCTGCTTTTCAGAACACAGCGAAACTATTTGGGGGCGATAGATGTAAGAAACAGGGTGATAACTACTTAATCTCATAAAGCCCTGCCACCAGTATAGCCGAAAAGATAAAATTTACAGAAAATTTATTCAAATGTTACTCATGTCCTTCAGAAGTTCTTTATCAAATATAAATTTCAATACGAGCTTTTCGGTTATTTTTTGGCTAACACATATGTAATTTTTATTGTGTATAAATATAAAATTTGAAGAAGAAATTCTTGTTGCTTGTTTGGTCTCTTTAAACCGATTTAAATGATTAAAAAATTTCGAGAGTATGAATATTTTGAAGTGACCGGAGGTTAATAGCAAAATTTTGTGCGAATAAGAACGCGGGATAACTCGTACGTTATTATTTTAAAAGTTCAAACACAAATATCATTGTAAAATTATTTATCGGGTCTAAAATCACATATACATGTATGTAACTGTGTTTATTACTCTGAACCTGGAGAAATTGTATTCAGTTGTTTCACGTGTAATTTTATTATTCCCAGTTCAAACTAGGTTATCATAGGCGGTAACCACTTATTATATTATAAAATGGCCGTTTGCCAGTTTTTTATTTATTTTCTAAACATAAAAATCCTTCAGTAAAGAGAGAAAGAGAAAGTTTGTTTGAAGAAATAGTGTTGTACTTACAATGCTTATATGTGACTAAAAAAAGAGCATCGTTTAAGAACTTGTACGCCACATTTCCAGCAAAAAAATTGCACTCAGCTTACTCGTGTACTGGAATTTTATTTTTCCGTCGAACCGTATCTCCTGTTTTGCAATTATCCGTGCAGAAACGGAGAAAGAATACAATTTCCTGCGACCGGGCGGTCTGTCGTAAGAGGCGACAAAATAACCCACAGCCAGGTAGCACATTCGCTCGACTAGATGGCTACCACCCCTGGTCTAAAGTATGTCGCCATAACAACCTTGAGTTGTGTTCCGGCATTAGTGACCAGGTGTCTTTGTAGCACTTTTGGTGTTGCAAATGTCCATAGGTAATGGTACCCGCTTTCCATGAAGTGGGCCGTTTGCTTGTCTGCTGAACTCCTGCAATATTTTTTTTTATGTGAATCATACAGGGGCTGCTGGCAACACTGTAACCGCGATCCGGTCAGATGCTATCAATCTCTGGCACCAAACCGCCGTCCGATTCGGTTGGCTTTTGTGGCATGGACATTTTTTAAACTAAAAATGTTTTACTTTCCACGTCGGAAAATCAAATATATTCCGCTATATTTTTTTTATCGCAGGAGTTCAGCAGACAGGCAGACGGCCTGAAAGCGGTTACCATCGTCTCTGGAGATTTGTAACACCAAAGGTGCTATAAACGTACTGCTGCTCTTTTAAGGGAGACTGGAACCTGGTCACTAATGCCGGAACACAACTCAAGGCTGTTATGGCGACATACTTCAGACCAGGGGTGATAGCCATCCAGTCGGGAAAATGCCCTACCACCTGGCTGTAGGTTGTTTTGTCGCCTCTTACGACAGGCCGGCCGGTCGCAGGAAATTGTATTCATTCTCCGTTCCTGCACGGATAGAATATATATTTTCTTTTGTTTCAATTCATTGTCTATTTAGTCGTTTTTCGAATTCAAAAATTTTCACTCTAACTAAAGTCTGCTGAAAGATATGTATGAGGTTGAAATCTAGAGTAGTTTAAACGTAACGGAGTATTTTGGGCGTTGTGAGTTTTTTTTTTATGTGTTTTTTTTTAATGCAGAAGTTCAGCAGACCGCCCATTTAATGGAAAGCGGTTACAATCGCCTATGGACATTTACAACACCAAAGGTGCTGCAAATACGCTGCTGCTCTCTTAACGGAGACTGGACTTATCATTGAAACCCTCTATACCTGTTTCACAAACCAATTGAAGTTTAGTCTACCTAGTTTATTTGTCAAATGTTCCTCATTCGTTCAAAATCAACAAATGTATTTTTAGAGAGTTAAGCTGAAATTGAAGAATAAGTCTGTATGGCGCTCTGTTGTTCGTGCCTACCCCGCAAGGGACCTGGCGTGAAGTTATGTATGTATGTAAGCTGAAATTGTGATGTTCTCTTACATGATAAAACTACGTTTTAACGGTTTTAACCGCGGTAATTTATTTGATTCTGGTTATTCCGACGTTTCGGCCGCTTTTCAGTGGCCGTGGTCACGGACGACAACGGTGACATTTGTCCAACGAGTGTTGTTAAATATTTAATTTGTTAAGTAAGTTAAGTTAAATTGTTCACTTTCATGTTTCAATTTCATGAATCAATAAAAGTGATTCGTGTAAATATACATTTAAATAATTAAATGCCATTGATGTCGTAGCTCCTTTTTTCATTTCTACCTATTTTTATCGAATTGATTAAATTTCGTGGAACCGTATGACGACTCTCCTTTAAACTTCCAATTTACTTAGACTGAGGACCGCTTACATAAAGTTGCTTAAATCTGTTTAAAAAACACAACGCTAAATATGTTTAAAGAACTGTCAGTACGTTTTGTGTAAAACGTATTTAGGCAGTTTAAAATGATTAACTCATTTTATTTAAAGACGATCGTTGTAAAAGCGACCCTTAAAGTCACTAAATTTATTTAAGAAACATAAAACGTATTTAACACCCTTAAGTTCAATTAGCGTCTTGCAGAACGCAAAATTTGTTGCTAAATATGCTTAAAGAACTGTCGATACATTTTGTGTAAAACGTATTTAGACCGTTAAATATAATTAACTCATTTTATTTATAGGCAATTGTTATGCAAGCGGCCTCTAGAGTCCTTGTCATACTTATATTCTTAGCAACCGTTACTAGCGGCTTCACTCTTATAGATTAAAAACACTCATAGCTATTAACCACCTTAGCGGTTTTTTGTTTTCGGAATTTCCAAAAAGTCCGAGATCGTCTTTTATCCGTGCAGGAACGGAGAAAGAATACAATTTATTATATAAATAATAAATAAATTTCCTGCGGCTGGGCGACCCAACCAAACAACAACCCACGCCAGGTAGTAGGGTGTTTGCCCAACCGGATGGCTACCACCCTTGGTCTGGAGTATGCTGCCATAACAACCTTGATTCCTTCTTCTAAAGAACCTAAAAATTAATAACATACAATACAATATTGTAAATTAGAAAAATCACCAAGAGCAGTGTTGAAAGTTTTGGCGCAAAAACCGTTCCGCTATTCTACTACCCAGTTATATAAATATATGTCAGTGTTATCTGTTAGGAAACTTTTCATTTTACAGCTTATTCTCAAAACACATGCTGAACTAAAGTTTGATTCTTCCCTTTCTTCTCGGAAAAGGAGATACGACAAGGTCTGCCACATAGTCCGCACAAGAACTACCCTGGCCTGGAAACACTCATACTCACTCAAAAGCCGCCTGTATAATAGAGTTAATAAGGACTTAAAAATATATCCTTTAACTAGACGAGAAACCAAGTATAAAGTAATAAATTGGTTAAAATCCTTGGATTATGACGCGTCTGAAGCACTTATAAACTAACATTTATTACTGTTTGTCACTATATATTCTATTTTACTTTACAATTTTCGTTAATTTCTGCTCTCGTGATACACTTTCAACCACTTCATTTTCACACACATAACTCACTCACTTACGCATGCACACACTCACAACCACACACATCACAACCACACACATCACACGCACTTCAGCACATACAAATACTTATTATAAGAGCTATAATTATATTGTTTAACCATATAGGTGTGGGGTACCTTTGATTGACTCAAAACACAGGCCTTGTTCCTAGTTTGAGAGTCGAAGGTATACTTGTGTTAATTTCTATAGCCGTAATCTAAACTAACACATTTTTCTTTTTATTACTTGTAAAACACTAAAGGCTAATAAAGATTTATTATTTATTATTAATAACAGAAAGGAAACAACAACACAAATGGCACCCCTCGATATTTTGTTGTTGTTGTAAATAACGTTTTTGTTGTCTACCTTATTTTACGAGATAAAGTCCGGCATTCCAGGGGTATTAGGTTTAGTTACCTGTTGTAATAGATTTTCTTCGTTCTTTAGTTCACAATAAATAATCTCTTGTTTCAGCTCAAACAACGATGCCTGACAACTCAACGGTTATCCACAAGCTACGTCTAACGGTGTCGCGAGCGGAGCTGGGTGGCGAGCTTAAGTGCGTTGTCTCCTCAGCAGCTTTGGATGAACCGATTGCGAAAAAAATCTCTTTGGATGTACGAGGTAGGTGTCTATCAATCCAACGATAATATGTTTTTTTTTTAATTTATTGCTGGTGTTCAGCAGACAGGCAGACGGCCCACTTGATGGCAAGCGGTTACCATCGCCTATGGACATTTGCAACAACAAAGGTGCTAATAACGCGCTGCTGGTCTCTTAACGGAGACTGGAACCTGGTCACTAATTTCGGAACACAATTCAAGGTTGTTATGGTGGCATACTCTAGACCAGGGGTGGTCGCCATCCAGTCTAGTAAATACCCTACCACCGGGTTGTTTTGTCGCCTCTTACGACAGGCCGCCAGGCGTATCACAGATTATCCATTTTTTAGAGGTCCCTAGGCCATTTTGATATGTCTGATAAAATTTTAATTGTTCACTAGCTGCACCTGCTACTTTGTTCGCCTGAATTCTTTTTCGTGGAACCATAAAAAGGAAGCGTCATGACAAGAGCTATGAATGTCAAAGAAGCAAGTGAGGTGTGTAAGAATAATCCTAAATGGCGCTCTGTTGTTCGTGCCTACCACGCAAGGGACCTGGCGTGAAGTTATGTATGTATGTATGTATAAAAAGGAACCTAAAGTTACTTCTTATAACATCAGCTATCTGCCAGTGAAAATTCCGCAAAAATCGCTCCAGGCGTTTCAGAGATTAGCCGGAACATGTAGACAGATCGGTCTGGCTGAAGGTTAACAATTGAATTACTGTTTGGCAAATTAATTTTGGGTTTGTAGCTAGTTAAATAACGTCATATAAAAATTTCAGCTATACTAAAATAATTTGAAAAAAAAATCAATTCTGAATTGGCGTCTGGCACGGTTTAAACAACAATAAAAATGTCTGGCAATAATAGATTCATGTGTCGAAAATTCCATTTAAAATAATAAGCAAAAAAGAAACCTTCTTAAAATGCTTTGAAAAACTGATATTTTCCCTGTGCAGTTACGATGCGCACTGATAATCGCAACCACTACTGCCAGCCAGACTGCCCGTATGACGTCCGAGAGAGTGAGAGCAATAGCATATCTAAAAACTGGCTTTCTTGAAATTCTTGTTTTTCCGACGTTGCTCGCTCTCGTACCACTATGTCTAAGTTAAATTATTTTTATACTGGTAGGTTATTTTCCATATTTTTGTGAGAACTATAATAATATAATATTGCACTCAATTACAATTAATCTTTTCTTTAAAAACCTATAAAATTTCTACATTTAATTCTAATTTATAGGTCCACTAAATCACGTCCTTTCCGAGCTAAATTGTCCACAGAGATTAAACTATTTGTCACTGCCTTGTCAAATTGTCGACTTATTTTTTTAACTGTGGTTTTTCTAAAACTTTCCCAAGTCTTTCAGGGAATTTGTCTTCCCTTTTGACAGATAAATACTTATTTGGAAAAGATGCTTAATAATTACTACTTAATATTTTTAATATAAATTTAATGCAGCTCAATTAAGGATAGGACAGCAGTAGTTATTGTCAGCTTTTTCTAGTTTTAAGTATATTTCATAATATTTTATTTACATATATCATACTAGCTTCTGCCCGCGACTTTGTTCGCATGGAATAGTTAATTTTTCTTTTTTAGAAAAACCCCGCGATTTTGAAACATTCTTCATTGGTGCTCCGCTTCTGTTGCTCTTGGTTTTTAGCCTATAACCTTCCTCGATAAATGGGCCATCTTACTTTTTTTTCAAATCAGACCAGTAGTTAGCGCGTTCAGGCAAAGAAACAAACATATCAGCTTTATATATTAATATATATAACATAAAACTCTCTCACCGACACCACACCCTGTCAAAATCTCGGCTTCTATTATTTTACGTTGCAGAGAAATTACTTTCAGTCTGTTGTAATCTGTTTAAGTAATTAAAGCCTTTTTAACTATCCCACGGGAACTCTTTAATTTTTCGGGATCAAAAGTATCCTATATGTTGACCAGGGATATAAGCTACCACCATACAAAATTTCATGTAAATCGGCCTAGTCGTTGCGTAGATTAGCCGGTACAAACAGACAGACAAACAGAGAAACAAAAAAAATATAAAAAGTCTAAATTAGTTCTATTTGACTTGTTATATCCCTCTGACTCGGTTTTTACCATTTTTTTTCATTGTACAGAAATTTGACCTCTATAATTTTATTATATGTATATAGATATCATATTAGTGTTATTCTAAAGTGAACTAGTCCTCCCTGCAGGTTATTTTTGACGGCACGCATTCCTCTTAGCGATACTGTCAAAAATCTCGGCATATTCATCGATAGGTATCTGTGTCTTAATTAGTTTGAGTATTTATGTATCTATTTCCTTTTACCTGTACCACCTACATTCGTGATTAAAATTTCTTTGAATTAGGTTGCCTGGAAGAGATCGCTTTGAGCGATAAGGCCGTCGATTGCATTGCCTAGACAATATTGTAAATGTGTTCTGTTTTTTTTATTGTATATTTTGATGTGCAATAAAGTGTTATATCTTTCTCTCTCTCTCTCTCTCGTATCAGTATAATCTTTATATTTTACTAGCTGTACCTGGCAGAGGTTTTCTTGCCTTTAAAAAATAAAAATCTAGAACCCGATTCCAGCGTCATCTACCGGGATCAAATGTTAATCTAAACTATTCTCAAATCCAATTGAACAAATAAAAAATTTCATCAAAATCAGGCCCAGCGTTTAGGAGTATCGCGGCGCCACCTACTGGGTCCAATCGTTTATTTAAACCAAACAAACTTCAACACACACAACAACAAAAAGAACACCTAAATTCTGGTACCCGATCTCAGCACCACCACCACCGGATTTTAAACCATCCGGGAACCCACTCAAACACACATTCATTTTTATATATCAAGATATGGTCTTTTCTAATTGTATATGTTGGTGAGCAATAAAGTGTTCTCTCTCTCTCTCTCTCTCCCTCTCCTTGTCCATTTCGTCACTTTCCAGTCCAATGAACAAATGCAGACGTACACAGCTGAAATATACCTCTTCCTTTTGTTTTTGTAGTCGGTTAAAAATATTAGCAAACTGCCTTTGATCGTTGGCAAATTGTGTTCCCCCAAAAACGAGCCCCACTCCAAATCTCCAGCTATTACACTCGACCCCCAGTTTTTCCCGTAGCCTTATCTCGAGCGGTGCTCTCGTAATTATAGTCATTCTTTAGCCGCTATCAGCCTGAAGCGGCTTCATTACAATTTATTCTTAGACTAAATTAAAACTTGCGAACACGAGAGAAATTGCTGCCGTAACAACGATTATGTAATACTAGCGGTATTCTGCGGTTTGGTCTGAGCTTTCCTTGAAAATTATTAATGGATAAAAACGTCAACGACGTCTTTCGAACCTTGCATGTGCGCTAAAAAGGAATTTAGATCCCAAAGTAAATATATCTTCGTTGAGTACTCAGCAGATCCTCGAAGTTACTATTTTACCTTTGGGTCACGCAGAAGGCGATGACGCGTGCTATTTTCCTCGCCCCGCCCGCACTACGTACATACATGTCTTGGCTCTTTGATTAGTTTTTGAGATGAGGGTTATACTAATTTCGTAGTCAAATAACGGAAACTGAGGATGTTTATTACCTTTCAACCGTGTAGGAACGGTGAAAGATTACAATTTCCTGCGGCCGGATGGCCTGTTGTAAGAGGTGACAAAACAACCCAGCCAGGGCAATCGCCCGACTGAATGGCTACCATCTCTAATCTAAAGTATGTCGCCATAACAACCTTGAGGTGTGTTCCGGCATTAGTGACCAGGTTCCAGTCTCCCTTAAGAGAGCAGCAGTGCATTTGTAGCACCTTTGGTGTTGCAAATGCACTGCTGAACTCCTGCAATACAAAAAAAATACGGAATGCTATCATATCTGGACTGCCCAGTACTTACACAATTTTTACACATAACCGCCGAATTGTTATATACTTGTAACCTAGCAATACTTAGCATTTCAATAAAATGTTCAATATCAAACGATTGTCCCAAAAGTGTCTGAGGGTCTCGAAAACTCCCAATTTCAAATAAGATACGCCCTTGTCCCATTCGCGTACAATTAATTATACAAATACATACAGCACGGAATGGCCGGTATAACCAGAGATCAGCTTTCTCAATATCGCAATTATTGAAGAGGCGTGCCAATAACAATATGGTTTACCCTATACATGTTCAAGGTCACATGAAGGCCTATCCAAACAATAAAATATTTCCTATCAAACGAGTGTTCCGAAGCGTACCAAAGTGTCTCAATTTCAAATGAGAAACGACAATTGTCCCATTCGTGTACAATTAATTACACAGATATAGCAGGAAATTGTCCTTCTAAAAAGGGATGGACTTTGTCGATATCGCAATTATTGAAGAGGCGTACCAATAACATTATAGTTTACCCTGTACATGCTCAAGGTCACAAGAATGCCTATGCAAAACATTAAAATATTTTATACCAAACTAGTGTCTCAAAAGTGTCCCAAAGCATACCAAAATGTCCCAATTCTAAATGAGAAACGACGATTCGATAGTTGTCAATTTTTGAGAAACAGGTTTATTTTGAGCCTTATGGTCTATTTTAGCCAAAATATTAATATTTCAGCAAAAAAACCACATTAATATATTTGATTTAGCAATTTTATAAATGTTTTGATATTACGTCACAAAAACTCGTCAAGTTGTCATGGCGTCTCGCATGACGTCACAGTGTGCAAAACAAACATCTGTTTCATTGAAGTGTTGTCTGAGAAGTCATTGATAACTTCTTGTGTTTTGCACACTATGACGTCACGCGCTCTGATCGGCGTTCATTGTCATGTGGCTAATGGCTGTAATATAACAATTTGTTTTCTCAAAAATATCAATTAGTATTTAATATTTCAGTTAAAACAATTTGTTTTTGTCATATTAAGATCGTAATCTACGATATATATTAAAATCAGCCTATATGTTTCATACTGTCAACTACCGAATTGTTCCATTTGCGTACAATTAATTACACAGATATAGCAGGAAATTGTCCTTATTAACAGGGATGGTGTATTTCTCGATAACGCAATTATTGAAGAGGCGTGCCAATAATAGTTCAGTTTACTTTATACATGCTCAAGGTCACAGAATGCCTATGCAAAACAATAAAATCTTCTATACCAAACTAGTGTCTCAAAAGTGTCCCGAAGCGTACCAAAATGTCCCAATTTCAAATGAGAAACGACACTTGTCCCATTCGCGTACAATTAATTACACAGATACAGCACGGAATGGCCGTTGTAAACAGGGATGAGCGTTTATCGATATCCATATATCGATACTAAGTTTCGATATTAATTATAGTTTTATGAACCGATTCAACCCTATTGGGAAGGGATGGATTGGATCCTAAAATTGTTTTACGAGGCTGTTAACTTTGAATATATTTGTTGGGGTTGTAACCCAGTTTGGTGGCTGATGTTTGCGTCAAACTGTTGCGGTTTATTATACATTGTTATTGTTGTTTTTTGGCAACTTGATCCCATTGTTTACGATTGTTATGTTGAAGTTTACTTTTTCATTGACGAGATCTGTTTCTTGCTGTTTAAATAATTAATATACTAAGCTTGAAACTAATTAACTCCATGAAAATGTAGGTATTATTAGCCAAGGAGTTACTGCGATTAAATCATTGTCTCATGAATGAATATTTATTTTAAAGAATATTCATCATCATGCTTTGCTTGATGTTTGATATAATGTAATTTATTTAGTTATTAAAGTAATTATTTTAATATTTTTTGTAATGTTATTAGTTTCAATTTAGATTTAGTTATCAAGATGTGAAAATTGCACGCCTAATAAGGCAAAATGTATTGAGACAATTACCACAAAAAGCACCTATGTAAAAGCACATTTATAGTATTAAATGATTATTCTATTCTCTTCTATTCATCCTTCACCTAATCATACATTTAAAAGAAATTTATTTTGTAGTTTTTTTATGTTTCGGAATCCTTTTGACAAAATTCTTATGAGATTGTCATTTCAAGTAGATTGTGTAGGTCTTTAATAGATGCCACAGAATGAAGTACCTGCAATAACTAAAAATACCTATATTAGTAAATAGTCGAGCTTTGCCATGTAAAGACATACATAACTCTTTATTTTAAACAATTACTATCCTATAACAACTGTTCCATTTTCATGCGTATTGTATGGAAAAAATCAGTATTAAAAAAAATAACCTTAAAAGTTCTAACCAAAAACCCCCTGCGAAATATTTATTACTATTTAAATAATTAATTTAGAATGAATTAAGTTTATTTAAAAGTCAATGAACTTTTTAATATTATATTATTATAAAAGGTTATAAGTAATTTGAACCTTAATTATATTTGTGGAATGAGAGATAATTAAATATATCACTATTTACGTATTTAAGTATACACGTAATTATTGCGTTACTTGCAATAATAATATAAGCCCATAGATGTCCCACTGCTGGGCTCGGGCCTCCCATTATAGGGGGGAACGGACAGTAAACCCGCCATGCTAGTTCAAGGCGGCTTGGCAGGTTTGACACATCGGTTATCTCGATATGCAGGTTGCATCAACATGTTTTCCTTCGCCGTTGTTAACACGTGTTATTTGCAACAATACGCACTTTAGAGCATAAAGTAACTGCCTAAATGGTGCAGGCGTTCCGGTCAGTATTGAACCTGCAATCTTTGAGTTACCTACCACACAGTATTAAGTAAGAAACTTTTGATACTTTACTAATGCGTAAGTTTATAATAGCTAATTTTATTTATAAGGTATTTGTTAGTGCTCGATGCAAGCTAAGAACTTTCTAAGTACATAACTTGTCATTACATCCAAGGAGTAAGACAGGATAGTGCTACTACAAAACAGATAGCTTCTCGTCTCACAGAAGGGCGCATTAAGCCATCACTTAACCGACCGGCGTAGGGTGCAATTTCCAAAGCCCAGCCTATAAATTGCCACGCTGTATAGCTAATAAGTGGCAAGATAGTGTATCGACTAGGGTTGCTGGGTATCGATATCAAAATAATCGATAAAATGACAATGCATCACTTAATTAGCTTGATTTAATGACGAAGTTTATATTACTATGTTTTTGTTTCTCTGTTTGGATGGATTTTGTTTTTGATTGCAAAGCTAGCAAATAGGCAGATGGCTCACATCGTGGACAGTGGTTACCGTCACCTATCGTTTGCAACCCTTGAGGCGAAGGCAACGCCTTATTAGTCTTTAGGATGGGACGGAAGATATGAGATAGGAGAGATAGAATAGGGAGGGGGAAATTTGGGGGATGAGATAGCGAACATGGGATGGGGGAGATAAAGATATAATTTGAATGCATTTTCACAAAAAGCGTTCGTCATCGAGTACAACGCCGTGCGCACCCTTTTTTTTATAGCTGGAGTACAGCAAATAGGCTGAAGGCCCACCTAGTGAAAAGCGGTTACCGTCGCCTATGGACGTTTGCAATATCAGAGATGTCACCAACGCGCTGCCGGCCTCGCAGAGAAACAAAGTCTCTCCTAAGGCCAAGCGTATCTAAGCCGTCTGTGAGTATGGGATCATCAACAACGCGAACGGCTCGACGTTGAATACAGTCCAGGGGATTAAGTTGGTAGGCAGGTGCTCCAGTCCAAAGGAGTGAGCAGTACTCCATATGCGGTCTCACCTGGGCTTTATAAAGCACAAGGCGTTGCCGCGGTGTGAAGTACTGTTTGGACCGGTTTGGTACTCCCAACTTCTTAGACGCAAGTTTTGCCTTGCCTTCAAGATGACCCCTGAATTGTACATCGTTCGCGATGTCAACACCAAGGATCTCAATACTCTTGGAGGTGGTAAGGGGAGTTCCTTGTAACTGTAGCGCTTGCTCGAATGGAGCCTACAGCTTTTATTTTCGCCTTAGAGTCAAAACTTACACATTTGAAATCCTCAACTGCTGTTCGTTAATCTTACTTAAACTCGAGAACGGCTGGACTGATTTGGCTAATTTTGGTTTTGAATTATTTGTGAAAGTCCAGGGACGGTTTAAAAGGTGAGTAAATATGGAAAAATGCTTGGAATATAGTAAAAACAACAATTTCACTTTCCCTTAGAAACTATTCCTACTTGTCAAACATTTGATGTCTGTCCCGTCGTTGAGAAACCAATTAAATTTAAAAGTTGTTCAGAAATAAAATGAAATTTAAAAGTGAAGGTTTTTTGGGTTTGAATGTCAAACGGTTGATGTTCGTCCCGTCGTTCAGAAATCAACGTTTTTTTATTTATTGGATCTGTGGCGATACGAAGTTTGCCGAGTCAGCTAGTATACAATAAATTACAATGATATCGATATCGATAGATAGTTCATCACTACAAGTAATGGGGTCGGGAATTTTACCACCTTGCAATATCGACGGTCGATAGGACCTCCCTACTTTAGGGTAAACGTGCCAACTTTGGACACCCTCTCTACACGCTGTGTGTACAGTATCGAGTGATAAATGAATTAGAACGCCGTGTACGCACTTATAGGATCGTTTACCTTATAGGAGAACGAATTTACGATTATGTAGACGACGGATATGTGTGAATGATTTACACGTGTTTCCGTCTTCCATAATTTAAATAACCTTTTTTAAAAAAGGTTTTTAAATAGAAGCTTTTTAAATCCTGGATATCATGTAGCAGCAGAGCGCTAGCCAAGACAAGTAAAACGAGCCCAAACACGCCAATCTTGTTTAGTACAGGAGTTCCTATAGCCACCTTCCGACTCCATCATCAGATCACCTCCGTCGTACCATATTATTGCATTGTCACGCCATACACATATGTGTGCAAAATTTCAGCTCAATCGGAAACCGGGAAGTTGGTCAAATTTAATTTACAAGATTCCACCCGAACTTACATACATAGGTTCATCCATTGCAAGTTAAATAAAAGCTTGTAAATAGTGCTCTAAAGGCAATTTAATAACAATGTTTGGAAACGTTCTCATCTGATGGCAATCTGGACTTATAATATTATTATGTAATTTTAATTTTTCATATTTTTTTGGTTTCTGGAACGCATAATAAATACAAACTGTACAATTAACAATAACAATGTAATCCAAAAATTACAATAAATATGACCAAAAACCTGGCTTTTATATCAGGGATAACGCATTAGCGTTGCCATTCAACGTGGTAATGCGGCAAGCATTTTGGGAACGCTCCCGGCTAACAACATTTTTCACAAAAAAAAATATTTTATTAATTTAATTTGCAAATCAGATTACAATCAATAAAATATTACCTAATGACTAGATAATTACTAATTACTTAAAAATAGATGTATTAGACCGTCTATGAAAGGTACCCTATATCCTTTACTACATATATAACCCTGACAACGTGTATATGAGATATCGTAACGATCTATTATATATGTAAAAGCGTGAAAAATAGTAGCAGAATAACAGCATTTTCAATTTAACGAATTTTTTTATGGCTCGATATAGGTCTCCCGTTACGTGACAAGAGATGGCGCTAAGCATTCCCATAGAAAATTGTGTTAACTAAAACTTGATCAAGTGGTTAAATAACTCGCACTGAGCCCTCGGATCACTACCAGCGGAGAGCGTGCCCAGAACGTTGGCTGCATTGACACGCTGCATGGACATACATATTTCTTGGGCGAAATATTTCCTAGCCTTGTGATCATGGGTAGTGTCAAACAGTTTCTTACAGATATTGTAGGGCGCGTAGCCCACGGATAAGCTGGTTCGATTGTTATGGACTGTATGGAAGAGATATGACCTAAATCCTTGCACTCTAAAAGTAGAAGCTCCACTAACCTTGAGATCAGCCCGTTCCTGGCTTAGTTCAGGGTGCAATCAGGAACTCGGGAACAGAGCACGGCACTATGTCTCACTTTAGAGCTACTACGGTACACAGTTTAAGTCCTTCAAAGTTTTGTGGCACGGCCAATAATAATAAGTAATGAAATTTAATAAATAGGTGAGCGCACGGCGCGATGTAGTCGATGCTTTGACAGCGAGAACATATATGGCTGCCCCTTACCCTGCTGTGAGTGGCCGTCGCCTCACACAGAAAGAGGGTAGTTAACATAATTAGTGGAGCGATGTTTTACCCACTTATCTATAGGCAAGGACCGAACAGATCTTGAAAGAAACTCTTGCTCCTGGACCCTGCAGGCCCAATCAGCTACATATTGGAGCTGTTTGTCGTAGGAGGTTTATTATATGTCCATACGCGATGGTAATCAAAGTAGCTTATTGTAGGTTTTATTTAAATTTATTTATTTGATTTACAAGTTAATTTGGGGAATAGTGTGAATGGAGCGTTAGGTAAACTTCTAGGCGCTTAGAACCTCAGCCAGAAGGCCCAGCTTGTCATACACAACGCGGTGCTGGTACCTACGCTCACGTATGGAAGCAAGAGTTGGGTATGGAACAGAGAGAATGAAAGTAGAGTAAATGCGGTCGAGATGCGAGCACTGCGCAAAAACTGCGGAGTGACGCTCTCGGACCGCGTTCGTGATACCGAAGTAAGAAAGAGAGTTGGTCTGAAAGAGAGTGTCGGGGTGAAGGTAAGGAAAGGAATGCTCCGGTGGTTCGGGCATGTGGAAAGAATGTATGATGAAAGAATGACTAAACAGATATACAAAGCAAAAGTGGATGGATGCAGAAGTCGCGGAAGGCCACGACACACCTTCCATGATCAAATTGATCGTGTACTAGCAGAAGGTGATGTCAGGAGCCTTAAGAACAGACGAGCGTGCATGAAAAGAACTATGAATGTCAAAGAAGCAAGTGAGGTGTGTAAGAATAAGCCTAAATGGCGCCCTGTTGTTCGTGCCTACCCCACAAGGGACCTGGCGTGAAGTTATGTATGTATGTATGTATGTATGTAGTTAAATATTACACAAGTAGAATTTAGTAGAACGAAATTGGGTCATTTTGGTTGTACGCCAAAAGGAAGTGAAAATCAGCGTTGTGTCAGATATAATTCCGGCACAGAAATATGTTGAATCCAAACCTTGTTTGTTGAAAATGCAATTTACAAATTATGTGTATTAATAATAATAAAATGTGTATAATTATTTTATAAAGAAAGTAATTACGTCGCTATTTCTTCAAATAAAGTATTTCTTTCTTTAACCGCTTTGCATCAAGTGGGCTTTCTGACTATCTGCTGAACTCACGCAGATATATATATTTTAGTAAGTTAATACAAAAAAAAAATTTGAATCCTAACTTAATAATAAAACTACGTTTTAAGCGCGGTAATTTATTTGATTTTGGTTTATCCGACGTTTCGGCCGCTTTTCAGTGGCCGCGGTCACGGACGACAAAGATGACATTTGTCGACGAGTATTGTTAAAGTTTTATTTAGCCTACCGCCAACTTCATTTTAATTATTTAGTTTTAATTTTGTTTATGGATATTATTTACTCTATGGGAAACGGCTACGGCGGAAACGTCGGATAAACCAAAATCAAATAAATTACCGCTCTTAAAACCGTTAAAACGTATTTTTATTATGTATACAAGTCGCGAAAACTTAAGAAAATATTACCTTACTTAATAGTTAGGATTCAATTTTAAAAACTTTTCTACGTTTTTTTTTGTTTGCAAATAAAGTTTCTTTCTTTCTTCTTTCTTTCTTTACGTTACACACGTTCAAAATGTGCGTAATGTGCACATGTCGTAAAGAATCGTTTTGGTTAAGGAAAACGGATTTTAGGGGAAATAAGGCATTTGTTAATGCTGTAAGGTGAATGGTGTTTTTACCTCTTCATTATGTTCGATTAGAGATGGGAAAAATTTACGAGTTCGCAGTAATAGGATACATTATTTTCCGGGGAAAACTCGACAGATTAACGTGGAAATGAAAACGCGAATCTAAGTTACTATATAAAAACTATTTTACGAGTATTTTTAGTTATTTAGTACATACATATATTTTTTATATAGTATTTTCTTAAGTTTTCGCGACTAGAATACAATATTATATAATATATAATATCAGCCCATAAATGTATAGTGTTATAGGAGAAACAGACAGTGTACCCACCACGCTTGTCCAAGGCGAGTTGGCAGGTTTGACACATCAGTTATCTCGGTGTGCAGGTTGCATCAGGATGTTTTCCTTCACCGTTGTTAGCACGTAGTATTTGTAACAATATGCTTATTAGGTCAGAAAACTGACTAAGAGGTGCATGCGTTCGGGTCAGGATCGAACCCGCGCCTATCGATTTAGGGGCGCGTGCGCTAGCCATTACGCTACCACGACTTAGAATGCAATAGTTTATTTTTTATTTATTGCTGGAGTTCAGCAGACAGCCTGACCAGCCCCCCCCTGGCCCTTGATGGCAAGCGGCTGCCATCGCCTATGGATATTTGCAACACCAAAGGTGCTACAAATGCGCTACTACTATCTTTAAGGAGACTGAAACCTGGTCACTAATGCCGGAAGACAACACAAGGTTAATATGGCGGCATTCTCTAGACGAGGGGTGGTAGCCATACAGTCGAGGAAATGCCCTACCATCTGGGTTGTTTTGTCGCCTCTTACGATAGGCCGTCCAACCGCAGAAAATTCTTCCTCCGTTTCTCCACGGATATAATAGAAAATACACTTTATTGCATAGCTAGATACAATTCAAGAAGTTCAAGTACAGAAAACAATAGGCGGTTTTATCACTAGAGGCAATTTATTCCAGACAACCTTAGGATGGACTTGAAAAAATGTGTAACATGTGGGTTTTGCAATATAACTAGAATAAAAAGTATATATGTAACATTTTGAAATGGCAAGTATAATAGACATAGAAATAAGACAAATATATACATATATTGATATAAATAACAATAATTATCATAGTAATATTGTATAGAATTACTTAAATATGGGAGAGATGAAGTTGTTATTGTAGACTATAGAGCGCGAGGTAATAATCCTTCACGAGTCCATTGAACGCCTGATGAGACTCGGCACGCCTGATTCACTACTAGACTAGTACATTTAATGAAACTAATTAACGGCTTTAAGCGCGGTATTATTTGACTAAGTAATTTTAATTTCAACGTTTCGGCCACTTTTCAGTGGCCGTGATCACGGAAGACAAAGATGTCAAGTGTATTATAAGTAGGGTTGCCAGACGTTCCGTATTTCCCGGGACTGACTCTGTCCCGTATTCGAACCGTGCTTCGTTTTTTATTATTAAATCGATCGATCTACGCGAGACAAAAATACTCACGCACGCAATGTTCGCAACTTCACATACATATAAACTCGGATTAAGAAAGTTCGAGAGAATTTATGTTTTAATTATACACTTTAATTGTTAATAATTAAAAAAAAAAGTCCGATAACATACTTTCAAAATGTTCACACTACTTTCAATAGTAGCAATGAACATTTTATCAAAAAAAAAAACAAAGAATGTCACTATATAATTTTGTTTTTTATTTGTCCCGCGTAAAACATTAAATTCCCGTATTTTTTTGCCTATTTAAACATTTGCCCCTTATAAGCTGAAAAAAAATCTGGCAACCCTAATTATAAGTATTGTTTAACGTCCAAAAGCATGTACCTAATCGTAAATACGTAGTATTTTTAGTTTAATCTCAAAATCTGCTTAGTATTGTTAGCGTTATTTGTTACCTAACTCTTGCGACACGGCTGAACCGATTTGTATGAAATGTTGTGTGCATATCAGGGAGGTCTGAGAATCGGCCAACATCTATTTTTCATAGCCCTAAATAAAAAGGGCCTTACTTATAATAATCTTATTAAGAAAGGATTAAACATCTCTTAAGTAAGTAATTTAATAATACCCTAGTGATTTTATATTGATTGATTTTATAAAACTTTTAGCATTTCCTTTAAAAATGAGCACTTTAGCTACGGTAGCGCTACCAATTTAATGCCTTTTGCCGTTACTTTACTACCTAGAATCCTTAAGAGGAGT
Organism: Dendrolimus punctatus; assembly: GCA_012273795.1. Lineage (NCBI taxonomy): Eukaryota > Metazoa > Arthropoda > Insecta > Lepidoptera > Lasiocampidae > Dendrolimus > Dendrolimus punctatus. The sequence goes on from CM022553.1 coordinate 1,568,361, forward strand.
TTATGGGTAAGATTTTCACTAATCAGTTGCTGAGCAGTTTCTTAAAATTTAACAAACGATTATAAGTAAGGCCATAAGTGAGACCCACCCCTAATTTTTTTAAATCTCTGTTTTTGCCATTCAAATACATAAGATAGTCGATACATAGTCGGGGTGAAGGTAAGGAAAGGAATGCTCCGGTGGTTCGGGCATGTGGAAAGAATGTATGATGAAAGAATGACTGGACAGATATACAATGCAAAAGTGGATGGATGCAGAAGTCGCGGAAGGCCACGACACACTTTCCATGATCAAATTGATCGTGTATTAGCAGAAGGTGATGTCAGGAGCCTTAAGAACAGACGAGCGTGCATGACGAGAGCTATGAATGTCAAAGAAGCAAGTGAGGTGTGTAAGAATAAGCCTGTATGGCACTCTGTTGTTCGTGCCTACCCCGCAAGGGACCTGGCGTGAAGTTATGTATGTATGTAAAATACATAGAACCCAAAATGTTCACCCTTCTACCACCAACCCCTATTTTTAATAGCGACATTAGTACTGTAATAATTTACTTAAAATTACTAAAAATAATTTAAAAGGCAAAACAATGTTCGCCGGGTTAGCTAGTTATTGATATAGTCTTTCTGAAAAAGAAAAACGTTTTCTCACATTATCTTAAGTCAGCCATGTTGAAACTAAATGATTTCGAAACTGAACTAATCCGTATCCAGACGAACTTGTATTATCTTTAGGGTTCCGCAAAGCATATTGCTATCTATGTCTTTAGTATTATAAAGTTGTAAAACTGTTTCCTTTTGTTTTTTTTTAGATATTTTGAATATGTCTCTTTGTTCGTGATCCACGTAAACACTACTAGGAGAATTTTGATCCGGTTTTCGTTGATCAACAGCGAATTCCTGGAAGAATTTGCTGTATGTCATCAAAAACCGTATCGAAATTGATCTATTAGTTTTTATGTGAATCCCGAATAGACAAATCGACAAATAGACGAGAAATCTAAAAAAAATACATCGTGTTCTCTATCGTTTATATAATCTTACCCAGTTGGTTTTTTTTTAGTTTCAATGTTTAGAATTTTATAATATTATAGATGTAAATTAACTTCTGTTGAAAGGAACATTTTAATGTCGTTTTAAGATATCATATAATAGGTTTATAAGCGGAATCATATTTGATTTTTATTTAGACGTTTCGGCTACTTTTCAGTAACCGTGAATTAGACTACCCCCAACTTGTTAATTTTAATTATTAATTGTTTTTTGTGGTTATTATTTACTCTATGCTAACCTAATATAATTTATCACTCGTAACATGTTATGGCTTGAAGAGAACAAGTGACGAAAGTGACCCTTCAGCAACATGCATAGCTTGGCATTTCATATAATATTAAAATGAGGTGAAAAGTAATAAGCTTTTTTAAAGGTTTTTAAATACAAGCTTTTGAGATCCTGCATATCATGTAGCAGCAGAGTGCTAGCCAAGACAAGTAAAACGAGCCCAAACACGACGGGTCTATCTTGTTTAGTACAGGAGCTCCACCTACCGACTCCATCATCAGATCAGCTCTACGGTACCATATTACTGCACTGTCACGCGATATACATATGTGTGTAAAATTTCAGCCCAATCTGAAACTGGGAAGTTGGTCAAATTATAACTTACTTACATACACACATCCATTGCAAGTGAAATAAAAGCTTGTAAATTAGTATTTTATATTTACAGTTGTGTACTAGTCGCTAAAACGTCGGAAAACACATTTTATAAAATTTCTAGTTAGCAAGAACCCATCGATAAATGTGACAGCACCCTTAACTGAAATCCAATTTCTGAATATCCCCTATGGGGAGACAAAAAATGCTGTGTCAGTGAAACTTTTTTACGATCGGACTTCGCACGGCCGTAGTATTACGCCAGCTGCGAACGAGGGTGGGCAGATTGGTCTCAAGGGAAACATTCTAGATTATTGTCATAGTTTAATAGAAAAAAACATTGAATCGATTTAGGAATGAAAAATAGTACTTTCTTTTTTTTATTTATATACCTGATAGCATTGTTTATTATAGAATAAAATAATATATTACCAATAATATATCATATCCGTGCAGGAACGGAGAAAGAATACAATTTCCTGCGGCCGGGCGGCCTGTCGTAAGAGGCGACAAAACAACCCACAGCCAGGTGGTAGGGCATTTGCCCGACTGGATGGCTACCACCCCTGGTCTAGAGTATGTCGCCATAACAACCTTGAGTTGTGTTCCGGCATAAGTGACCAGGTTTCAGGCTCCCTAAAGAGAGCAGCAACGCATTCGTAGCACCTTTGGTGTTGCAAATGTCCATAGGCGATGGTAACCGCTGTCCATCAAGTGGGCCGTCTGCCTGTCCGCTGATCTCCTCTAATAAAAAAAAAAAAAAGTATAAGATCATTGGTTATGTGATGGTATCAATATATTTTGCTTCATTAGGTGTATAACATTACAATGTCAATAATTATTAAATAAATTACAATAATAGCTAATTAAACTACGTTTTAACGGTTTTAAGCGCAGCAACTTGTTTGATTTTGGTTATTCCGACGTCACGGAAGACAAACATGTCAAGTTTCAACGAGAATTGTTAGTTTTATTTAGCCTACCGCCTACTTGTTCGTTTTAATTATTTAGTTTTAATTTTGTTTATGGCTATTATTTACTCTATGGGAGCCTCATCTAATTTACCACCTCTTCGCAACATGTTGTGGCTTGAAGAGAAAAAGCGGCACAAGAAACTCTTCAGCAAATATGCCCAATTCTAATAATTATATATAATATTAAAATGGGTGCACGTGCACGGAGAAAGAGCTCAGTGTCTTGAGGTCTGACAGTTGGTTTTTTCTGGGTGGTCTTAATAGTTTTGATCGTCGAATCCCAAATAGGTACTTGCCAACCATCTTCTCTATTGAAATTTTGTTTTTTTATTTATTTCAATATCCTCACGCATCATTCTAGGTATGAATATATTACCGATTACGGATAAATTACCGCGCTTAAAACCGTTAAAACGGAGTTTTATTCAAACATTAATAAATCAAATTTGTTTGACATTGACAACAAAAAAGGTAGGATATGTCCATACTTCCTGGACACTTGGAAGTCCTCCACGGTACGTGGCGGACGTTCCTTCATGCCATATGTGTCCGGATAATGGAATGAGCTCCCTCCCGCGGTTTTCCCAGAGCGCTACAATATGGGGCTCTTCAAAAAGGGCGTGAACAGATACCTAAAGTCTCAACGAGGTAGGCAACGCATCGGCTCCCCTTGGGTTGCAGATGTCCATGGGCGACGGTAGCCACCTATCACCAGGTGGTCCGTTTGCCAGTTTGCCTACTAGCAAACATAAAAAAAAAGGATAGGATATTTCCAGAATGGAAAAAAAATGTTTATACTCTAAACGTTATGGCCATGTTATATATGCCTTCACCTGTACGTATGCCCATCTGTCTATTTGTCTGCTGACACACGAGAGATAAGCGACTTATAACATTTTTTCTATTTATATACTAGACCGAAGAAGTCGTGGTAGCGTAATGGTTAGCACACGCGCCCCTAAATCGAAGGGCGCGGGTTCGATCCTGACCGGAACGCATGCACCTCTTAGTCAGTTTTCTGATCTAATGCGCATATTGTTACAATTACCACGTGCTAAAAACGGTGAAGGAAAAACATCGTGATGCAACCTACACATCGAGATAACCGATGTGTCAAACCTGCCAAGCCGCCTTGGACAAGCGTGGCGGGTATACTGTCCGTTCCCCCTATAATGGGAGGCCCGAGCCCAGCAGTGGGACATTTATGGGCTGAAATTATATATATATATATATATATATATATATATATATATATACTAGACCCGAATAGGAAATTTCGACGTCTAAATTATGCCTATATCATAACCATAACGACTCTCGGGAAGAAATAATAACACTCTTCCCTCTAGCAATTATCTACTAATAACTAATATATCGCCAGTCTGTATGTATAGCGGTGATGAAAACCAATCAAGGGGTCAGTAATAGTCTCATTGACTCTATTACTTTGCGATATTGGATATTTAACTAGTTACAGCGTGCGGGTTCAAAGCCTCGATCAGTATTTTGGGTTCATCATTGGAATTAATGAACCTGACATCCTTACCATCCATCCAAATGTATTTCATAAAACTAAATTAACTTTTTAACCTTTAAAACGGAACCACCACAAAGTTGCCGAACTGTTACACGTGGCTAATTGGGAAGCACCACTTTATGGTCAAAATAGATAATTGAAACGAACGTTGAACTGATGCTTTCTCCCTCTAACTACATAGAATTTGTAAAAAAATAAAAGAGACGATATAATTCTCTTGGTTTTGGCGCGGCAATTTTGAAGGCAGCCGGCAGATTATGGACAAAAATAATATTAAATTTGGCCCCTTTTAAGGGTTAAATTGCAGCAAATATGAAAGCTTTATTACAATTTATTTTTAAACTTAGATTCTACATATCCTCCTCCAGGTTTTCTACAACCTCCAGGTCACGGTTCTAATATTTAAGAAAAAAAAGTATTCATAAACATAATGTTACCATGTGTTATTTTTCTAAAATAATGAGTTAATTTGTAAAAGTCGTGGTATTAAACGTGGTGGGCAAACTCAAAAGGCGAGGGTTCGATCCTGGCTGGAACGCATGCCCCACTTAGTCAGATTTCTGACCTAATGACCATGTTGTTATAATTACCACGTGCTAAGAAAATCCTTTCTCAAACAATCAACACAACATTTCAGAACATCATTTGATGGCCTCTGTGGTTGGGCGGGCTAAGCCTTTGACAGCCTATCTCTCTGCAACCCAGAGGTTCCGGGTTCGATTCCCGGTATAATAAATTTCGGAAACGTATTTTCTCCGTTATTTACCACGGTCTGGGTGTCTGTGATCGGCCCCAGAGTGGTCCGTTGTATATTACCCATAACACAAGCGTAACTTGCTTAATTTGGGGATATGCAGTGTGTGTGTGTGTGTATGTCTGATTATTATTATCCTAATGCAACTTGCACATCGAGATAACCGATGTGTCAAACCTGCCAAACCGCCTTGGACAAGCGTGGTGGGAATAATGTCCGTTCCCCCTATAGGGCCGAGCCCAGCAGTGGGACATGTATGGGCTGATATTATTATTTTTTATTTAACGAGGTAATTATGGTAATTTATTCTATGAAAATGAATCATAGAAATGCATGTATGTGCAATACTTGAGAACGACTTTCCATCACGGCTGTGTTTGGAAAATGGGATCCGCTAAACTATAGACACAAGTTGCGTCCCACACTAAAGAGCGACTCATTTACCATGGCACCAGTGACATTAGCACACGTGTTAAAAAAAATCTGAGGAAAGTTAATTTTAATCAAATTCAATCCTTGTGTTTTGCAGTGCCACCAAACAAGACATACATAAGTGGGCTCGTCGACCACGCCACCCAGGGTACTCTGCTGACGCTGATGTGCACAGCATCGGGCGCCAGACCTGCGGCTTCGATCGAGTGGTTCAACGGCACCCAGCGGCTGGACCCAGAGAACCAGAATATACATGTAAGTATATTAAAGTAAATTATTATTTACAATTACCAGGTGATGTCAAGTGCCTTAAGAACAGACGAGCGTGCATGACAAGAACTATGAATGTCAAAGAAGCAAGTGAGGTGTGTAAGAATTAGCCTAAATGGCGCTCTGTTGTTCGTGCCTACCCCGCAAGGGACCTGGCGTGAAGTTATGTATGTATGTATGTATGTAATTACCAGTATGTAGGGTTATGTACTCACTTTGGCAAAAACAGATTCTATTCATATATATACATTAATATTTTTTTACAAGCTTTTATTTAACTTGCAATGGATGTATCTTGCATGTGAAATTTGACCAACTTCCCGGTTTCCTATTGAGCTGAAATTTTGATAGAAAAATAATAATAATATTCTGAAATATAATGATCAAAGTTTATTACACTAGAATTATTACAATTACAATATTAAATACAGCACAATACAAAGAATTATTAGGACAACTCCAAGAGTTGTCCCCACATTAATTGTGTCAGGTGTCGAGCAGCCATTTGCCCTTAAAGAATACTGCGATTATCGAACAGTAATTATCGACCACGATACGCTATGGGCCTCTTGCCCAACAGAGCTTAGCTCTGTTCTACCGTCGTGGTAGATTGCTGGCTGTCTGACTATCGTTTGTAGTCTCTCGTTGTAGACTGATTGTGGACTCGTTTGTAAACTGGGCCCTCTTTGCCAGAACACCGAGTAAGATCCTCATAGTGCACCTGCAGCGACACCATCCTGTAATACTTCGGCGCCACTTCACTTCCGTCATAACACCAACTTCCGTCATCCGTATAACTTCCAACTTCCGGTTACTTCATTTTCGATATCCATTGGCTTGATAATAAATGCTTCTACGTTGAAATCCGGTTATACGACTTCCGATTACTACATTAATGAATACTTTACCCGGTTATTGACCACTTCCGTCATATGGTTTGCTTATAAGTTATTTCATAATAACACTGATTGCCCTCAATTGTTAAGCCAATTTCGCTTTAGAGTCCCTTCGAAACCCCCTCGACAACCTATTACCCCCCTCTTTCCCCCATTAAGAACTACAGTACTAGGTGCTAACTCCCCTATCTCTAGAATGTGTAGAATTCTCAACAGCAGCAGTGATCTTACTGACATTCACTATGACTCCAAAAATTATTTTATAAAAAGATTCGTTTAGCCCAACAGGACACTCATTAGACAGACTGACGGACAGACTAATTTTAATACCCTACACATTCTTGTTACATTAATTGTTAGAATTTAAATAAATAGGTAAATAACAGTGAAGAAATTATACTGCAAGTCGTGTTCACCTATAATTAGTTTTTACATTGCATTGTAAACCTTAGTCATAAGTCTAGTAACTGATTAAATGTAAAAAAAACTGTTGGTGAACCTTATTAAAATAAATAAATATGGTTACTTTATAATCTAATATATAAAATTCTCGTGTCACAGTTTTCGTTGCCATACTCCTCCGAAACGGCTTGACCGATTTTGATGAAATTTTTTGTGCTTATCCGGTATCTATGAGAATCGGCCAACATCTATTTTTCATCCCCCTAAATGTTAGGGGTAGTCCACCGCAAAAATTTTGTTATTTATTTTTTAGACAAAATTTTTAATTTCTATTTTTTTATGATACAACATACAAAAATACATACAATCCTCAATTTTCACCCTTCTACGAACAACCCCTATTTTTTACCGGGCAGGACGACGTCTGCCGGGACAGCTAGTAACAAATACGATTCTAACACACGCATATGTATATCGCGTGACAATGCAATAACATGGTACCATGGAGCTGATGTGATAATGAAGTTGAAAGGTGGCCATATGAAGTCCTGTACTAAACAAGATAGACCCGTCGTGTTTGGGCTCGTTTTATTTGTCTTGACTATCACTCTGACACATTCACATGATATTCAGGATCTCCAAAGCTTGTATTTAAAAACCTTTAAAAAAAACAAGTTATTATATAACTTTTCTATGTGCCTCTGTGTCCGTAAAATTAATAAAAACTTTGTGTGGGTGCTCGCATTAAAATGCCATTGAAATTACCTACTATAGAGTTTATTAGAACTATACAAACACGTATAACACAGGTATAAATATAACTGCACCCAACCAGTACAAACTGCACAATTCGATAACACGTGCAAAATCCGTCACTATATAGCTTGTCGAATGTACACGCGTCTAGCTAGTATTGTAGTCGTCGCTTGACTGCCGATCTCCCCATGGGGCCATTGCTGCACCGATACAATATGGCTGCCAGCCCGCATAAATCGGATTTCTTAGAATCAGTTCGACACACCTGCCTAATGGCTGCCATAAAACAACTACAATAACAATAGAATGTTTTTCCTAATTACAAATTTTAAACACAAAGTAAACAAAAGAAGTCCAAATACGGTAAGGTTAATAAACTGCGCTGTATGCCAGGCAGGTATGCATTCACTTTTTGTCGGCATGTAACAATATAAACTAGAAATTCGTGTGACATAATTTATGGATGGGCCCCCAAGGAACAAGTTCTTTGAAGAAATGTTAAACATCAAGCGTAAGGGAGAGGATCGGAAAAACTTGGGGAGGATCCAGCAATGAACTGCGTATAGTACACGACAATGCTATAAAAATATTATATATTTTTTATATAGGTATAAGTTTGTGGGTGTCGTGACAATAACATCTAAGCACAATAATATTAATTCGGATATTAGATATCGGACAATATCCGCACGTTTCGCGAATTCCGCTGTATTTGATGGCGGTCGTTAAATTGGACCCAGTTTTGGGGTTGCCAGATGCAGTCTTAAAAAAAATGAGATATTCCTTTTTGTTGAAGCTGAACTGAATCCATTGCAAAAATAATTTTAAAATTGGCTCAGACACAAAAAAGTTAGTGCTGAAAAGTCGCAAAAATTCCACGTTTTTAATCAATTTTCTGCAGTAACTTCAGAACGCAATGTCCAATAGCATAACATGTATATGAGGCCATTTTGTAGCTCTATTAAATCTTATCCAAAAAGAAACGCTAAAAACGGTTCAGAAACCTGCTATAGTCATAGACAAAAGTAAAACCCCTTGTGTCACTCGTGGACTGCCGCGGTAAAGCTATTGCATATCATTTTTATCAACTTATAAAAAAAATGTATTTATTTCAAAAAGCCTATACATGTAAGTTGCCGGGGCTTCCCAGAAAGTAATCAAATGACACTTGTGTTGGGAAACCTCGCTCTTCCTATGTTACATTATTTTTTAAGACTATTAGTGTGCATGTGTGTGTGTGTATATGTGTATGTGTGTGTGTGTGTGTTAGTTTACTTATGCAATTATAATTATTTATTTATTTTTTATTTATGCTGTATTTTTTTCTTTGATATTAATTCAAGTTCCACTTTTTAAGCGTAGTGATCGATAAGAAAACAAATCACCTATGTATACATATATACCTACATGTATACTTACGGGGCGCACATGCGGTGAGTGTGGCATTAGAAAGATATGATAGATACATATACACCTATATACTTTCTCACAAACAGCTGCTTACGTATTCGTCCGATTGTCGGAGCAGCTTGTCTCGATCCGTGCGAGCTTCGTACAGTCGTACCATATACATACACGTTAAGCGAATGCTCGGCCGAGCTCTATGGTAGGCGGAGTGGGAGGTGTTAGGTTTTATTTTCGTTACGAAATTTCTTGATTCGGTCGCCGCGCTTAAAGCCTGCGATAAAAGCTATGCAATAGCTTAAAAAAAACACGAAGAATTGAAAACCTCCTTTTTTAAGTCAATTAAAAATAATTTTCCCCATTGGACATAAGGACAACATAAACACAAGCACATGAGTAATAAAGGGGGTTATGAATTATGAGTAACAGATGGCGTTGCGTCTATTACAGACAGATTGAGAGGAAGAGGATTAAGGTGATATGGACTGTGGTGAGGAGGGATGAAAATCATTTGACAAAAAGTAAATATGTTAAATTAGTATATCAGTAGAAACAAGATACACGATTTTGTGAAGGATACCATGATTTTTTACAAGCTTTCATTTAACTTGCAATGGATGTACCTATGTATGTATGTAAGTTCGGGAGTCTTGCAAGTTAAATTTCACCAACTCGCCGGTTTTCGATTGAGCTGAAATTTTGGACGTATATATCGCGTGGCAATGCAATAATATGGTACCATGGAGCTGATCTTATGATGGGTTCGGACGGTGGCCATAGGAACTCCTGTACTAAACAAGATAGACCCGTCGTGTTCGGGCTAACACTCTGCTGCTATATGATATCCACGATCTCAAAAGCTTGTATTTAAAAACCTTTAAAAAAAATCTTATTTTAAACTCTATTTCAAGAGAGCTCATCCTTATCTAATTAATTTTTATGAGAGGCTTTACTTTCTTTCTAGTTTTATATATTTTTTATTATCTATTTTCGGCGGTGTAGATTTAATATTCTTCTTAGTTTAGGGGGTTGCCTGGAAGAGATCGCTTTAAGCGATAAGGCCGCCCTTTGTTCAAAATTTATTGTATCTAGTTTTTAAGAACGTAGTTTTAATTGTTTTAAACAATAAAGTGATAAAAAAGAAAGACAAAATTCCAAATATTATGTACAAGGTCTGACAGCTGGCAACACTGTCTAAGCTGAACGTCGTTATAATCCGGGGAAATTCAATCGTAGTGCGCTAACTTGTGTACGCGGTATAATGTGCGGATAGTTGTGTTTTGTCAGGTATCTTTTTATGGCATCGTAATAATAAAATAACCTCGAATAAGGTATTGTGGTATTGTTGAGCACATCATAAGGATTTTTCTTGTGCCATGACCGGGCTGAATCCCTGGACACACAATCCATATTTTTGCACATACAATTTTTTTAAATATTTTATCAGTATCCCCACGATATTTTTTTCTAATTTGCTCAGTACTAATTATTATTATTTACAGTTATATATATAGTGTTACGAGCTACGTAAAAGAATGACTATAGAGTTTATTATAACTGTACAAACACGTATAAAAGAGGCACAAATATGATTGGACACAGCCAGTACAAACTGCACGTTTCAATAACACGCGCAAAGTCCGTCACTAAATCGCTAATCGAAGGGACGTCTTACTCGTATCGTAGTCGTCGCTTGACTGCCCCACCTCTCCGTTCGGGCATTGTTTTATACTAAACTGTACAAAACATCAAAGGATCGCGCTTACTGAGTTAATCCGCACACCTGGCAAGCTTCGACGCAATGCAATAACAACAAGGATTAGTTCGACACTAATGACGGCCATAATACAAGTACGACAACAATAGGATGTTTTTTTAATTGCAAATTTTAAACACGAAGTAAAAATAACTCCGAATGGCAAGAAGGGTAATAAACAGCGTTTTTACGACAGGCAGATGTGCACATTTCATTGACGGAATGTAACAATATTTTTGTATATCTATGTATGTGATTATAACTTTATATTATAACGTAACGTTACGTAAGTAACGGTAAAAAATGTACCGGTATGGCAGTACGTTTTTTGAAAATACCTGTAATTACCTAATATTTTTAAGGTTAAATTATCAATACGTTTTCAAGGCCTGGCCATTGTTTCTTATGTTCTAAATAAAATAAAATAAAATGCCTTTAATTTTAAAATTTTCAGTTCCAGTTAGATTAGACTTTACTGAATCAAAAACTGATTTTTCGCAACCAAAAATATATGTATATCGAAAATGTCGCTTACGATAGAATGGCGGTGAGGGGTCGATGTCTGGTGATGCAAACGTTCATAAGCGACGGAAACCACTTTCCATCAGGTGCGCTGAAAGACATTCAGCTATACTCCAGCAATGTCTTCTATCGGATAAATATTAGGGAGTGTTCCTTAGAATTGCGCGAGCTGATTTTTCTCTCTTTGACAACCAGACGCACCGGTTTGAGCCACCGTTACATGGTGGAAAGACCACTAGTCAGAACAATACAAACTGCACGACTTATTAACACGCGCAAAGTCCGTCACTATATCGCTCATCGAATATACGTCTTGCTCGTATCGCAATCCTCACTTGACTTCATATCCCTCCGTTTGGTCATTGTTTTAAACTAACTATACAATAAAAAAAAGAACCGAGAAAACATAATCTGCACACCTGGTTAATTATTGCTGCGAACGGCCAAAAAGGTTGAAAACAATAACAATAGGCTGATGTCTAATTGGAAATTTTAAACACATAGCAAACAAAGAACTCCGAATTCTGGAAGGGTAATAAACCAGGTGCCCATTTTTTTTACAATAACATGATGACTATTTTTTCAAAATCATATACATTGCGTGGAATTTATAGTCACTACAGTCGGTTATCCAATAATCTGTCAGGACATAAAAAGGAATTTTAGTCAAAGAAAGACTCTTTATCAAGAAGTCTATAAATATTTGCGTTTCATCTAATCGTTAAATATCCTAAAGAGCATTGGATCCAGTTATGCCGAAATGAACTAACATATAAATTGATTAAATTATATTATTAGAATATACCAGTAGTGTGTGTTTTATCCGTGCAAGGACGGAGAAAGAATACAATTTCCTGCGACCGGGCGGCCTGTCGTAAGAAGCGAAAAGACAACCCACAGTCAGGTAGGTAGGGCATTTGCCCGACTGGATGGCTACCACCCTGTTTGTAAATGATGTCGTCATAACTGTGCGCAGCCCGTCGCACATACAATAAATATTGTTTGCACCCTGATGTGGTGGGCCTAGGATACCCAGGTCGATGTAATGGTGGAAGTTAAAACACTATTATCGGGCGATGGCGCCTGCCTTCGGCTACAATCCAAACGTGAGAGGCACATAAATGCAACTACAATGTCGCAAGTTATAAAAATAAATAAAATTTTATGTTGGTGTTGCCAACAATAACAACCTTGAGTTGTGTTCCGGCATTAGTGACCAGGTTCCAGTCTCCCTTTTAGTGCAACAGCGCCTTTGTAACACCTTTAGTGTTGCAAATGTCCGTATGCAATGGTAACCGCTTTCCATCAAGTGGGCCATCTGTCTGTCTGCTGAACTTTTTCAATAAAAAAAAAACAAAAAAAATCTCACAACGCCCAAACTACTCCGTTACATTTAAACCACTAATCTAGATTTCAACACCCAACAACCCCCATACGAGTACATATCTTTCAGCAGAATTTAGTAAGTGTAAATTTTTGAAAAAAATTACGTTGTTGGTGCATTGTGGCATGACTGTGTCCACTTGTTCCCTAACATCGAAGCAACATGAATTAATTACAGATTTTTCTAACTTTACTTTAAGAAGTTGAAAGAACAAACTGCTCCATTAAACAGCGTTTGATTTCTTTACAGCGTTTTTATTCACAAAGGACTTTTTAAATTAAACACTCATCGACTACATTGTTTTCTTTCTTCGCTGAAAATCATTTCTTTGCAATCGTTTTGTTAACTTAGATACTGATCAAGCTATCGACTTCGTCCGCGTGGAAATTTTAAAAAAGGAAGTTAATAAATTACCCCCGATTTCGAAACATTCTTCATCGGTGCCCCGCTCCTATTGGCATTAACGTGATGATATATATACCCTATAGCCTTCCTCGATAAATGGGCTATCTAACACTGAAATAATTTTTAAAATCAGACCAGTAGTTCCTGATATTAGCGCGTTCAAGCGAACAAACAAACTTCAGTTTTATATATTAGTATATGTGGGGCGCTATAGCCCACAGATAAAATGCTGGCTGAGTATGTAATGGACTGTATGAGAGAGATATGCCCTAGATCCTTGAACTAGAAAAGTAGAAGCTCCGCCAACCTTGAGATCGGCCCTCTCCTGGCTCGGTTCAGGTTAGTCACAGGAACAGCACACGGCACTAAACTCCACCTTAGAGCTAACACTTTTGACAAAGTCTAAGCACATATAGTCAGTTCTTGGCACGGCCAGTAATTACAATAAGAAAGAGTATAATTCTGGTATTCAAAAAATGATGAGCGCACGGCGCGTTGTCGTCTCGTGAAACGTCGACCGAAAAGTGTCCAAAAATGGCTGCTCCTACCCTACTGTGCATTGGCCGTCGCCTCACACAGAAAGAGGGTAGACAGCAAAATTGATGGAGCGATTTTCTACCTACCTTATACTAGCCAAGGACCGAACAGTATAAGATAAAAAAGCCATGGTACCTTAGTAGTTAGAGCGCACTCGCGTCCCGAACTCAAAACGCGCTGGTTCGAAAGCGACTTATTGCAACGCGAACGAAGTTTCGCGTGCACACACTAGTAATTATTCATTTGTTAATGAAGTTTGCAGCGCTAATTTTATCGACACGTTTTTTATATAAAATAATTGAATATAATATAGTATATCTGTAGAAACACATTTTGTTATCTTTCGACATTAGGACTTCTTTTGTTTACTGTGTGTTTAAAATTTGTGATTAGAAAACTGCCCATTGTGTATTGTAATATTTTATGGCAGTCATTAGCCAAGTCTGTCGGATTTGAAGTACAAACTGATTCTTGGAAATTCAGTCCACGCAGCCGGGCAGACATGTTGCTTCTGTGCAGTATAAAGCAATGCCTCGATTGAGGGACAAGGTAGTCGAGCAATAACCACGAGCGTAGCAAGACGTGTGTACTACAATCGGGAAACTTTAAGTGACGGACTTTGTGCGTTTTTAAAGAATTACGACCTTCTGCATTGCGTTTGGACTTATTGTGTTCGGTTATATTTGTGCCTACAAACACGTATAACACATACGTGTTTGTATAGTTCTAATAAACTCTATAGTAATTCTAACGACATTTTAATTCGAGTCTCGTAACTCGTAACAATACAACACCAATACGTTATCCAATAAACTTAGTTTCGGAAAATCAGCTTTTCAAACACTTCAATAACGAAAAATCGAGTAAAACTAGAAAAGTTGCATCGAAGTAAAACCCTTGAGGCTGGTTAGACAACGCACTTATTGTTCATTATATTTTATTTAAACGACTAATTTTTGTATATATATTTATATTTGTTGACTGAAGCAGGCAAACAGGCAGATCACCCATTTGATAAAACGTGGTTACCGTCGCCCTGCAATACTAATGATGCTACCAATAGGTTGTCGGTCTAGGACGGGAAATTAGAACCTCACCAGTGCCAGATAACAACTTAACTCAAGTTGTTGTAGCGATTCAAACGAGGTTCAATATTTGTTTATTTATTTATATTAATTCATTAACAAAAAACATTTGTGTCTGAAATATACATACATAGTAGGGTGGTCGTTAAAAATTAAATTTCTTACGACGCCCCCTAAAAAGCTTCCTTTTAATGAAAAAACATTGGGATTTTAAGATAAGCTTGAATCACGAAGAATTTTAAACTTTTTCTGAAACTAAACGTGTTGTCTTGACTTGAAAAAATTATTTAAAAAATCCCAGTGTTTTTTCATTAAAAGGAAGCTTTTTAGGGGGCGTCGCAAGAAATTTAATTTTTAACGACCACCCTAATACATAGTCATAATTACAATTATAAATCCCGAGGTGCCCGAATCTACTACTACTATATATAGTAATGCACTAGTACATTATGAGAGCCCTTTTGAAATTCAAATATATTTTTTGGTGTATACATTTATACCGCAACGAGAAAAAATAATGGAATAAAAAAAAACTGAAATCTTAAACAATTTGAAGCGACTTCGTAATTTTTTGTTTGAGCTTTCCTTTGAAGGCAGTCCTTAAAACATCAAAAACTAACAGTTTTTCACTCGAGAATAAAAAAGATATCTTACGACACTCTAATATATACACACATATAGGCATGTAGTATATGGCAGTTCGTCTCCCTCAGTTCGTCTCCCTCAGGCTGTCACCAATCAGGACGTTGTACGAATGGTTACGGTCCGGGGAAGACTTCCGAGAATAATTATTTATAGAATTTTGCAGAAATATAAGTGTGTATATTTATATCTCCCTTTCCAATACTTTCCAACATAATCCAATTACTCCCAACAACTCCAAACCAAATCCAACATATCCCAGCCGTAGCCATCCTATGCCAAAATGATAACTTAGTGCAAATGAAATTTATTAAAAATGAGTATATTTTATTATATGCAATTAGATAGTACTCTTCTGGATCCACAATTCCTTTTTTCATAAACCAAGAAAGAGATTTTTTTTAAATAAATATAGGAACCTGGCGTCAGCCATCTGCTATGTTCTAGCAATAAAAATAAATATTAAAATGATACATGAGCAAAAAGCATGTAGTGTAACGATATTCTAGTGATCCAAAGTCTGGATGGAGGGTGTTGCGAGGGAACAATGGAGTACCTACCTGCGATTTATCTGAGAACATTATTGGATTTGACTCGTTCCAACTGACCAGACATTCCTGAGACCAGTCGATGAAAGGTGTTATGTCTTGCTGGTAGCTTTAGCTGAATTCACTTATACAAATTCAAATTTAAAATAAGTTTTTATTCAAAATAACTTCCACTGGAGAACAGTTTTTGAAGGTCATAATAATAATAATGTTACGAGTTACACAGGACTCGAATTAAAATGCCGTTGGAATTTATTAGAACTGTAAAAACACGTATAAAACAGATACAAATATAACTGGGTACAACCAGTACAAACTGCACCATCCAATAACACTCGCAAAGTCCGTCACTATATCGCTTATCGAATGTACTACACACGTCTTGCTAGAATCGTAATCGTCGCTTGACTGCCTCCCCCCGCCCTTCGGGCATTCCTTTTACTATACAAATTCGATATGCCTCGACGCAAAGCAATAACAATAAGAGTTAGTTAGACACAGCTGCCTAATGACTGCCATAAAACAAGTACAATAACAATAGGCTATATTGTCTAATTGCAAATTTTAAACACAAATGAAACAAAAGAAGTCCAAATGCGGGGAAAGTTCATAAACCAGGTGTGCATTTTTTTGTCGATATGTATGTATAAAAATCGGACAACCAGACGCACTGGGCATGCGGCACCGCTATATGGTGGACATACCTCCTATTCGAACAAAGCGCTTCGCCACCTTCATTATACGCACCGCAAAGGAGTGGAACTCACTGCCGGAGTGTTTTTCTTGAATCCTACAACCTGGGTGTCTTCAAGTCTCGTGTGAATAGGTACCTTCTAGGTAAGCGTGCTCGATCTTAGACCATTATCTCCCCTCAAATCGGGCGAGATAATGGTCAAACGCGAATTTGTACGTGATAAAAAAAAATCACCCGTGTAATTTTAAGTTAAGTAACTCTTATTTCTAGTTGCCTTTCTTACCTGGTACCTGCCCAGGTGTCACAAGACGAGCTCCACAAGCACGTAGGTATTCAAACAGCACGACACACTATTGAGAACCTACGGTTTTATCTACGTGAAAAAAGTTATTTCTGATCGCTCTGGGATCTTATTCTATTATGTTTTTAGCTAAAATTCTATGCAAAACCCTGGTTTACAAAACTAATTAGCAATTTTGCTTATTAAAAAAAATATTCGTTCTTAAGAAAAAAATTGACAATTCAAGAGCAGGTAACTTTCCCATATTTTAATCTGACAAAGAAACTTTGTGAAAGTGTAGAAAGAATTAATTCGCCCATTTCTCAACGTCGGGGAAGTTTAAGGAAAGTGTCACACTGGCCCGCCCTTGCGACGCAATTATGTCGTCATCAATCGTAGTGCCACGTACCTTAGACCTCGTTCACAGTATCAACACTCCCATGGCGAGCAGGGAAGCGGCGAGGAAAGTGGGCAGCGCGATTATTTAAGTTTCTATGTGTCATATATTCAGAACCGAAAGTCTGCAAGCAATAAAATTTATACAGGATAATTTTGAATATATTCTGAATACAACGCAAAAACATTATTGTTAAGAAATTAATTAATAAATAAGTTTATGACTGAAAACACATAAAGTTTGTTTGCTTGAACGCGCTATTTTCAGAAACTACGACTGGTCTGATTTGAAAAATTATTTCAGTGTTAAATAGTCCATTTATCGAGGAAGGCTATAGGCTATATATCATCACACTAAGACCAAGAGAAGCGGAGCACAATGAAGAATCTTTCAAAATCGAGTTTTTTTTTCTTTTGCGAGTTTCCGCTGCGTTCGTTGCGTAAGCGGTTAAAGTTTCGCAAAAATCAAGTATGACAGAAGCGTCAGCCTAATGTAACTATTCCACGCGAATCAAAGTCGCGGGCAGCGGCTAGTATATTATATTTACACGACGGACTGAAAATTCCTGCTTTTGTTGAAGTCTGTCCTCTTATCCTCTCCTCTTTGTCTTATCCTAAAGGCTGGATGCTGGCAACCCGTTGGCTTGACCCCTGGTGTTGAAAATGTCTTTAGGCGACGGTAACCACTTTTCACGAGAAGTTGCAGGAGTACAGCAGACAGGCCGACAGCTCAACTGTGGTAGCAAGTGGTGACAATCGCTTATATACATTTGCAATGTGTTGTTGGCCTCGAAGTAGAAACTGGAACCTGGCCATTAATCTCAAAGTTGTTGCATATTCTAGACCAGGGGTTATAGTCATCGGGTCAGGCAAATGCCCTATCTAACACCTGGCTGTGGGCAGCCTTATCGCCTCTTACGACTGGCCGCCCCAAGTAGTCTTTTCCATTCCTGCACGAATATCTTTAGTCAATTAACGGAAGAAAAAGCACTCTCAGTTGGAATCGTTGAGCATAAGTAACTAACTCCGTTGGCTCAGCGACCCAAAGTGAGTCTTGACCTCCGAAACGAGAGCACGCCATTTCCCTCTGTCCTGCGCTGTGTCTTGCCAATTGTGGGCTTGGAGTGCGGTCAGGTCAGCTTCCACTTTATCCTTCCAGCGATACTTGGGATGACCAACCGGGTGCCGACCGATTGGTTGCCCCAATTATGCTTTCTTCACTCCCCGATCCTCTGCCATCCGCTCTATATGACCGAGCCAGCGGAGACGGTGAGGTTGGAGCATAGTGTTGAATTATAGCTCATTCACTAGTGTGAGTTGGATCCTAAATAATTGAAGACATGAGTGGATGAAGGTGATAAGTCGCATAATTCCAATTCTGAGTAAATCGAGATAAAAGTTTTACTTTTACTTTAAACTGAACTGAACACAACACCTTTTTCAACTTTTTATTTGTTTAAATATGCCTTATATCTTATTTTGCCAGGTGGTAGGGCATTTGCCCGACTGGATGGCTACCACCCCTGGTCTAGAGTATGTCGCCATAACAACCTTGTGTTGTGTTCCGGCATTAGTGACCAGGTTCCAGGCTCCCTAAAGAGAGCAGCAGCGCATTCGTAACACCTTTGGTGTTGCAAATGTCCATAGGCGATGGTAACCGCTGTCCATCAAGTGGGCCGTCTGCCTGTCTGCTGATCTCCTGCAATAAAAAAAAAAATAAAAAAATATCTATGGTCTAAGGTCTGTAGTCATTTGGTATCGACTTATAACCTTCATCTACGCCAAAAAAAGCAAAAAACCGAATATGCGACAGATCACCTTCATCCACTCACGTCTTCAATTACTATTTAAGTGAAAACTGACAATCAACAACTTACTTATGACTGAGAAAAAAATATAGCAAAAGTTTTTTTTGTATTTTTGGAATCTGTTGGTCCCAATTAACTCCGTGATATTTTCATCAATAATTTTATAACCTAACCCCCGACAAAAACAAATTACACGAAGCACATTTTATTACCTGTCGGCATTTAAACTAGTTTTAATACTTTTATGATAGTCTTCTTTCGTTCACTTATTTATTGGCATACGTTTCTAGGTGGAGAACAATCCATTGTCATTACTCGCTCATTAGCATCATTAGCCAGGTATTACAAGCTAATTCTAGAAAACTGTGGCGACTTTGCCGGGCGAACATACATTTGCGTTTGAATTTGTGGAGCATAAAAGGACGGCCTGATGGAGAGAGGGAGGCAGTCGAGCGAGAACCACGATCAAGGCAAGACGTGTGTACATAATGAGAATCTAATAGTGACGGACTCTGCGCGTTTTATTGAATTACGACCCTCTGCATAACGTTTGGATTTGTTGTATTTGGTTATATTTTACCTGTGTTATACGTGTTTGTATAGTTCTACTCTATAGTTTCTAATGGCATTTTAATTCGAGTTTCGCAACTCGTGACAATTATTTAAAGCATTGCACAGACTCAACCACTCCGTAGATTATAGATTTATCGATGATGAAGCACAACACTATATACCAGCCAAAGATAAGAAGTTACTTCTGAGAAACTTGTTCAATTATTCCAAAGTCGACATCACAAAGTACCCTCATTCATTCATTTCTTTTAATTTATGCTTGACTTTATCATCAAACTTTTAAAGGATGCCCTTCTTTAGTTAATTATATTTCGTTAAGTATCTGTTCGTTTTTATTTAGAAATATTTTATCTTGACGTGTGGCTTTGCACAATTTGTGTATTTAGCCAGTGTCAATTATTTATGAATATTTCATGTGTCTGCTTAACTATTTTTTTTAGTTTTTTCTTAAGTTCTCGCTACTAGTACATAAACAATACATAAACATAATAAAACGTTTTAACGGTTTTAAGCGCAATATTTATTTTATTTTTATTCCGACGATTCAGCCACTTTTTGGTTGGCGTGATGACGGCAGACAAAGATGTCAAGTGTCAATTCATGAATTACAACTATGTTATTCATAAATTACAACTTCGTTAGTCACAAATTAGAAATAAGGCATTAACAAATTAGAACCAAGTTATTCACAAATTAGAACTACGTTATTCACAAGTTAGAACTAGTTTATTCACAAATTAGAACTGCGTTATTCACGAATTACAACTACATTATTCACTAATTAGAACTATGTTATTCATGAATTACAACTACGTTATTCATAAATTACAACATCGTTAGTCACAAATTAGAAATAAGGCATTAACAAATTAGAACCAAGTTATTCACAAATTAGAACTACGTTATTCACAAATTAGAACTAAGTTATTCACAAATTAGAACTAGTTTATTCACAAATGAGAACTGCGTTATTTACGAATTACAACTACATTATTCACTAATTAGAACTATGTTATTCATGAATTACAACTTCGTTACTGCTAAATTACAATACGTTATTCACAAATTAGAACTGCGTTATTCACGAATTACAACTACATTATTCACTAATTAGAACTATGTTATTCATGAATTACAACTTCGTTACTGCTAAATTACAATACGTTATTCACAAATCAGAACTGCGTTATTCACGAATTACAACTACATTATTCAATAATTAGAACTATGTTATTCATGAATTACAACTTCGTTACTGCTAAATTACAATACGTTATTCACGAATTAGAACTGCGTTATTCACGAATTACAACTACATTATTCACTAATTAGAACTGTTATTCATGAATTACAACTTCGTTACTGCTAAATTACAATACGTTATTCACAAATTGCATCTACTTTATTCATAAATTACAACCTCGTTAGGCACAAATTAGAACCAAGTTATTCACAAATTAGAACTACGTTATTCACAAATTAGGACTACGTTATTTACAAATCAGGACTACGTTATTTACAAATTACAGCTGCGTTATTAACAAATTAGAACTAAGTTATTCACAAATTAGACCTAGTTTATTCATAAATTAGAACTACGTTATTCACGAATTACAACTACATTATTCAATAATTAGAACTATGTTATTCATAAATTACAACTTCGTTACTGCTAAATTACAATACGTTATTCACGAATTAGAACTGCGTTATTCACGAATTACAACTACATTATTCACTAATTAGAACTGTTATTCATGAATTACAACTTCGTTACTGCTAAATTACAATACGTTATTCACAAATTAGAACTGCGTTATTCACGAATTACAACTACATTATTCACTAATTAGAACTACGTTATTCATGAATTACAACTTCGTTACTGCTAAATTACAATACGTTATTCACAAATTGCATCTACTTTATTCATAAATTACAACCTCGTTAGGCACAAATTAGAACCAAGTTATTCACAAATTAGAACTACGTTATTCACAAATTAGAACTACGTTATTTACAAATTAGAACTACGTTATTCACAAGTTAGAACTAGTTTATTCACAAATTAGAACTGCGTTATTCACGAATTACAACTACATTATTCACTAATTAGAACTATGTTATTCATGAATTACAACTACGTTATTCATAAATTACAACATCGTTAGTCACAAATTAGAAATAAGGCATTAACAAATTAGAACCATGTTATTCACAAATTAGAACTACGTTATTCACAAATTAGAATTAAGTTATTCACAAATTAGAACTAGTTTATTCAAAAATGAGAACTGCGTTATTTACGAATTACAACTACATTATTCACTAATTAGAACTATGTTATTCATGAATTACAACTTCGTTACTGCTAAATTACAATACGTTATTCACAAATTAGAACTGCGTTATTCACGAATTACAACTACATTATTCACTAATTAGAACTATGTTATTCATGAATTACAACTTCGTTACTGCTAAATTACAATACGTTATTCACAAATTAGAACTGCGTTATTCACGAATTACAACTACATTATTCAATAATTAGAACTATGTTATTCATGAATTACAACTTCGTTACTGCTAAATTACAATACGTTATTCACGAATTAGAACTGCGTTATTCACGAATTACAACTACATTATTCACTAATTAGAACTGTTATTCATGAATTACAACTTCGTTACTGCTAAATTACAATACGTTATTCACAAATTGCATCTACTTTATTCATAAATTACAACCTCGTTAGGCACAAATTAGAACCAAGTTATTCACAAATTAGAACTACGTTATTCACAAATTAGGACTACGTTATTTACAAATCAGGACTACGTTATTTACAAATTACAGCTGCGTTATTAACAAATTAGAACTAAGTTATTCACAAATTAGACCTAGTTTATTCATAAATTAGAACTACGTTATTCACGAATTACAACTACATTATTCAATAATTAGAACTATGTTATTCATAAATTACAACTTCGTTACTGCTAAATTACAATACGTTATTCACGAATTAGAACTGCGTTATTCACGAATTACAACTACATTATTCACTAATTAGAACTGTTATTCATGAATTACAACTTCGTTACTGCTAAATTACAATACGTTATTCACAAATTAGAACTGCGTTATTCACGAATTACAACTACATTATTCACTAATTAGAACTACGTTATTCATGAATTACAACTTCGTTACTGCTAAATTACAATACGTTATTCACAAATTGCATCTACTTTATTCATAAATTACAACCTCGTTAGGCACAAATTAGAACCAAGTTATCACAAATTAGAACTACGTTATTCACAAATTAGAACTACGTTATTTACAAATCAGGACTACGTTATTTACAAATTACAGCTGCGTTATTAACAAATTAGAACTAAGTTATTCACAAATTAGACCTAGTTTATTCATAAATTAGAACTACGTTATTCACGAATTACAACTACATCATTCACTAATTAGAACTACGTTATTCATGAATGACAACTTCGTTACTGCTAAATTACAATACGTTATTCACAAATTGCAACTACTTTATTCATAAATTACAACTTCGTTATTCACAAATCAGAACTAAGTTGTTTACAATTTACAACTAGGTACGTTATTTACCAATTACTATTAATTACAAATCATGAAGTCATGAGCTATCATCATGAATACTGTTTTCTAATATTGTCTTTTAATAAATTATTTTCAAACTTTCTAAACAGCGTTTGCTACCTATCTTTACATGCCCGTCTCGTTATCTTCGTTGATGACACAATAACACCTAAAATCTTAATCTCTCAAACCAATAAACTGTATATATAAAAAAATTTAATACTTTGATCTAATATAAGCAAACACCCTTAATTTAACGTGTCTAGGCATTGGCTCTATTGCAGGAATATAGCGATTTGACGAACTCTAGCAATTGTATTTCTGTTTATTTTTATCCTTCGAGGTATTTAACTGTCGAATAAAAACTAACAGGTCTTACTTTTATTTACATCAAAATATACATACATTATAATCTAGAAACTGAAGAAAATTTAACCTTATTAATTAAGGTGTGGCGGACGGGTGCAAGGAAGATAAGGTTTGCTTTCTCATAAAATATTTACAGTATTATGCATAAGCATGTGAGGTGTGTAAGAATAAGCCTAAATGGCGCTCTGTTGTTCGTGCCTACCCCGCAAGGGACCTGGCGTGAAGTTATGTATGTATGTATGTATTATGCATAAAGAGTTACAATAAGTTTGAACGCTTCATCATGGTTTTTATATAAGCGTTCATACTTACTTTGACTCTCTATGAAAAAGACTGTTTGGTTGAAAATAATGGACTGTAGGTAATTGGTTAGGAAAACTTTCTTATCACTCACTTGAATTTTTATGTTTTTAAGCTTCTTGGGCCGGCCCGTGTTCTTTCTTCGAATCTTCTTGAATTTTTCACCACATACAACTTGAATAGACTTTATGAAAGAAAATAAATTTTGCGGGAGCGGGCAGCGCAGAGCAATATCAGCGCGGGCGCGGGAAGAGAAGGGAGGGGTGCGGGGACGCCAATACGGCATTAATGTGACACGTCACTGTCACTGCAGTTTATATATTTTTTTTGCTGTAAAGCTTTGGCCTTAACACTGTTAATGTTAAGATTTATCATATAATACAGAAAATAATAATTGCTGGTGACAAGAAGAATTACTGTGTCAATTTAAATTAAAAATTCATAGAAAAACGAACGTAGGTTGTTTTACAAGTGCTTCTAAGTTATTTGTATTATAATTCTTTCAGATTATATATATACAATACTGCTGGCTACGTTAATTTATAAATGCCTCTTAAATTAGCTTAGCAATGGCTTAAACAGTTATAAAATATTTATGAGGAGTGAAATAATACAAATGTTAACTCAAAAGCATTCCGTTTTTTATTATACAATTTCGAACTTTAATGCAATGAAGTAAGATCTAATATAATATCATCCATCAGTTTAAGATACGGCTTTTGAAATTAGGTCTTGTAACCGCCGATGTTCACATATCGTATTTTGAACAAATCTTTTGCCAAAGTGATTAATAATGAGGAAGGTATTGATGTAATAATTTGATATCCTGCTTGCCTATTGCATATTTAAAGACAATCCATATTTAAGAAGTAAACTCCCGTCGTGCGTTTGAACTGACGGCATCTATTTTATTTTGTATTATTTCCTTGCTGATCAAGAGGTAGATCAATAAGCAGGCTGAATCCTTTCTGATGGAAAGGGGTTACAGTCTCCTGTGGACACTTGGAAGGCCAAATATGTTAGAAGCTACTACCGGCCTCGCAAAACGTAGATGAAATCCCAGTTCCTTCTGTTGTTGTTTTCTCTACAATGTTATATTTTTCCGCTCGTGGTTTGACCCAATCTTTTCGGAATAGACATAGTATAAGGTTAGCGTATTAAGAAGGGACATCAATCGTCTGCCGTCTTATATCGCGGCATCTTTAATTAAAACATCCCAGACGAAGGGAAAATTGAATTTTGCAAGAAATAGGCCTACATTGACTTACATTACTAGATATGGTAGTCTTTCACAATAACTAGGGTAATAAATGAAAAAATCATATAAAGACTAGCTGTCCCGCCAGACATCGTCCTGCCCGGAACAGCTTCAATCGATATTTAACAAATAAAAAGTAGGGGTTGATCGTAGAGGGTTGAAAATTTAGGGTTGTATGTATTTATTAATTCTGTATCATAAAAGAATAAAAAAATATATCTAAAGATTAAAAAAAAATTAGAGGTGGACTACCCTTAACATTTAGGGGGATGAAAAATAGATGTTGTCCGATACTTAGACCTACCCAGTATGCACACAAAATTTCATGAGAATAGGTCAAGCCGTTTCGGAGGAGTTTAACTACAAACACCGCGACACGAGAATTTTATATATTAGATTTATAATAAACTATTTTTTTTCGCTAAACAACATTGAATTGTGTTCCGGCATTAGTGACTAGGTTCCAATCTTCTTTAAGAGAGCAGCAGAGCATTTGTAGCACCTTTGGTGTTGCAAATGTCCATAGCCGATGGTAACCGCTTTCCATCGATTGGGCCGTCTGCCTATGTGCTGAACTCCTGCAATTAAAAATCTGTGATATTGAGACCCGACGGTTGTATTTCTCTACAAGCTATGTTCTTCAGCCTTGGAGACTTAGAGGATCAAACTTATAGATGAACGCTCAGTGTCAATTTTGTGTAAAAGCGTACCACTTCAATTTTCTTTAAACCGTTGACTCGGAGCGCGGATGTGGGGCGCGGGATGCAATTTTTCACCCTGTCAGCGCTCGCGGCTTCATCACAATGTGCTAATGTCCTATACATCGGTGTATGTAGCAATTTGTAGCAATATTCTTACAGTTAAGCTAGTCCCCGCTCGCGTATTTATTTGTGTACAATATTATATAAATTTGAATTACTGTAATATAACATGTATGTGTAATATTTTCATTTATTACTTTTTTAAGTGATAACTTGTTAATGGACGATAAATCGGTTCGTTACGTAACGCTTTATGGCTCTAATCTATTTGGTTCAACTTCCCGGTTTCCGACTGAGCTGAAATTTTGCACGTGTTACCTAAATAGTAATGAAATATAATATTTATTATATATTACAATATTAAATACAGCAAGCACAATAATACACAGAAATATTAGGACAACTCCAAGAGTTGCCTCCACGCTTGTCAGGTGTCGAGTAGCAATTTGCCTTCAAGAATACTGCGATTATCGAACAGTAATTATCGACCACAATATACTATGGCCCTCTTGCCCAACAGAGCTTTCGCTCTGTTCTACCTTCGTGGTAGATTGCTGGTTATAGACCGTTGGACTGTCGGTTGTAGACTCTCGTAGACTAGTTTGTAGACTAACTCCCCCCTGCCTGAACACCGAGTATTTATAAGGTCCTCGTAGTGATTTTGCAGTGACACCGTCCTGTAGTAGAGTAAACGCAGTCGAGATGCGAGCACTGCGCAAAATCTGCGGAGTGACGCTCGGGACCGCGTTCGTAATACCGAAGTAAGAAAGAGAGTTGGTCTGAAAGAGAGTGTCGGGGTGAAGGTAAGGAAAGGAATGCCCCGGGGGTTGGGGTATGTGGAAAGAATGTATGATGAAAGAATGACTAAACAGATATACAATGCAAAAGTGGATGGATGCAGAAGTCGCGGAATGCCACGACACAGCTTCCATGATCAAATTGATCGTGTATTAGCAGAAGGTGATGTCAGGAGCCTAAGAATAGACGAGCGTGCATGACAAGAACTATGAATGTCAAAGAAGCAAGTGAGGTGTGTAAGAATAAGCCTGTATGGCACTCTGTTGTTCGTGCCTACCCCGCAAGAAACCTGGCGTGAAGTTATGTATGTATGTATGTATGTACCATCCTGTAATACTTTGGCGCCTATTCACTTCCGTCATAACACCAACTTCCGTCATGCGTATAACTTCCAACTTCCGGTTACTCCATTTTCGATATCCATTGGCTTGATAACAAATACTTCTACGTTGACGTCGGTTATACGACTTCCGATTACTACATTAATGAATACTCTATCCGGTTCTTGACTACTTCTGTCATATGGTTACTTAACTATATTAAATACGATTCTTACACACGCATATGTATATCGCGTGACAATGACATAACATGGTACCGTGGAGCTGATCTGATGATGAAGTCGGAAGGTGGCCATTGGAACTCCTGTACTAAACAAGAAAGACCCGTCGTGTTTGGGCTCGTTTTACTTGTCTTGGCTAGCACTTTGCTGCTGCATGATATCCAGGATCTCAAAAGCTTATATTTAAAAACCTTCTGTTCGTTTACCGCTAATGCCGATGGTCATAATAGGGGGCCAAAACAGATATATTTTAGTGTCATACTAGATTTGAAAAATTTCAAGTTCTGGGCTTGCATTTACCGAATTCATGCCGGCCAGTGTAGGGTCTCCCTAACTCGCTGCTCAAGCTTATTGGCAAATTTCCACGGTTTTGATCAGTTCATGTTATATTCAAATCAGTGCTGTTACGAAACTATGCAGTGGTCGTGAATTTTAATGTTGCTCTAACCGCGTTAAATTTATTCATGCATATACTTTATTCACGGTAGTACGGAATATAGAACATGTTGTACTAATTTCAAACGTGTTTATCCGCCGCGCATAGCTAATACTATAAAATTGTTGGAACGAAGTTTCTTATCGCGCGTTACGAAAGGGGGCTAGACGGAAAAAATTAAGACCAAAAGTTGTAACGACACTTTTTGCTATAGTTGTAAGCCGTGCGGCGTTATCAATGCGTATGTATTTAGGAAGCCGTTCGTGTTGTAACCTATACGCTGTTGTGTTTACAAAGTCCCGCGCATCTATGACGTGTATGAAAGAATAGACAGATAGAGTGCATATATATATATATATTAGGGTGGTCGTTAAAAATTAAATTTCTTGCGACATCCCCTAAAAAGCTTCCTTTTAATGAAAAAACACTGGGATTTTTTAAATAATTTTTTCAAGTCAAGACATCACGTGCCTCAAGACGATTCAAGTTAAAACTAAAAATATAAGAAAAATTGAAAGATAAGCTTGAATCACGAAGAATTTTAAACTTTTTCTGAAACTATAATTTGAAATTCATCACTGAGAATGATAATACGGAAGGTATTTCATTGTTAAAACTTTTCCAATCTTAAAATAATTATTACTTCTAAGTATGAAGAAGTTTCCTGAAAAAACATGATATTACCCAAAAATTAACTTGAATCGTCTTGAGGCACGTGTTGTCTTGACTTGTAACTTGTAACATCGTTTTGTTTGTTTACTTTAAGAATGTAACTGTAGAAAACCTACATAGACACTGGCTGCATGGAAGCCTAAACATTTTATAATACTAAAACAATGTGTCTAATAATTTTAAGTCAGTTGCTATTGAACTGTTGATGTGAAATTTTATTTGGTATTCAATTAATACAAAATATCGTCAAACGAAGTGCTGTTTTAATTTCATACATGTACGCGCATTACACCAGCTAAATAGAGTCTGCTGAAATACAACTTATGGTAATTAATATGGTATGGCTTCAACAGCTGAAGATCTCAAACGGCGCAAATATGGAACCCTAGGAAAGGGTTACAAATTTGTGCTGTTTGGAGTTGAAACTTTAGGTCCGTGGGGTCCATCGGCAAAGAGTTTCTTCAAAGAAATTTGTAAGAAACTCTTTGATACCACCCATGATCAGAAGGCTGGTTCGTATTTCGCGCAACGAATCAGCATTGCCATACAGCGTGGCAATGCAGCCAGCCTTCTGGGCACGCTCCCCTCTGGCAGCAATTTGCTACATTCTTTATATTAATTAATCTGTTTATAATTTAGTTTATTTTAAAGTTTTGTTTTAATACATAGTCATTCTTATCTATATATATATATGTCGCAGAACGGCCTAGTTCTCACAACATCTCTTTTAGTTATTGCAGGTTTAGTGGGCGTCATCAGGATAAAATGCGAGCATAAAACACAATAGCCACGGTTTATACACTTTTAATTTAGATTCGATCAACATTTTGACATAGATTAGACCGAGCAGCGGGTTCAGGGCACCCGCTCATACTTCAATACTTTCTTTAAAATACTCCATGGTCCAACTCGACCTATTGCCATCAACCAAATGTGTCACAAAAACTCATCAGTCTACCCAAGTAGATACTACTCAAAGTATAGAGGGCGTCCTTGACCCCGCTCAAGACATGCTCTGCTCTCATTGGTCGTTTATTAAATCACAATATTCATAACTTTTATTAGGTTAGAACGATCTTTTAGTTATAGAAACATTTAAGACATCAAACCAAATTAAATTATCAATTTTAGAAGTAATTAAAATGTAAACAAATAATACTGTGCGTTATACATCCATCCAATTATAGCTTCCCTCCGACATATATATATATATATATATATATATATATGTATGTATGTATGTATGTATGTGTGTGTGTGTGTGTGTGTGTGTGTGTGTGTGTGTGTGTGTGTGTGTGTGTGTGTGTGTGTGTGTGTGTATGTATGTCACTTCGTCCCATCCGTGTGTCCCTTGACGACTCTCAAGTTTTTTGGATATTATTATTATATACACTCCCGACAGACGTGGTACTGTCCTTCAAACGTAGCCGGAACATAACCCAAGGTTGTTATAGCGGCATACTCTAGACCAGGGTTGGTCGCCATCCAGTCGGGCTAATGCCCTACCACCTGGCTGTGGGTTGTTTTGTCACCTCTTACGACAGGCCGCCCCAACGCAGTAAATTGTATTCTTTCTCCGTTCCTGCACGGATATAAGTGTATTATACTGTTACCAGTTGCAGGACTCGAATTAAAATGCCGTTGAAATTATTATAGAGTTTATTAGAATTATACGAACACGTATAACACAGGTACAGATATAACTGTACACAACCAGTGCAAACGTAACTCACGATTCAATAACACGCGCAAAGTCTGTCACAAAATATATTACTGATTGTACACAAGTTTTGCTCCGCTCGTGGTTATCGCTCGACTGTCTGATCTCTCAATTGGGGCATTGCTTTATATTGTACAAATACAATATGTCTGTTTGGCCGCGTGGACTGAATTTCCTAGAATCACACCTGGCTAATGACTACCATAAATGATTACAATACATAATGGGCTGTTTTTCTAATCACACATTTTAAACACAATGTAAACAAAAGCAGTCGGAATGCCGAAAAGGTAATAAAATGTCTACAGGTATGCAGGTGTGAATTTGTCTTTTGTCGACGCTCAGGTCGTAACAATACTATTAAAAATAGTATAATTTTCATTATTTACATATTGAATTCACTTGTATATTAGTAACTGAAACGAAACTAACAATGAATTCTTATTACTTAAGCATACATTTTTTTTTCCATCGACAATGGGTCATCGACAACCCTGACATCACTAAAACAAATTATGAAAATAAGTCTCGCGGAATTACAGCAACTAATTGCTGAAAAGAAATTCCAAAGTGGCAACATTAAAAATATAATTGGGGATCATTTTCCAAAATGAATAAAGGCCGAAATATCAATTCAGAAGTTAAAAAGAGCAGGAGGGGGAGCTGTTAATGGGCTGGTTTTTAACGATATTTCACCGACTTCAAAAAGGAGGAAGTTCTCCATTCGACTGTATAGTTTTTGTATGTACGCATTTTCTTTGTCAATTATGAACCGTATTTCATTTTTTTATTCGAATTCAAAATAAGTTACACTGGAGAACACTTTTTGAAGGTCATGCATGTAAGTCAAAATTTAAATTTACTTTACTAAGTACGCTTCCCAATGTATTATCGCTGGTCAAAGGAGAAGAAGCGGCAACAAATTCCTCAGCAATACGTCTAGCTAAAACAGATTTTTTCATCATATTTATTTATATACTAGAGTTTACCCCGCGGCTGCGCCGCGGGTTAACCTCTAGTGCGTGTCTCTTGTTTAAAGAGCAAGTGCTACAGGTTATATTATATTACAATGTTTTTATGTATTTGCCCACGGAAGATTCACTTCATTCTATATCGCTAATTATATATACTATCCCCGTCTATCTGTAAACAAAATAAAATACAAAACTTGACCAAAAAGGCCAAAATGGTCTAAATGACCAAAAGACCACAGTGACCGACATGGCTAAAATGACGGAATAGGAAAAAACGACCAAAAAGGCCAAAATAATCAAAATGGTCAAAATGACCAAAGAGGCCAAAATGACCATATAGGCCAAAATGACCAAAGAGGCCAAAATGACCATATAGGCCAAAATGACCATATAGGCCAAAATGACCATATAGGCCAAAATGACCAAATAGGCCAAAATGACCAAAAAGGTCAAAATGATCAATAAGGCCAAAATGACCATATAGGCCAAAATGACCAAAGAGGCCTAAATGAACATATAGGCCAAAATGACCATATAGACCAAAATGACCATAAAGGCCAAAATGACCATATAGGCCAAAATGACCAAATAGGCCAAAATGACAAAAGAGGTCAAAATGACAAAAGAGGCCAAAATGACCAAAGAGGCCAAAATGACCAAAGAGGCCAAAATGACCAAAGAGGCCAAAATGACCACATAGGCCAAAATGACCAAATAGGTCAAAATGACCATATAGGCCAAAATGACAAAAGAGGCCAAAATGACCAAAGAGGCCAAAATGACCAAAGAGGCCAAAATGACCAAAGAGGCCAAAATGACCAAAGAGGCCAAAATGACCAAAGAGGCCAAAATGACCAAAGAGGCCAAAATGACAAAAGAGGCCAAAATGACCAAAGAGGCCAAAATGACCAAAGAGACCCAAATGACCAAAAAGGCCAAAATGACCAAATAGGCTAAAATGACCAAAATGGTCAAAACGATCAATAAGGCCAAAATTACCAAATAGGCCAAAATGACCAAATAGGCCAAAATTACCAAAAAGGCCAAAATGAAAATTATCCCTTGTCCATCCTCAGTATTTAATTTACATACGTGCCGAATTTCAGCCAAATCGGTCCAGTAGTTTTTCCGTAAAAGCATAACAAACAAACAGACAAATATCATGTTATCCCGGAAACTATCCCATTTTTCGGGATAAAAAGTATCCTATGTTCATCCTCGGTATCGAAAATGTATATATACTGAGTTTCAGCCAAATCGGTCCAGTAGTTTTTACGTGAAAACGGAACAGACAGACAGACAGACAGACAGACAGACAGACAGACAGACAGACAGAGTTACTTTCGCATTTATAATATTAATAGGGATTATTTCAGGCTTTATTTTTTAAATACATATAGAAGTTGTATTAGAATTACTTTTCAAAGAATAAATTGAGTCGACAGATTTGATAGATTATGTTCCTGAAGCGATCCCTTTGTCCCCAAGTCAGGATACGATGAGTGGGTTTCAGAAATATCTAGGTGTACATACAATAGAAAGCGGATTTAAATTTTGACTTTTTGACAGTATTAAATGTAGTCTCAAAAAATGTTCTCTAGTAGAACTTATTTTGAATAAAAACATTTGTATTTGAAATTTGAATTAAAGCAACCCTCTTATAGGCAAGTACAATGTGTTTCATATGTTTTTATTTCTATAGCTATTCAACTTTTTGCGTAAGTAACAAGTAGAAAAAAATACTAAATGCCTTCGGAAGTAACTAAAAAGCAAAACTTTTATCTACGACATCTTGAAGTCAGTGCCAAGTGAACCATAAAAAACAATAACAATTCTGCAAAATATAGTGATCTTTTAATTTGCACCTACTTCAAGATGTTCTAGAAAATATTTATTTTTGCTTACTATTTTATTAATGTGAAGTTATAAAAATATATACATAGTATGAAGTATACTATTAACTCCGCTATAAATGAAAGGGCCGAGCCCAGCAGTGAGACGTGTATGAGAGGTTATTAATAAACTAATGAAGATATTCTTCTTTGTTCCATGTAATCGAGCAGCAAAAGACGATTGAAATGGTAAGTAAAGTAATAATTAATCTCCATCCAACAGCTTGTTTTAGTTTTGACTCGATCCTGGACCATGCGTTTACATTTTTGAAATTTGCTTATTTGTCAGAAATAATTTTACACTTTTTAGTACAAAAGATAACTTCTATTTTAATAATACTAGAAATAGTGAGCGCCTCGTATTAAATATGGTACCAAAGACAACTCTTTTCACGAAAAACTGCTATACCATGTTCATTAAAATTTATAATAAAATTCCGAACCACCTAAGAGTTTCGAA
Organism: Dendrolimus punctatus; assembly: GCA_012273795.1. Taxonomy (NCBI): domain Eukaryota; kingdom Metazoa; phylum Arthropoda; class Insecta; order Lepidoptera; family Lasiocampidae; genus Dendrolimus; species Dendrolimus punctatus. The sequence goes on from CM022553.1 coordinate 1,601,901, forward strand.
TAAATAAATTCAAAACTGAATTAAAAAATGGCTTCTAAAGTCAAGTATCTATTTATATTTCCCAATCATAAAAGGATGCTGGAAAGTATTGTAATTTAAAAATTATTCATTCATATTTTTTCTTTTGACATTGTTGAGTATCAGTAAATTTCATGTCTTATATAGTTTGATATTTGTTACATTATATATATTTGTATGCTCATATGCGACCAAAACCTGTGTACCAACGTATAACTACCAACTATATAACCATGTTTTAAACAAATAAATTTGATTTGATTTGATCAAGTCGTGGTGCCCTAAACCGGTTGACTTTTTAACCGGTTTTCAAGACCTGTTCGCAGACTGCTAAGTTACTACCAAGCAGGGCTTGGAAAGCAGTAAAAAAGTCAAACCGGTTAAAGCCTAAGTTGCATAATAAATGAACTTTTCTTTTCGATTTTGTTCTAATTTTAAGATCAATTAAAATCGGTTAATTTCAAAAGTTATAACCGGTTTGCATATATGTGGTTAATGCATGTTATATTTTATTTCTTGTCTCTTCTTTATCTGTGTTTTGTTTAATAAGACATACAATAGTATATTGCACTATTATTTTGAATGGTTATTTTAAATAATTTCTAGTAAATTTATTCTTCTATATAATTTTATGAAGAGCGATTACAATATTATATATAAATTATCAAAAAAAAAGTTATTATTAATTGACTGGTGATAATGTGCTAGTTGAAATGAATTTAAATTAAATCTTTTATATTAAATAAATATTCTTTTTAAGAAAGGTTGTTCACCCTGAAGGTTGATGGAAACTAACATGTAAGATTTTAATGGATTTTCAGAGAACTGATTTTTTTGAAATTATTCTAACTGAGTTAGTGAGGAACACAATTAAATTCATAAGTCGTAAGAGGCGGCAGAACAACCTACAGCCAGGTATGGTATTGCCCCTTTGGATGGCTACCACCCGGTATAGAGTATGCCGCCATAAAAACCTTGAGTTGTGATTCGGCATCAATGGCCAGGTTCCAGTAACTCCTTTAAAGCCGGCAGCACATTTGCAGAACTTCTGATATTGCTAATGTGACCACTTTCCATCACAGTTAGGCCGTAAACCTGTCTGCTGTGCTTCAGCAATAAAATATTAGAAGTGAAACTTCAACGGACAAGTGGAAAAACGAATCGCAACGGACAAGTGGAAACTCTTCAACTGATAAGTGACAAAATGAATCGCAACGGATAAGTGGAAATTCTTCAACTGATAAGTGACAAAATGAATCGTAACAAAATTTCAACTTAAAGTGTTACGGGCAGATTATTAATGTACTTGTCGAATTTGAAAACATAACAAACAATTCATATTCAAGACTGCTTCAATACCTTTATATAACTTTTTGAATTATTCAATTCAGACATTCCATTCGAAAGATATCACGAGTTTAAAAATGTAAGAATTAGTGACGGTGATCACGTGACTGTGACATCTTTTCGTGAGCCAAAACTCCGTAAGACCCTCTCTATATAGAAGTTTCACTTCAAAAAAACAAAGCGAAAAAGATAAGCTCCTGTGTATTTAGGTTATAAACGGTTCTAGTTTTAACCGGTTTTCAAGCCTACTCAGTATAATATAGTAAACGTAAATCATGTTATTTCTCTATAGGCTCAATAAAACGACAAACACGTTAAACAATTACTTATGTAAATGATTGTTGGAACTTAGTTTTATACAGTGATCGCAATAATGTACAGCGTGTAAAGTTGCTCGTTTGAACTCTACCTACCCCGCGGGGAGTTCAACAATCTCAAACTGTCACAGTCTTTGTCTCAAGTTTGTACACGGATTTAAAGTCGATGGATGGTGCGGTGCATACTCTCAAAAAGTGTCGCTCATCATTTTTGAAATAATAACTTCTTATTGGAGGGTGAACCGTTTTGTTGCGTAACGCGTTACGGCACCAGTCTGTCTGGCTTCCCTTTCTCTCACGTTAGATGAGTGTAAGTTATCACTTACTTTTCTTAAGCATCCTGAGACGCACACCGTCTTTTTTTGTCAATTTACCAGTGCATTACTCGCTCAAAAAATCTAATGAAATGCACTAGTAAATTTTAAAAATATTATAAGCAATCTTTCAAAATTGCAATTTTGAACTGAAACTTTCAGAAACTTATTATTTTTTGGTCTATAAAATCATACCTAAGGCGTGGTAGCGTAGTGGTTAGCACACGCGTCCCAAGCCCAAAGAGCGCGATTTCGATCTGGCCGGAACACATGCACTGCTTAGGCATTTTTCTGACCTAATGTTGCATATTGTTACAATTGCCACGCTCTAACAATGGTGAAGGAAAACATCGTGATGCAACCTGCATATCGAGATACCCGAAGTGCCAAAGGTCTAACCTGGCAAGCCGCCTTGGACAAGCGTGGCGGGTATACTGTCCATTCCCCCTATAATGGGAGGCCCGAGCCCAGCAGTGGGACAATTATGGGCTGTCATTATTATATATTATATGAAATTATACCGTAACGAGAGAAAAAAACTGTTCTTGGCGATTTTTGAAATCTTCAACAATTTGGATCGACCTTTTAAATTTTTTTTGGGTTTCTTAAAATTTAGGCCTCTCCCATTCCTTTTCACACAAAGTCCCACTTCGTCGACTCTTTCCCTGCCCCCTAATATGTGACGTAGTTTAGGGATGGACGCTAACCACATCTAGCGTCTTTATATCTGTGTGCGCGGGACCAAGTCTTTTGCAATGTAAATTCCCATTAATTAGTTATGCATAGAAATTAACTACCCCAAAGGGGGGGGGGGGCTATAATAATAGAGCTATATGTAAGAAAGCCCTTTTGTCCCTGTTCTCAACAACTCTGTAGACACTGTACGAAATTCAATTATAAAACAATACAAAGTGAATTAAGTTATATATATACATACATACCTTTATTGTTTGCTATAAAACAATGGAAAGTAACGCTGTGGTGAAATGAAATTAAAAAGCATACCTAATATGTGAAATACAATCTGTCCATAACATATTGTTACATGTTTAGTGGGACTCGTATTAAAATGCCGTTGGAATTATTATAGAGTTTATTAGAACAAACAAGTATTACACAGGTACCAATATAACCGAACACAACTAATCCAAACGTGATGCAGAAGGTCATAATTCAATAAAACACACAAAGTACGTCGCTAATAGATTACCGATTGTAGTACGCACGTCTCGTTTCGATCATTGTTCTCGCTCGACTGCCCCCTCCCTCAATCGGGCCAATGTTTTATACTGTACAATTGCAATATGTTCGCCTGGCAATGTGGACCGAATTTCCTACAATCAGCTTGTACTTTAAAATCCGTAACACCTGGCTAATGATTACAGCTGCAGGTAAGCGATTAAAATCAACAATAGGCCCAATAAATAAGTAAACAAAAGAAGACGATCATGAAAGAATTACAATAGTTTCAATGTTATTAGTTATTCGTTCAAATACCGATGAGTAATAAATGTGCTTTTACAGATATGCAGGTGTGAGTTTATTTTTGTCGGCGCCTAGGTTGTAACAATATTTTTTTGATTATGATGATGATGTTTTTGATAATTGTTCCCATTTATGATAATATTGATAACTAGCACCCTTTTCGTTGGACGTCATTCCAGTTTCTTCTTCAAGGCTGGAGACACTTTGGCAGCACCTTTGGTATTGCTAATGCACTAAGATGATGGTAAACACTTTCAATCACAGTTGAGCCGTCAGTCTGTCTGCAGTGCTTCAGCAATGACAGCAAAACAAAAATAGTCATCGAAGACGATATCGTAATCGCAACAGATAAAATAAAATAATGCGCATAAAATCGTTAAAACAGTTTTACAGTACTATATGTACTAGATGGGAAAACGTAAGAAAATACTATAAAAACAAACAAAGTCTTTAAACTTTTGGTTTGAAATATTATCAAAGTATTTAGGTTATAAATATATTTTTCCACAATTTTCCAGAGTGACACTACCTTTGAAACGATATCAAATTTAACGTTCGAGGCGACGCGTTTTGAAAATGGCATCAAGTTCAACTGCGAAGCGTCGAATGAGTTCACTAAGAAGACTAATGACCGTCCAATGCACGCTACCAAGGAACTCGAGATTTGGTGTAAGTACATTAAAAGCTATAACACATTTTTTTTAATTGAAACTTCTTTAGTATTGTGAATTGAAACGAAAAAGAGACACCAATCCATTAGCTTATTAATGATTTTGGCAACTTTGTATTAAATAATTGTAACTTAAATCACGTAGGTCACTTGGTTCACTTGGGTCACTTAGGTCATCTGGGTCACTTAGGTCACCTGGGTCATTTGGTCACCTGGGTCACATAGATCGCTCAAGTCACTTGGATCACTTAGAGCACCTGGGTCACTTGGATCACTTAAGTCACTTAGGTCATTTTTCATAGCCTCTTTACTCTTGTAGATATAATTATGTTCGCCTCTATATTCTCTGAAGTTTCACTTCTACTGCGTGTGAAATGCACACATTTAGTTTTTTTTATTGCAAAGCTGGTGAATAGGTAGATGGCCCAGCTCATGGAAAGTGGTTATCGTCGCCTATAAGCGTTTGCAACACCAGGTGCTAACTTTTGTGATGAGATAAAGGAGATACAGTGGGATAGGATAGGAGGTGTAAGTGGGCCAGTGTCGTGTTGGAATCTCCAACATTTTTTTTAAGGTGGTAAAGATACACGATCCTGCATTGCAGTCCTGCAGTGTTTGAAGCTTGCACTACTCAAAAGGCGTTCTGTTCGGTGTTGTCGGACGCTGTCGGACGGCATGCTGCAACAACATTCACGGTCCTGCATTGCGTGGCGGACTGCAATTTAGGACCGTGAATGGGCCCCATTAGTAAAAGCATAACACTGGCCACTAATAATTTTTAAATAAAGAACATAGGTAGAGGTTCTTTTGTTTTTTGTAATGTCACATTATTTTTCTCTTCAATAAATCGTCATATTATTTCGAATATTATTTTGTCATCTCTTATGGCAGGCTGCCTGAAAGCAGGAATTAGTATTTTTTCCTCACTCCTGCTTGCATAGACTATATTTTAACCATGATATCCGTTAATGAATTCCAGATCCACCCATCGTCCGAGTTGAGCCGAAGAACATAACTGTAGTGGAAGGTGCCAAGATACTCCTTAAGTGCGAGTATGAGAGCAACCCGTCTTCCCTCAACGAAGTTATATGGTAAGTTCCTTAATCAACTGAGACTCAACAAATTCAAGGAAACACATTTATCCGTGCAGGAACGGAGAAAGAATACAATTTCCTGCGGCCGGGCGGCCTGTCGTAAGAGGCGACAAAACAACCCACAGCCAGGTGGTAGGGTATTTGCTCTACTGGATGGCGACCACCTCTGGTCTAGAGTAAGCCATCGTAACAACCTTGTGTTGTGTTCCGGCATTAGTGACCAGGTGCCAGTCTCCTTTAAGTGAGCTGCAGCGCATTTGTAGCACCTTTGGTGTTGCAAATGTTCATAGGCGAGAAGAAGCGAGAGAGAAGAATTATCTGTGACTATATTCTCTGAAGTTTTACATCAGCGTGTGAACTGTACGCACACACATTTTTTTCCTTCCCTTGTCACATTTCATCGACTTCGATAAAAGAACTTCCATTTAAAAAATAATAAAGCTGACTTGTCCTAGTTATTTTATTTAGGTTTATGGCTTGGCAGCTAAGCCTTCAAGCCAGATCTTAGTTTACAATATAGTTTCTTCAGTTTCTTAAACCTATGTGTAGCACAGCTGAACTGTAGGTAAGCAGCTGATGCCATTCAACGGAGTTCTTGTGACAACTCGAAAGACCACATTTGACTATACAGTTCACATTTCTCACAAAACACATAATTACTACTCAAAAATAAAACTGCACAGCACAACACCTCCTTTCAGTTCCCGCCAAAAACTCCCCTGACTTTGTCCTCATACGTTAAATGTTATAGATTAAACTAATTCGATATTTATAACTCTTTTCAGGTACAAAGATGGTATAAGAGTTCAAGTGAATAATATCTCGCATTATGAAGGTGGAACTACTGATCAGCAAGCCCTCATCATCCTGGACGCCAGAGGCGAGGACATGGGCAACTATACCTGCGTGTTGAGCAACTCCGTCGGCAACGGCACCAGTAATGACACTATAGATGTCAACGTCTTGTGTGAGTATACTTCGTAGAAAACTCTCTTCTCTATACATTAATACCATAGCAGAAGACCAGGTTTACATTGGGTTAATAAATTCAAAGTTAGCTGTTACTGCACATGTTGTCCTGTGCTCAAGAAATAAAAAGCTAGGACCCGATTCTAGTGCCTCCTACCGGTTCCAATTGTGAACCTAGACCATCCGGGGATCCACTCAAACACCAAAAAAAAATTTATCGAAATCAGTCTAGTCTATAGGAGATTAGGAGGATTCTGGAAATCGATCCCAGTGCTACCTACCGGTTCTGATTGTGGATTTAAACAATCTGGGGACCCACTGAAACATATATTTTTTTGTCAAAATCGGTAAAGTCATTCTCAAGTGATGCGCGTGCATACATTTCTGCGGTTCATTTTTATTTATATAGACAAGTTGCACTTGAGAACAATTTTAAAGGTCATACATATAAGTTAAAATTTAATTTTACTTCCTAGTCTGTGTACACCGCTTCGCAACGTGTTGTTGCTGTTAAGGAGAAGAAGCGGCAAGAAACTCCCCAGCAACACGTCTAGCTAAAAATTGTTTTTCTTCTTATTTAATCTCTCTCTAAGCCTGCTAAATTCATGCAATATTTTTTTTTCCAGACAAACCTCAAGTTCGCCTGACGATGAGCTCTCCCAGTCCAATACTGGAAACTGACCACAAGAACGTAACTCTGGCTTGCGAGGTGGTGAGTGGGAATCCACCTCTTCTAGACGAAGTCATCTGGTATCTTGACGGGGAGTTGCTCAAGCATCTGCCTGACTGCAATGGAACTGATGGGGATGGTAACTATGAACTTAATCTATAATACTAGAGTGAGTGAATTTTCTTTTTTTCGACCAGAAATTTGAAAGTTACAATCACTCTATATCATTGTGTTTTCAGATAACCTCTGCAATGAAGTGGACCCCTCGATGCTTCTCCTCCAAGACACAACGAAGAGTTTCCACGGGAACTACTCTTGCAAAGGGAAGAACTACGCTGGGTGGGGGAATGAGAGTCAGAAGACCGAACTTGTGGTCAACTGTGAGTAAATAATTTTACTTCGTTCTTCTTCTTCTCGGGGCTTTGAAGTTTCTTAACGTAGAAGAAGCTGCAGATAGTTAGTAAGTAGATGGATTTGCAGCTAGTCTTGCGATAAGTGAAAGTGAAGGAAGGTTGCAGCGCATAATACTTATAGAAAGAAATTTACAAAAACTTCTCAATTGCAAGAAAACCTGTATACTTAAATCTGTGCAGGAACGAAGAAAGAATACAATTCCTGCCATGTGGGAGGGTATTTTCCCAACTGGATGGTTACCACACCTGATCTAGAATTGCTACCATAACAACCTTGAGCTGTGTTCCGGAATTAGTAACCAAGTTCCAGTCTCTATTAAGAGAGCATTAGCACATTTGGTGTTGCGAATGTCAATAGTTGATGGTAATGGCTTTCCGTCAAGTGGGCTGTCTGCCTGTCTGCTGAATTCCTGTAATAAAAAAAATCTGGACGGCTGACCGGAATGCGGTTAACCTCATAGTGCGAATAAGCACTGTTCGCGACGTTAAGAATACCATATATTACTGGACAAAACAGAACGCGCGGTTTTAATATATTGACAGCTGCGACCGTTGAGGGACTTCCCCGTCTTCATAAAAAAACAGTGTTTAACTCAATACACGAAATTAGCTTTTCTCAGTTTTTTAATTCAAATACTATCTAAAAAGTATCTCCATCACATTGAAGTACAGCGTATGTCTGTGTGTCACAATCTCAAAAACTATTAAGCCTCAAGACATGTAATGTAACTCAGTCATAGAAGTAATAATGTCATAGATTAACAATTCACATGAATACACAATCCCTCAATAAAACATGTAATTTTAAAAAAACCCATAAATCACAATATTTCTAGATGGCACCATAAGTCACATGTTACATATTTAAAGTTAAATAGATAATCATGTTAAATTTTACTCGTAACCAGACACCAATTATTACTTCATCATTTCCAAACTGTTTTATCGACAAATTCACTTCAGACAGCACTGTCTGGTAATCTGATACTGTTTTACCGATGTTCAGAAAGTGAAGGGCAATTAATTTAAAATAAATTATTTAGCTTTCGATAACATGTAGAGTTATTCTTTGCTGTGCAATTTTATGTATCAACATAAACTTGTATCAATTTTTAAAACTGATCAGCAGTTGCAGGATGTTGTTTGTTTTTAACGGGGAATTATGTAGTTGTGTTCAAAATCTTAACGTTTTCGTGAAATAAGCCTGTTTGAGCTGGTACCACAGGAACTCATAAGTTTGGCCTAAGTCAAAGATCTAGCTACACCTTGGCTGTGACTTTTACTACTTGAAGATTAAAATTTACAATTAATAATTTACTTGACACAAATCGTGCAACGCCATGTACTATAAGAAGAAAAGAGAGAGATATTATTTAGTTTCTTTGTATGTATATTCTAGATCCACCAGGGCCTGCCAAGCTAACGTATTCCCCATGGAGAGTGGTGAAGGGCAAGAGTCTGGTGCTTAGTTGCAGCATCAAGGAGAGGGGTAGACCTGAAGCTCACAGGTAAACTTAAACCATAATTAGTGATCTGATAACAGATTGGCTATTTTTGACAGACTTCAAAATAGGAGTAGATTCTCAATTAGTCGTGTAAATATATCGTTTTATGTATGTTCAGCCATTATTTGTCCGTTTCTGAACCGACTTTCCAGATTTTCGCGTTGAATTCAGTCCAGATATTAGGGATTAGTTAGGGAACAATTAGGGGTAGTTTCGTATATCATATTCCACTTTTTTGTTTCATTAACGTGCTATCTTGAAATTTGAAATTTTAAAGAAAGTTTTGACTTTTGCAAAATAGTTATGTCGAAACGAATAACTTTTTACTGTCAAGTGGTTTTATCTACGATTTATGAAAAATAAAAAACGGCTCTTTTAATTATCAAAGAGGCGATATGTAACTTAAAAGTGAAAAACAAAAACAAATCTAGCAAAAAACACAACAATGCAAGATGTAGACAATATTTATTTTTAAATTTTTACAGTATTCTTAAAGTCTTTATTCTTATATTTTTTATGTAAACTGAAATTCTTGCATAACATTTTTCAATAACATTACAATATAAAACTGAAGTGTAACTAACACATTACAAATTGATTCATTCGTCTCCATCATCAAGCTCTAATTCTTTATTTTTGACCATTATCAAGCATTTGTCTTCCTCCTTCATAATTAAGATCACTGAAGGAGTTTCAACATTTCCAGTATCATTTCTTTCTTGTCCAATAACATCTGCTACAGCTTCAGGCATCGTTATTTCAGCTTCATCGATTTCCACAGAACCGTCTTTGATTATTTCCTTTACTTGTTCGTCGGTTAAATTCAAATAACCGAATGGTTCACGAAATTCAATTATTTGTATTGCTTGTAAAACTACTTCTTGGCTTAAATGTGTTACGTTGAGTGTTGTTATATTTTTTACATCCTGAAAAATGATAAGACTGTTTGTTTAATGATGCAATAAAAACAAAATGATAGTTTGATATTCAGAATTTTCTCTTTATATTACAAATTACCCCTTAAGAACATAAAATATTAGCGTGGAACAATTCGGCTAGAACGAACCGTGTGTTTTATGACGAGTGAGAGTTCCTATGTCCCACTGCCTCCTCCCCTATCCAATCCACTATATCCCATCTCTATTATTCCATTCCCTTTCATCATCATCATTAAATCCCGGTGGCGTTCGGAGCGTTCAATCTGACGCCCAGGGTCCGCTTTCCAACCTTTTCTTATCCACTTCTAGCGGTATTTAGTATCCCCCGTTTGGAGACCATTGATACGCATGTCATCCTTCACAACGTCAAGCCAGAATATCTTGGGCTTTCTCCTACTACCGGGACCCGGCGGAGATGGCATGGCTAAACATTTGTTTCCCACGTAATTATCGTTGATCGTTCCTTCGATCTCCAAGTAGAATGGAATAATTTGCCGGAGACTGTTTTTCCTGATAGATACAGTCTTAAAGTTTTAAAATCACGAGTGAATAGGTATCTTCTAGGTAAGCGTGCTCCATCTTACATTGCGTCATCACTCAACATCAAGTAAGACAGTAGTCAAACGTAAACCTATCTACATCCATAAAAACCGGTCTCCTTCATACGTGGGCATTCCATCATAAGCGACACTCTTGCAGTTTTTCTGTTTTGCCATGGACATGAAGACTGCCGTGGATGCGGGGGTTCCTAAGACGGTCTTTCCGCGTAACTCTACACATCTATCACAACATGTTCATTGCCGTGATAGGCCACGCTTCACTGTCAGACAAAAGGACAGGTCTAATGATTAATTTATAGACCTCTCTTATTAACCCAACCGGCATTTTGGGGTCACAAATGACATCCGTCACTTTACGCCACTTGGCCTAAGCTGTTGCAATACTGGCTTGACTTCATGGTCCCAAGTACTTAAACTGGTCCGTGCGCTTGACTATATCCTCACCTATGCCCACTAATGTGGAAGCTTTACTGTTTCAGTCCAATTTTTCGAATCCTATAACCTATTGCAAAGACTGGCAACACGTCCTATTCACTCCAGGTTTCACAATCGACTATGGGCGATGCGATGCTAATCATTCTTCATTAACTGGGCCGTCTGCCTGTTTCGCAATTTTTTATTTTTTATTTAAAATATTTTTTAACTTAAATCAATAATAAATTAAAAGCCCAATTTGCTTTTTTAGAAATTTTTGATATTTTCAAAATTGAAGAGGAGTTAAGTAAGGAGCTAGGACCTTCTATGATTGAAGTTTAGAAAATATGTTTTAAATAATAAGATGTCGGTGGAAAGTTTTAGTTCTTGTGAAACGTTTTACTGGTACCATACTTGCCTCTCCTTCGAATGTGAAATCCGTATATTCACCAGTGTCGTCTTTGTAAAGAACACAGTCTGCAGCGTCGCCATCTATCATGGCGTAGTCGAAAGTTTTGTTGCCTGAAAACACTCTTATGTTAATAAAATTTAAATTCGTCTAGTTCTTACTATCCACGAAGACGAGCAGACTTTACTCGTGCTTGAACGTATACGTGCCCTTTGCGATTTTGTATCTGGACTGTAAAAATTCAAGCCAAGTACTAAAACTTATCTAATGATAACCGTGTTCTGGGCGTTATTATAGTTATATTACTTTTGGCATAATAAATTCATGAAATTGAGGGAGGTTCAAAACTTAATCTGGAAACCCTACGAACTCAGCTTTTCACATCTGAGTCCGCTATTAATAAACTTTAATGCGCGTTTAACCTCAGAGGTTTTATAATACACGAGGAAAATTTCCAGATTTCAATCTGAGTTAAAATAATTGAAGTGGTATTCTTACCTACGTATTCAGGGTTGTATACAAAACCGTAGATGGTCATCATGGCGACAACACCACGGATGGGATACAACACACTCATGATTGCTAAAGGTTCAAAGACTTCAAAGCACTGATGGCCAAACGGCTTGTTTTCTAGTTTATATTCTAAATATTTAAACGTTATCTCATTTAAAGCAATAAAAACTTTATTACAGGAAAGAAAGTCAATAGAATTAACGTTGAGGTCTATTAAAATTTTATCACTGTTCTAATTTTAAACAATAACAAGCTAATACAATGAAAAACAGTAATCTTAATTAAACCTAATTAATTAATATTATTTACTGCCGTCTATACTTCTACGTCGTGGGGTGGCACAAGGGGATGCTGTAACCCCGAAACTGTACTCTTAACACAAACAAAAAAAAATAATGTCAACTTAATTTGATTAATTTTAGTTATTCTCGCTCTTTATACCTTTACTTCGGGGGGAATCAGGGGGATGTTATAACTCCGTACTATTCACCTAATATAGATACGAAAATTTTACCTTAACTAAACCTAATGGATTAAATAGACAAACTTTCCTCGATTGCAATGGTCTCAGTGTCTGAGATCGGTCCCAGAAAGATCCGTTTTATATTAACCATAGCGCAAGTTAGCTCGGCATCCCACCTGCCGGAGCACGTGGAGTGACTCGAGTAATCCACCTTTTACGTAGCCCTTGCATAAGGCTAAAGAAGATACACCGAGTCGCTTCAGTGGATATCCCTGACTAGGCTGGCAAAAGCACTCCATAAGGATAGTCTGAATAGCCACTAGTCCTGGTCTAGAGTATGCCGCCATAACGACCTTGTGTTCTGGAATTAGTGGCCAAGCTCCAGTCTTCCTTTAAAGAAAAGCACAGGTGAAGTCCATTGGTGATGGTAACCTCTTTCCATCAGGTGGTCCGTTTACCTGTCTGCCAAACTCACGCAATAAAAAAAGACAATTTTGCCTATCGTTCCAGGTTCCGCTGGTCGCGAGGTGGTCGGGTGGTGAGTGACATTGTCTCCCAGAACTGGACGATCGACCCGGTGACCCTGGACCACCGCACCAATTTCTCTTGCAGAGGGATCAACGCCGGCGGGGAGGGGGAGGGGGCCACCACTTCCATAGACGTATTAGGTAAGAAGTAGAAATAAGGAAATGTACAAGCATAAGAGACAAATGCACTGATTACAAGGGTTTTATAAGAAAACGAAAAGAACATAAAAAATACACATTACTCTTCTTCTTGCCAAAAGAAAGAGAAGAGTAAACTACGCTTTGACGGTTTTAAGCGTGGCATTTTATTTGATTTTTATTCCGATGTTTCGGCCACTTTTCTATAGCCGTGATCACGAAAGACAAGAATCTCAAGTGTCAATGAGTAACGTGAAGTTTTTATTTTTATTTGATAGTGGCCAAAACTCTGGATTAAATATCAGATAAACTACCGCGCTTAAAACCGTTAAAACGTAGTTTTATTAAAAGGGTTGTTATTCAGTATCTATACTTTATAATAAATCCATAGATTTATTGTAGACTATAGATGAATTTAACTATAGTCTGTATCTTTGGTGTCTATACTAGCGTGAGAGAGTGCACTGATTCCCGAAACACAGACTTCATGCCTACCTCAGGAGTTAGGGACTTCTATAAGTTATTATATAAGTTTTTTCAGCAATAAAGATTAATTTAAAAGAAAAAAAATCACTGGGGCCGATTATTTGGACCAGAAAATTCGGAAAAAGCAACTTTTAGAACTTACGTCTTTCCATCAGTTAGATCATCGCGTGATAACTAATTAATGTATTTAAATGAATCTTCACACAGAGCTTTTTTATATCCCGGGTCAATGCTTGGGATAATTTGTATCCCGATAAATGACGTCATTGTCATGGGATAGACGATTATTATAGCTGAATAGAGAGCGCTTTATTCGCGTTTTTTGTACCTCTATGATTATCCAAGTCGGTTTGGTGGGTTTGAGACATCAATTATCTCGATGAACATGTTTTGACAATATCATCCATACATAGCCATAGACAATATATAATAATAATATAATTTCAGCCCATAAATGTCCCACTGCTGGGCTCAGGTCTCCCATTATAGGGGGAACGGACAGTATACCCGCCACGCTTGTCCAAGGTGGCTTGGCAGGTTTGACACATCGGTTATCTCGATGTGCAGGTTGCATCACGATGTTTTCCTTCACCGTTTTTAGCACGTGGTAACTGTAACAATATGCACATTAGATCAGAAAACTGACTAAGAGGTGCATGCGTTCCGGTCAGGATCGAACCCGCGCCCTTCGATTTAGGGGCGCATGCGCTAACTATTACGCTACCACGACTTAACCATAGACAATAGCTTGGGTTAATCACATCTACAGTTTTCACTCCTATTCAGTTATTTATTAAATGTTTATCTATTTTTTCTCTTTTTTCTAAATTATTAAGTTTTTATATAATGCATGCGGTGTTCGCATTAAGAAGGGCTAGTCTGAAACCATATTCTCTATGTTATCGTTTTGTTTTAAAGTAAGCTGAGTTAGCCAATTGCGAACCAAACTACAAAATATATATATAAAGACTTATGTATCATATTGACCATTCGATTCTTGCATTACAGCGCCGCCTAGCTTCAAATACGCAATGAATCACTACAGCGGTGCATTATATAAGTCACAGGTAAGTAGACCATTTTTCATTTCTTATGTTCTTAAAGTAGTCTTGGAGTTGTCTAATCGTAGGGATGAAAACAGCACTTTTCGTCCCTGGGAACTGATTCGCCCTGCTGCCAAAAAATTCAATTTTTTTTTTATTTATTTAGGTTTATGGCTTGGCAGCTAGGCTTTTAATCCAGATGTTAGTTTACAATATAGTTTCTTCATTTTCTTAAGCCTATGTGTAGCACAGCTGAACTGTAGGTAATCAGCTAGTGCCATTCAACGGAGTTCTTGTGACAACTCAAAAGGCCACATTTGACTATACAGTTCACATTTCTCACAAAAACAAATAATTACTACTCAAAAACTATCAATATCCTACAACTATTGTTCATTTTAGAGTAATTTTACACATTTTTAGAAAATAAAACTGCATAGCACAGCGTCTCCTTTCAGTTCCCGCCAAAAACTCCCTAAAAAAATCAACAAAACTATGCGAAACATAGATAATACATGCGACTCATGTCACAGCCACCATTAAATCGCGACATAAATTGTAAAAAAAAAATATCAACAATTTTGTAACATCATTTGATACTTATAAATTACTTTTCACTCAATTATTACTTAAGTAAATATTTACATCAGTGAGAGAAAAGAATTGGCTGGTAGAAAGCTACAGAAGAATATAACCTGGACGTTTCATATGTGACGTCCGTGATGTTTTATTAAATTTAGATAAATGAATTTTCTTTGCCTGCCATTGTGGCAAATTTGAAAAACAACAATAGATGTGGATAAAACGCCTGTTTTTATCACAGAAATGAAAGAAGAGTGTTTTGCTTGGTTGAAAGACCTATTTAGGCACTCGTAATTATTGGTGCTAAACCCCCTAGTGCCTAAGATGTATTTCATCCCTTGTATAAATAACAATCTAATATTAAAACATTTGGTATACAGGGGTTGTGACAAATATCTACTTTTTTTTTCTATGACACATTCCCAAACGTTTTGGGGTCTGCACAATATTTCTTTTTCTTTAGTATTTTTTTATTTATTTTCTAGAACATTTCCCTGTCGTGTACAGTGGAATGTGCCCCTCTATGCAGTGTGCAGTGGTTGAAGGATGGTCAAGTGATTGATCCCGAGAAGACTGACCGCTATTACGTGGTGGAAAGGAAGATTGAACCGCAAGTGAACAGGAACGACTTCGAAGCTACCGAATCGACTTTGGTAAGTTTTTCAATGAGCAGTTGATTATTTACTAAATTAATAAAAATAAATGCTTCACTAGTAGTGAATTGTTTTTTTTTAATTTAATAAGTATTTAAATATCGTATAATTAATCAATAACTTAACTAAATACTTAAAAATAAACGAAATTATAAATAAATAATTGAATACCTAGATGCTTTTTATTTCATCTGGACTTTTATACGAAAAAAAATATTAACTTATAAATATGAAATTAAATTTAGGTGTTCAAATATTTACAAATAAAAAAGGAACAAATCGCTGCCAGAGGGAAGCGTGCCCAGGAGGCTGCCTGCATTTCCACGCTGTATGGCAATGCTGAATAGTTGCGCGAAGTACGAACCAGTCTTCTGATCACGAGTATCAAAGAGTTTCTTACAAATTTCTATAAAGAAACCTTTTGTCGATAGACCCCACGGACCTAAAGTTTCAACCGCTTTATTGGTGCCTGTTGCTTCTTTTAGAATGAAACTGGATATAGGCTGGACTGTATGATTATTATTAACGTTACTAGCTGCGTCCCGTAGGCTCTCCAACGTGGTGATTGAAAATCATCATGATTCCAAAATAAAAGTTTTTTTCTAAAATAAAAGAAGCCTAAGTTACTCCTTATTACATTACCTGCCAATACCTGCAAAAGTTCCATCAAAATCGGTCCAGCCATATCAGAGATTAGCCGGAATAAACAGACAGACAAAAATTGTGAAAAAGGTTATTTTGGTGTATATACCGTATACATATTCATATGCATGTAGTAAAAAGCGATTATTTCAATATTACAAACGGACACTCCAATTTTATTAATGTGTATAGGTTGATAATTAAATTACACATAAAAGAAGCATGATATACTGTGAATTATCCGAAATATAACGATTTTCCATCACCACGCAGGTGAAACCACGGGCGCAGCTATTATAAAATAAAAAAATATCGGTGTAGATTGGTTTTTATTTATTTTTGTGGTTTCCAGCACTGGAACATGACAGCTTGGCCTGGCCAGGTGCTAGATCGGACTGCTGACACCGCCAGCTACACCTGCAGGTCTTCGAGGAACCTCGCCGGGCCACCAGTCAACAGCACCACTAAGTTTGCAGTTGAATGTAAGGACAGATATAATTCGGCCGGCGTATCTTGGCGAATGTGAACATAGGCTCTGCGAACTTCAGCGCATGTAAACTCGTGAAGAAAATACAGTGACCAATTAGTACAAAGCAATGAAAAAATACAGGGATGAAGGGCGACCAATTGTATTCACTGACGAGTCGTATGCCCACTCATCACACGAGTTCACATGCGCTAAAGTTCGCAGAGCCTATGTTCATATTCGCCAAGTTACGCCGGCCGTATTATACTACACCTTGTTTCTTCTTACTAGATTTTTTGAAATTTTTTTTTGTCTTTAGACGATTAATGTACTACATAGATAGAACCAGGCCTTTATTTGTTACTTCTTTTTTTGGGCACGCTAATTCTCGAAAATTGTAAGTCCATAATGTTTTTGTTGTTGTTTGATTTTTCAGTTAGTATGGCCATTTTGCAATATTTTAGAAAAAAATTTTGAGGGCACTGGGCACAAAAACAGACCTTGAACACTACACTTTGATATTCATCAAAACACAAATTACAAAAATGCACAACTATAGTTACTTATTTGATAAACAAAAGAGGGCCTTATCGCTAAAAGCGATCTCTTACAACCAACCTGACTCACTCAAAGGTAATGCTCATAGCTTTCCTACTGTTACGAGCTACAGGACTCGAATTAAAATGCCGTTGGAATTTCTATGCAATTTATTAAACTATACAAACACGTATATAAAAGGTACAGATATAACTGGATACAACCAGTACAATTTGGACGATTCAATAATACGCGCAAAGGTTTTAAATTTATAGACAACTTCAGCCACATCTAATGTTAAACATTACAGTAGTGTTACGTACCGACAAAGAAATTCGCACCTGGTGTATTACTCTTCCCGAATTTGGACTTCTCTTTTGTTTACTTTGTGTTTAAAATTTTCAATTAAGCATTAGCCTATTGTTATTGTTTTTGTTTATGGCCGTTCGGTTTTGCAGATTACGTTTTCTTAGAAAAACTCAGTCCACGCAGTCGATTGTTGTGTTGTACAGTTTACTATAAATTAATGCCCGAACGGAGGGGTGAAGCAGTCTTGCGAGAACCACGATTAAAGCAAGACGAGTACATTCGATGAGCGATAAAGTGACGGACTTTGCGCGTGTTATTGAATCGTGCAGTTCGTACTGGTTGAGTCCAGTTATATTTGTTGTGTTATACGTGTCTGTATAGTTCTAATAAATTCCATAGTAATTCCCACGGCATTTTAATTCGAGTCCTGTAGCTCGTAACAATACATTTTATAGCATAAAATCAAATAGTTTTTAATTTTATCTTTCTCTCGTGTTCGTTTTGTTTATTATTCTTTGGCACTCATGTGTCCCTATTTAATTATTTCAGATGAACCTGAGAACATCACGGTGGATCCGAAAGAAGTTTTAGTTACGGAAAATGAAATACCGGATAGAGTTGTCTGCGCTGCCAGGTAATGTTGTTTACGCAAATAACATTTCTCATTTTTGATGAACGAAGAAAAACTGAAATTTTATCTTTCTTATATATAAACTAGCTGTCCCGGCAGACGTCGTCCTGCCCGGTAAAAAATAGGGGTTGATCGTAGAGAGAGAGAGAAAAAAATAGAAATTAAAAATGTTGTCTAAAAAATAAATAAAAAAATTTAGGGGTGGACTACCCCTAACATTTAGGGGGATGAAAAATAGATGTTGGCCGATTCTCATAGATACCGGATAAGCACAAAAAATTTCATCAAAATCGGTCAAGCCGTTTCGGAGGAGTATGGCAACGAAAACTGTGACACGAGAATTTTATATATTAGAAGATAATCTTTCTTATATATTATAATTTTTGTCAAGAAATAATCTTCCTTGTATTTATATTATAATTTTTGTCTTTTGCCTCTAACAATACTATTTCTGTTTTTTAGTATGTAATATCACATATAATGAATATCTACTTATTTTATCGGTATCCCCCAAATATTTGTTTCTAATTCTCTGAGTACTAATTATTATTGTTTATATTTGAAGACGTGAGTGGATGAAGGTGATCTGTCGCATATTCGGTTTTTTGCTTTTTTTTTGCGTAGATGAATGTTATAAGTCGATACCAAATGACTACAGACCTTAGACCATAGATATAAGGCATATTTAAAAAATAAAGAGTTGCCAAAGGTGTTAAGTTCAGTTCAGTTTCAAATAAAAGTAAAACTTTTATCTCGATGTACTCAGAATTGGAATTATGCGAATTATCACCTTCATCCACTCATGTCTTCATTTATATGTATATCTATGTATGTAATTTATTATTATTCACACTATAATTATATACACACACATACATATATATATATATATATATATATATATATATAAATAACAGTGCAACATCCGTCCGTTCTAGGGTGCAGTTGAAAACCAGCATATTGGTACATATTCATCACCGTACAATTCATTTCCATAATTATGTGTGTCTCGTTGTATGATGACCAAATAAGTTTTTCTTTCTTCTTTCTTTCTGAAATAAAGTATAATATAATAGTGACTGAATAATTGAGAGGAAGAAGATTAAGGTTGCTTTGGGCATGTAATGAGGAGGGATGAAAGTCACTTGACAAAAAGAATGTTAAACTATAATATGGATGGGTACATGTAAACGTAGACCAAAAAAATATGGATGGACTCTGAAGGATGATATGTGGTGTGACAGAAGATGTATGCCTTAGTAGAGGAGTGTGGAAGGAAAAGACATTGTGTCCACCCCAATTAATTGGGATATGGTGAAAGAAAAGAGAAGAGATTAATTAGCACCTGCGTATTGGAAATATAAGTGTTAAAAAAAATTTCTTATCTTTTCGCGACTTGTATACATAATAAAGCTACGTATTATCGGTTTTAAGCGCGGCCGAAAAGTTGAAATAACAAAAATCAAATAACTTACTGCGCTATCAAATAAAACCCGTTACAACATAGTTTTATTATAAGTGTTAAATTTTAAATATAGAAATAAACTTTCTCTTGCTTTTTGACTAATTTGATGAATTTTTATTTGTGGAATAGTATGTTTTGTGATTTAGTTTGTTAAGGTAACTTGTGCTCTGGCGACTGGCGTAACTGGAGAACCTTTTCAAACCGCGACTGTACAAGGGATGATTTTGAAAAAAATGTTCTATTTTCCATACATTTGCCAGTGGTAGGTATTCCCTGGATGCTACTACCTGTCTAAAGTATGTCGCCATAACAACCTGATTTGTGTTCCGCATAAGTAACAGTTTTAGTCTCCTTAAGAGAGCAGCACATTTGGTCTTGCAAATGTCCATAGCGATGGTACCGCTTTCCATCAAGTCCGTCTGCCTCTCTGCTGACTCCTGCATTAAACATTTTTTCCTGAAGCTTCTTCTTCTCTTTTTCGTCTTAAAAATTCACATGTTTTCTTTCTTTTTCTCTATACCTTAGAGGATTCCCGAAACCATCGTATTCGTGGCGCAAGGAGCATCCCTCGAAGAGCGGCAGCCGGGATCACTCCAACAACACCTTGGTGCTGTCTTCATCAAACACGTTACTCCTGGGACACGTCCAGAGGAAAGATGGTGGGAATTACCTCTGCGAAGCGTATAACCGCCACGGAGCCGTCAATACCACTGTCTTCCTCAATGTTATGTGTAAGTGTTCTCATGTCTTGTTACAAGTTGAGACACCTACAAACAAAACACATTTATTACCCGCCAGCATCGTTGGAGCTCATAAGATTGAAGCGCTTTTATGACCATCGTCTTTTGTTTACATTGTGTTTAAAATTTGTAACTAGAAAAACGGCCTCATTGTGTATTGTAATCTTTTATGGCAGTCATTAGCCATGTGATTCTTAGAAATTCAGTCTGCGTGGCCGAGAGACATATTGTAATTGTGCAGTTTAAAGCAATGTCCCAATATAGAGAGAGGTAGTCTAGCGATAGTCACAATCGAAGCAAGACGTTTGTTGGCTTTGCGCGTGTTATTGGATCGTGCAGTTTTTACTGCTGCTGCATCCAGTTATATTTGCACCTGTGTTAGACGTGTTTGTGTAGTAATTTCAACGGCATTGTAATTCGAGTCCTGTACCTCATAACAACGCGTATAGAGATTAGTGTGCGATAAGTGTGCGAAATTGCATAATCGTCCGTCCGCGCTATTTTCGTTAATAGGGGTCCAAAGTTTCACGTGTTAATATATAGATATTTATGAAAAAAATGTTTTTTTGTTTTTGTGTTCAGATATACCAGAATGCGGAATACAGCAGACGGACTTAGACGGCGAACAGGTGTTAGTTTGTACGGCGAATGCGAACCCGGAGAAGGTGAGGTCAATTATATATAATACTCCATCGTATTGTTTTTCTTCACTACGATGTGATATGTTTTATTATCATGTGAATTATTTTTTCCCAAAACATGAAATTAATTAATGAAAAATACTAGCGTTCACATTTTTATAGGCAACCTATCAATAATGTAATCCTCATGTATAATTCTATATATATAAAAGAAAGTCGTGTTCTTTACACTATTTATAACTTAAAAATGGCTGTACCGATTTGGCTGAAAATTGGTGGAGAGCTAGCTTAGACCCAGGAGACGGACGTAGATACTTTTATCCCGTTGGAACCGGTAGATGGCGTTGAGATTGGGTTCTAGAATCGTCCTAATCACCTGAACCGATTTTGGTGATTTTGTTTTTGTGTGTCTTAGTGGGTCCCGGATGATTTAAATCCACAATTGGTGGTGGTTGGTCCGGTAGGTGGCGCTGCGATCGGGTCTAGATTTTTTTTTTCAGAGCAGGACAACGTCTCCCGGGGCCACTAGTTATCTATAAAAACTAGATTTTAATTAAATAACATATGAACGTAGTAATCTTGCAGTCGAGATATTGTAGAAACAAGTCAGTTAAATGATTTTTTTACTTTTTGGCTTCTAGTCGGTTCAATTTTTGTTTAAAAAAAACTTAGTATGTATGGTAAAAATAAAGACGTATTTAGAGGTAGACCAAAACAAGATGGATGGATTGTGTGAAGGATGACATGATGATATGTGGTGTAACAGAATATGTATGTCACAGTAGAGGAGTGTGGAAGAAAAAGACATACTGTGCCGACTTCAAGTAATTGGGTAATGTTGAAAAAGAAGGGGAGAGAGAGATGGTACAAATAGTAATTTATTGATTTTCCCAGTTATCCTTCTCGTGGAAATTGAAAAACGACAACGACAGCTTGACTGATGAGAAGATTTGGCAAAAGGGTTCGCAGAGTTTCCTCCGCTCAGTACAAGTGTCAATGTCTACAGGACTTATCTGTGCTATGCGAACAACAGCGTGGGAATGTCGAAGCCTTGCGAGCGAGATGTTATGGGTAATTACTATACTTATTACTAATTTAGGTTTATGGCTTGGCAGCTAGGCCTTTAAGCCAGATCTTAGTTTACAATATAGTTTCTTCATTTTCTTAGGCCTTTGTGTAGCATAGCTGAACTGTAGGTAATCAGCTGGTGCAGTCCAACGGAGTTCTTGTGACAACCCGAAAGACCACATTTCTCACAAAACACATAATTACTACTCAAAAACTATCAATATCCTACAACTATTGTTCATTTTAGAGTAATGTGGCGACCGAGGGTGGAACTGCCCAGCAGCGTAAATCAGTTTTGGAACTTTTAGAAAGAACTAGAATTTCTGGAAGGTAAAGACAAGGACGGATATATTTAGAAAAGGATTAAAAACTGGTGTTTTCTTCCAATCCATAAGTGCGTACCCCGCTCGCACGTAACAGTAATTTTACACATTTTTAGAGAATAAAACTGCACAGCACATCTCCTTTCAGTTCCCGCCAAAAACTCCAATCAATTTGCTATGCTATTTTATTTAAGTAGGGTAAACTATACAATTGTTGGCACACCCCGGCAATATTTTTTTTATTACAGGAGTTCAGCAAACATGGCAACTTGATGGAAAGCTGTTACCATCGCCTATGGACATTTGCAACACCTAAGGTGCTACAAATGCGCTGCTGCTCTCTTAAAGGAGACTGGAACCTGGTCACTAAAGCTGAAACACAACTCAAGGTTGCTATGGCGACATACTTTAGACCAGGGGTGGTAGCCATCCTTACGGGCAAATACCCTACCACGTGACTGTGTGTTGTTTTGTCGCCTCTTACGACAGGCCACCCGGCAGCAGGAAATTGTATTCATTTTCCGTTCCTACATGCGTGGATGACTATTCTATACATAACTAGATGACCGGCGAACTTCGTACCGCCATATTTTTTGAATTCCTAAAAGACTTTGTTTCATGACAGAAAAAAAAATCACCATAATCGCTCCAGATGATAAGGAGAATTGTAGAATCCAATCTCAACGCCACCTACCGGTTCCAATTGTGGATCTAAACCATCCCGGGACCCATTCAAACACACACACAAAATTTCATCAAAATCGATAAAATCGTTCTCAAGTTATAAAATTATAACGAAGAGTAGCATTTATATTGGCAAGTGTTTTACACATAATATATGGATACTATATTTTTTTATTGCATAAAAGCGCTTAACATCGCCTATGGACATTTATGACACCAAAAGTGCTCCAATCACTTTTGTGTATAACATAATCCATCTGTTACACTATTTTTACACTTATATATATATATATATATATACTATAATATTTATATACGTGGTTGGTTCATTCTGTACATATAGTAAGCAGATACTATATTGTTTCTCTATATATACCTAGTAATTGTATCTATATTTAATTTTATCGAAATGACAAAATCAAACAGTTGCGAGAGACCACCTCGACGGACTCTACCACGTTGGGCAGACACGCTCTCGCCCTATATTTGACTCTTATTTTCTAATTATAAATTTTATGTTAAATCGTCAAAATAAATTTCAATTTATATTTGTGCATTGCAGCCAATTTGGAAAGTTACAGTAAGTATATGAAAAAGGAGAATCTAGATGTCGCTTAAGTTATTAAGTAATTGGCTTTGTATTTTTTTGAATATAATATTATATTTTTAATGCTATTTTATCATGAATGGTGATATTATTTAAACATTTTTTCCATATATGATGCAAATGCATAAGCTATTATAAATTATAATAAATCGTGTGTTAACAATAATAATACGAATATTTAAAATAAATGAATTATTATTTAAACAATTTTTATTTATTTGCGATAATAAATGCTTAATCAAATGCCTTATTGTTGAACCTAAAAATGTTATAGTACCCTAGCAATAAATCTCGGTTTGCGTGCCAAGCCTCTGCTTTGGACCCTAAGTTTTCGTTTATATTTTGGCAGCTAACCATCAAGACCTCCCTGACATTTTTGATCAACTGCTTTTTTCTGATTTTTCACATATTTTTTTATGTAATACATAATAAAAAAGTTTTCTTTAGAGATGATCTATTAATTTAAACCAACAGAAGTACGTTTTTAAAATTAAAGATGGAAGGTATTTTTTTATGTGTAATGCATTTTTTCTCCTTTTTTCCACATTTTTGTCAACATGATAATGTCGCTTCAATTAGGCACCACTAAACTAAAATTAAGTTACCGATGAGAATTAATATTGGAAATCTCTTTAGCTTTTTCTGAAATAGGCTCTGACAGGCCACTTTGAATTATGTGGAGATCTATTTTATTTGCATTTGTTTATCTCTAACTCCTTTCATTTTTATACCACGAGCACATTCCAACAGTAGTATACAATAACAACATTTTTATTTTATAAAAAATGGTGTTTTTGTTTTATTGGGTCAATAATGATACAATTTACCCTATTTAAAGAAAATATCTTTCTACACGTCTTCCTCATATTAACTTTTTTAAATTTATTATTCAATATGCTTACATTCACATACATTAAAAACACTTTAAATGTTGTAAAGCACAGTATCACGTATCAAGCTGTTGAAATTTTCAACAACTACATTCCCTTGAGCTAAATATACATAAAATGTAAGCTTTAAGTCTTATATTAAAGCATTCCTCCTTAAACAAGCTTTCTATTGAGTTGACGATTATTTTTGTGCTTAAATAAAAATATGATTACATAAAAATACCTTCCTAGTGACATTTTCTTGGTAAATTAATGATGTTGATTGTAAATTGGAATTTTTGTAATTGTAATTATGACTAAGTATTTTTAATTTTTTTTTGTTAATAAATTAACATGAATAAAAAACATTTCACTGTGCCACAGAAACCTCATGGGTTTATTCGTGCCGCAGAGAGTCGTGTACTCAATACTGTTATATCTAAAATAGGAGTGATTTAATAATGCCAAATATCACACAACTTACACTTGGATAGGGTGCACAATGATGTTAATAAATTGTAAATAATCTCCACCAGGCACCAAGGTCTGGTGGCAAGACCAGCAGAAGATGATCCTGATCGGTGGTATAGCGCTGGCCGTGTTGGTGATCACGGTGATCCTGTGCATCATCATCATCTGCATCTGCAGGCGGATGAGGGCGAAATCAAAGTGTATGTATGGATTTCATGGATTTTTTTTGCTGTCGCTACTTCAATTTTTGTATTTGAAAATTTATATAATGACATCGCTTCGTTAGCTAGCTCGCATATTACCACTTTGAAAATATAAATTGTCACAATTTTTGAAGGTTCGGTATCCTAAGAATCTTAACAATAAGGTAAAGACTGTTTTCAATGTACAGACACTGCATGGTTAGATTGTTATAATATTAAAAGTTTTCAAAAACCCCCAATTTTGAATTGTGTTTCATTCGTGCTTTTAGCTAAATGACATATAGCCTATAGCCTTTCTCGATAAATCCTGTTAGGTAGGGCTATCTAACAGGATTCGGATCTCCCATTATAGGAAGAACGGACAGTATACCCGCCACGCTTGTTCAAGGCGGCTTGGCAGGTTTCACACATCGGTTATCTCGATGTTTTCCTTCACCGTTAATTAGCACATGGTAATTGTAACAATATGCACAGAAAACTGCCTAAGCGGTGCGTGCGTTCCAGCTAGAATCGAACCCGCTCTCTTTGAATTTGAGACGCGTGTGCTAGCCATTATAATATCAAGACTTATTTATTTTTTTACAACCACCCATAATTAACTTTATATCTGAAATCATAAATAAAAGTGCCTCATATATACACCGCACCCTATATCTTCGAAAATGTGGTAAGTGCGAGCGAGATAGCGAACTCAGCGAAAATAAAGGCAATTTTATTAATATTTTTTCTCATGATTTGTATCTGTGTGTTGAAAAGGGCGATTTTAAAATGTTGTATATTTAATTAGATGACTCATATCTGATTTATTTAAATTTATTTTGATTTTTGATTCTATTAAAAAATTGAGTTTCATGCAGTACAGGTTGAGCTTTTCTATGCGAGATTTTTTTTCATAATTACACCATTTCAAAATCGATTGATTCACTTATTAGTTAATATATTATACTATGCTGATATGCCGGCTGTCTTTGACTTATAACATCTCCCTAATTTTTTTATTGCTTAGTTCAGCAGATGTCCCACCTGTTGGAAAGCGATTACCATCGCCTATGGACATTTGCATCATTAAGGGCGTTACAAATACTGTTGCTATCTTAAGGAAGAGTGGAACCTGGCCACTAATACTGAAACACAACAACAACATTTGACCAGGGCTGGTAGCCATCCTAGGACAAATACCCTACCACCTGGCTGCGGTTTATTTTGTCGTCTCTTACGACAGGATTAATTCTAAGACAGAGTTCGAACATCAGCGTAGTATATTAATATCCTAACATGTTGCTATATGTATACGTCTTTTGAAAATCATTTTTTTAATTGGCAGTTTTTTTTCTTTTTTTTGCATTTTGTGCAGTTTTTTTTAATGTTTATGCTATTATCCATGTTTTAACATGACCTCAGTGAAATATCTAACAAGTTTCTTTTTTACCTTTTCCGGATTTTGCTGCGAACTAAAACACAATTAATATCAATTAACAAATTAATAAATAAGACAATAGCTCAGTGGAGTTAGAAGAACGTGAGAAGTAAGTTTTTATTCATTTTCATATAATTGTTTTTTTTTATTGTAACAAAAGCTGTCCTCTTGAGAAATTATGATACAAAAAGAAAAATAACATGTAATTGCAAAGATTTTTTTTATTTACAATTGAAATGACGCTATTTTTTTTTTCATTTTGTTGTAGTGGTCCATTTCCCCTTGAAAAAAAAAGGAATGGAGAGCGTTTTTTTTAGATCTGCGTTATATTAATTTCCTAATCAACTTTTTTTTGAAGTAGACTTTTCAAGTCTGTTCTTAACCAGTAGTAATCAAAAGAAATAATTTCTGTAAGAGAACAGTTTTGTTCAATATAGGTCAGATAGGCATGTTACAGTAATTTATAAGATGATAATTATGTTAACCTGTAAACTTTGTAGTTTTGATAACAAATATTTTTTTATTTTGACATCAATCTGAACTCCAGACAATTTCGACGTTCCATGTCTGTTTGTCCTACGGTATTCCTTTAGAAGTTTCTAGTATTTTCTAATTTCTGTAGTTGTAATTTAATTTTGTTATTTTCTTCTCGAAATTTCTATTTTGCCTGAGATTATTATAGCAATTACATTTTTTTTAATCTAGAAGCTTTTAAATTTAATTAAATTCTTTATGTGTTACGCAATTTAATTATTCTTACAAAATTTATTTGGAAAGGCACAGTGAATTAATTTGTTTTTTTAAGTAATTTATAATCATTTTTAATATTTATGTATTTTTATTTTATATGTATAATTTATAGGTTTGTTTATTTATTGAATTATATAATTATATCAATATTAAAATATTAAAAATTTCTCCTTACTAATCAAATACAAGCTCATTGCGCTTTTAATATGACAAATAACTTAGATCGATTGTATTTACCAAAGAAACTCGATCGATGAAAACTAAAAAAAAAGAAAGTCACTTAAAATTATTTATAGTGACATTGTAAAAATTTTACTATTTTTCATAATCCAGATTCTCAAAATTTTTTTTCTAAACAAGTAAACTGACAGAGCAAAATTTTGCAGCCACGCCATTGGTCCGAGCAGATTCATGGCACACATTGACAATGCCACCGTCAAGGTCTCCTTTGATAGTCCCAGTGTCGAGACCTTGACCTTCTCAAGGTCAGGGAACAACCAAGGTCACTGAGTTTGAGTTTTGCTAACAAAATGCTTGGACCAACGGCTGTACAGAGTTTTTTTTTTTGGATTTTACTAATATTGTTTTTTATTTTATTTTGCATGCATTTTTAAGCCTAATTTACTTTTAGCATCATTTAAGTAATTAGTCAACTGACTCGTAAGTTCTAATCATCGTTTGAACAGAAATTTTCAGTTAAATATAGGTTGTCCATTGAGTAGATAACTGTGCAAGCGATAATAAAGACTTATTACTAAGTTAGCTAACTACTTAACTAATGCTAAATTAAATCAAGCTTTATGAAAAATAACTTGAATTTAGAAAACGTAATTTACTACTACTTGATACGCAACTTTGCTCGCCAAAACATCAGCGGATGAGAACGTATTGATTTTCATTTACTAAAACAGTGCAGTTAAATAATTGAAATTAAATAATTGAAATCTAATTTGATACACAAATTACATAATTTTGGATAGTGATTTATTTAAAACATTTTAATTTGATTAGTATGATCTTCATCAAGTTTTATATTCACTTTGTGAAATGTCTCATTGTAGAATAATAATTATTAATTCATCAACACAAGTCATCAAAATGAAGTTTGGCCTTGTGTACAAAATTGATTATATAATTCTTTATATTTAATAATTACTAAATTATATTATGTACTAATATTTTTGAAATTTATTTATTACTTACGTTGTTATATAATTATTAAGTTTTGGAATGAAAATGTTAGTACATATAAATTTAGTACAAACAAAAGCAAGATTTGACATTAATAAGTCAGACCCAAAATTTGTTGGGGGCTAAGAAAGCTTACTCAAAGAACACGAGAGATGTTCGTTGCTACAACATATATTTTCGAGTGTAACTTCAACGGTGGCAGAAACAACACATAAGTCAGCCACACGTTCCAATATTAAATTGAAATTTAATATATATACAAAAAGTTTGTATATCCATCAAAATTCACAATGACAGTTTGCACAGTGTGAAATGTTATAAACGGTTAAAACTCGGTGCGGATTATAAATATTATGTATATTTAGAGAAATGGTAAAATTATAAAATAAATAAAACAGTTTTTATTATTACTGCATGATATTAAAAAACCCAAAGTATTTTTTTTAAACTATTTTTATGTTATTATTGTTGATTTTTTTAATTCAAATAATAATTATAAAATTTTGCATAGGTTCCTAACAGCACTAACACCTGACGTTTTGAGATTGACGACTATAAATAGAGCAGGTATACTAACAAATATATTTTATATGTTTTTTTACACATAGATGGAGAATGCTTTCTTGTATTTTTGTAATTGTTACTCTATTTTGGCTATTTCGCTTTGAAGTGTGAGTTTTGAGTTTTATATTTTAAAGATATTTAAAATTATACATAGGCAAGAGTTGCTTGAATTTTTTAAAAGTAGTAAACGTTTCGAAGTATACGTGTATTTCTGGATTTTTGCATGGTTTTGAAGGCATTCTTCTAGTGTTTTTTTCATTTTATTTATATGTAATTTATTTTTAATTACTGTAACACTGTACGTATGCACAGCTATGTAAATTTATGTATGTAGTATTTTATCAATATTTATATATTCATTTCACTGTGTCGTTCATCATACTTCAAACATATATTAGCTGGTACATTTTTTTTGTTTTTTAATTTCTTCTACAGTCAGATACAGAATTAATAATACGTTAACTTCTGCAATCCTCGTGAAAAATTAATAGAAATTTATTGACCACAAAGTCATCTACCTAAAGCAAATGTTGGTCGATTAGTTTCATTATTTTGATGTATCTACATTTTACAATTCCTTTAAAAATAGCAAGAAATAATCAAACATTAATATATTGAATAATTCCTCATCAGTCCAGACGGTAGCTGCGTGAATGAGGTGTCTATAGCCCAATCAATAATATCACAGGCTCTACCAGCGCTATCACCTCGTTTGAACCTGGCTTTCAGTCCAAAGTCCTCAGACAGAACAAGACTCGTCGATCCAAACGTAGAACTTGGTAACATCCATGCAAATGTAACGCAACTCGAATCGACCATAACACCGAACGAGGAAACAGAGATTCGGACACCGAAAAACGATCCTAAAAATTCTGATAATAAAGCTGAAAATATTGTCACGCCAAGCAAATGGCCGGTGAAGCCTGGTGTATTGGTACATGTGAATTCAAACCATACCTTGAGCCCGAAGAATCAAGCTAGATTACAAATTGAGAGGAAAGAAGAGAACGAAGCCAATCTTGGTTTGTTAGAACGTAATAGAGAATCGAGTAGAATAGAGTATTCAAAGAAGAATGGCAAACCCAGAAGACAGAATGTGGTTAGTGGAATTTTAGGAATTTAAAGAAGGATTCAGATGACGATGAAAGTGGGAAATATAAGAAGATAAATAAGAGTAATAAAAGAGCTATGTCATTGGTCAATGTAAATAAGTCGGGTTTTGTGTTGCAGAAGAATAAACTAAGATCGTTGTTTCAAAGTGACACCCCAAATGTCATTGTCACTGAAGGAGGTAGTTTTTATTTTTTTGTTTTATTTCGTATGAAAAATCTTAATAATCTCCCCATTATTATTATTGCTAGGCAAGACAATGAAGTATTAAAATATATAACAAATAAACCATAATATGGCATTCATTCGGTCCCAAAAATGTTTTTTTCTGGACGACGTTAAACATTTTTTTTATTTTACTTAAATCTAGATTTAGTTATTGTGTTTATATCGTTAATGTATTATTATACTTCCATTTTTACAAATATTATATACTTGTTATAGATAAAGTGTCTTATCAGATTAAAACGTCATTTGGTTTTAATTTAAAATGTCATTATACCAATTTCACTTTTCGGTCGTTTTCAACAGCCACCTTCAGATAAAAAATTTAATGCTTTTAATTATACGAAATAACATTTAAGGAAAACAAAAAATATTAAAATATCTACATGACCAGATGGCGTCGTATGTCTTCTGTTTCTCTTTCTCTCTTCCGTTTATTATTAAAAATTATTTATGTACACCAAATTACCTTACGTTTGGAGGATACGTGTTCAAAATTAATTTTTTTGATTGATTTGGTGTATGTATTATGTTTAAAATAATAATTTTAAACAAGAGAAGAAGTTAATGAAGTGTTACTTTTTTATTGAGCGATCGGCATTTATAATATACTTCTTCTATAATAAATAATAATAATAGCTAAAAAAAACAATATAAAATATAATAATAATTAGCTTATTATTATTTGTACATTGATTTCTTTTGCATTTATTGTTATTTTCTTATTGTTATTATTTTTTTGCATTTTTTTTTTGCTTGAAACGCACGATTGTCGCTATATGTGTTGTTTGCGCATGTTTTAGTTGTTTCGTTCAAACGACCCGATAGATTAGCAGCGGCGAGAGTAAAGCCTTTTAAAGATGAAACCCCTACTAGATATACGAGAAAACGGAAAAAGCCCGGTGAAAGTAAGTACTGCATGGCTTGCATTTTTTTTACATCTGCACATTTTTTTTGTGGTGTGTGATTTATTTAGGTACTGATATACAAAGATCAACGTTTTATACAGGTTATAAAATATAATAATTTTGATATTGACTAAGGCATAGCTTTAAGCTGCCCACCACAGACGATGTATTGAGCAACCAGTTTGTAAAACCTTGTATGCAATGTCATAGACAAATATTATATCATGTGAAATCTAATTTAAACGATTACTGCTTATTAATACTAAATATCTTATATATAAAATTCTATTGTCACAATGTTCTTTCCCATACTCCTCCGAAACGGCTTGACCGATTCTCATGAAATTTTGTGTGCATATTGAGTAGGTCTGAGAATCGGACATCTATTTTTCATCCCCCTAAATGTAAAGGGTAGTCCACCCCTATTTTTTTATTTTAGATACTTTTTTAAATTTTATGATACAGCATTAAAAAATACATACAACCCTAAATTTTCAACCCTCTAAGGTCAAACCCTATTTTTTAATAGCAGTATCAGTACTGTAATCATTTAACTTGCTTAAAATTACTAAAAATAATTTAAAAGGCAAAACAACGTTTGCCGGGTCACCTAGTATTATAATATATAAAAATCACTTACGACCTACGTAACTCAAAAATAACGTAGCTTTCTACTGATTTTCTAAGAATTTTCAAAACCGGTTCAGTAGTTCAAGTGACTACTTTCTACAAACACACAAAGTTTACCGCTTTGTATATACAAGATATTTAAAAGAATTTAACGATTTCCACTCATTACCTGCTCATACCACCTTAATATTCTTCCTCTCATTTGCTTAGTGAGGGTGCTTCTTGCCAAGATCCTCTTATATACTCATTTCTCACCTTATCCATTGTTGTAATACCATATATCCTTCTCACCTCAGTTGAATACAGACCTTTTTCTTCTACCCCTTTAGAGTCCAAACTGTCGAAGCCGTATAACATGACCAGCCGCAATCGCATTACAGATTTATATATCTGGCTCTTTAGTTTCATTTCAGCTATGCCACGTGTATTCCTCCCCTTATAAGCCATGAAGCCCTTCCGCTTCCTACAACCACGATTCGCGGTCGTCTAGTTCTTAGCACTACTTACAAGTCCCGGTCCCAGTCGTAGGAAGGGGAGGGGTGATCATCAGCAAACCTTCTGCGCACGACTTACACATCCTTCTGTGTATATGATCATTACATAAAAAGATCCGTGTAGTAATGTTGATTTTTATCTTTATATTTCCAGGCCCACCTACGAATGGCGTAGATAATACTGCGAACGGGAACCTTGGGGCGGACAATCCAGGACTTTACGAGAACCTGCCGTTCCATGGACTACAACAACCACCCAATAAGGTATATACTTATAATTATATAGAAAATATAACGACCATTCCTCAATTAATTAATATCATTAGATTGAAATTAACCATTCATAATTACGTCATATATGTGAGTTAATTTATGGCTGTACAATTTTGCAAGGTGAAAAAAACTTTGACCAGTCCACCTGCGTGATAATATATGTCAATATAGAAAGCAAATATTATCATCAGAGAGACATTTTCTGAATATGTACTTGAGATGCATCTCTGATGTTCATATCTGTTTTCTATATTGGCCGATTTTTAAAGTACTTGGACTTCTTAAATTTGACCTTGCAAAATTATACAACAGTAAATTAACTCACGTACGTGAAATAACAGTAGTTATTAATAATTAAAACGTAAATCAATTAATTGTCCAACAATTCGCTTAAAATTCTACTTCGTCAAAGACGACGAACTTGCAAAAGTTACTATTGTGATATTATTATCACGCCAATCATCGCTAATTCCCACAATAGCAGAATCGGAACCTTATTGTTTAAGGGATAAGGCCCCAATATGCGATAATTCTAACCTTGATAGAGTGTAGAGAATAAATAAACCGTATGTTAAATTTTCATTTTTTGTATTGGGATTTTAATAGACGAGACAATTAATTGTTTATAACTAATATATTAATTTAACAATTAGAATATGTATAGCCTAAAAATGTATTTAAACAAATGCTAAAGAGTTATGTGTTATATGTGTTACCACTTCATCGTGATTGTTATTTTTCACTAACTTTAATTTGTTTTGCTTAATTTCTAATTTGCATCTTAACAGTGTACTTTTTGTTCTTTCATGTTTTGTTTGCATGCTAAAGCCAGTGCAAGCTATCCAACCGAGGGTTATTGAACAAAAAACTGCTAAAGGAATCGAATCGTTGCAAAAGCAGTTGACTACCAACCCTTCATTTACGCCCAGAGTTGTTTGTCCACCGTTCGTTCAAAACGCGATTAACTATCCCGCGGAAACACCATCAAACTCACATTATGAGCAACGTATGGTATACCAGTATTATCTCCAATACAACAGTTGTACCCTTTGCATCAAACTGTGCTATTAAACCCTTACCTACCACCAATGCAGACGTCTTTCCTAAAACAATTCCCAACAATAGACGAGGTACCAGAAACTGAACGAAAATTTGCCTCCTTAAATACAAGGGCACACAAGAATCCACCAAGATTTCAATCTATGAGGATTGTTGGAAAGCGTAATATAGAAAGGTTTTACCCTAACACTGAATATGGAGAAAATTTTAATGAAATTAACAATAATAAGAATTCATCTGAAAGCGAAAAGGAATGTGACGATATTATATATCAGAATTATCCATCGTTACTCAAGGTCAGATCTAATATTAGTGGAGTAGAAAAATTTGAGAATCTCACTGATTCAATACAAGTTTGCGAAGAAACAGACCGTGTTTTATCAACTAATTCCTACACAGACCAGTTCCAGCTCCAAGGACTAAAATATCGCCATTTTCTTCACCTAATAAAGGTGATCACGTGTATGTCAATTTATCAATGCCTTTGATTAACATAAAAGGTTTACGTTCATTTGATACAGTAGATGCTCCAGTTAGATCAACTAAATCAGCTGAAGATATCTCAAAAATGTATAATCAGAAAGCTTTAACAAACATCGAAGTTAATGACCTAGATGACGATGAAGATGATGGTGATAAAAACGAAGCATCAAAACCAAATATAATAGGTGCGACACCAAAGAAGAATCTATCTGTGATTCTACTTCAAGTTCTCTCGTTAAGTCTGTAGTCGACCAACTTAATGATCAAGGTATTAATAAAGTTGGATTACCAAAAAAGCAAGTGATCACACCAAATAAAACGTTGCAAATACCAAAGTTGAGTGAAAAACCCGTGCCAAAGAGATGTATTATCAGAAGAAGTAACTCTGTGCAAACAACAATGTCACTGGACAATGAAAATGGTCAGGTATATAATGCTTACTATGCTTTTTGTTTTGTTGTAATTAATTTTTAACTTAATAATCAAAACCAATAGCCAATAAAGACATTAAGCTGGTTCTGTCAAACTTAAATATTACAAACACTTTGTTAATTCACAATTATTATTGTTTACAAATAATTAAATTAATCCTCCAGTGACTAATAGCTTGATGACAAATTGTTCAATCTTGAAAATCAAGTTTTACAGAATAAGCTTCTAATAATAGTACTTTGTGTTGTGATTAACAATTTTGACTAACCTACTAATGTTTCTGTTTTTTCAGAACACTAATATAATACAGCAACAATACATGCAAAAACGTAATCATTTTACTAATTTAAGTTCAAAAGGGAAGAATAAGAAAAATTTTCAAATACCCTTACAGAAGCATCATAGCTTCTGTTACTTCCAACCTATAAGAGTAGATAAAAGAATACCAGTAGATCAAGAGAGGTCCTATAATAATACAATAGGATCTTTAATATACCAACCTGCCGAACCACATTACTACACGAAAACATTGAATAGAACGCGTGAAAAAAACAGTCAAAAATTGAATCGTCTAAAAAAATCTGAGAGTCTAAGAGAGAAACTTTCATGCGTAGGCATTTATGATAATTATGTGAAACCGGACTACCCGGAACCAGAATACAGTGAATCAGAAAGAAAATCCTATTTGCATTTATTAAAAAATAATCACATATCAAATTCATCCAGGAATTTAACACCGGAGAATATTAATTATAATGTTAACAAAGATGATAAGCCCAGACATAAAAAATTAGTGTACGCAGACTTAGCTTTAGGTAATCATAATTTAAAATTTAAAAATACAGTCAATTCGAATAGACACCTTTACGACACGTATTCTATAGGAAACGACAGTAAAGATAGTAGTCATAGTAAGAATACCAGAAAAAGAATCAGCAGGGCAGGAGTGATTATGCCACGCTCAAATTCAACGAGATCGATGTTTGAAAGGTAAGTTTATAGATTGTAGGGGAAATAGAGTTAATCAAATAATGTTTTAACTATTCTAGCGTTTCAGAAGAAGACAAAGATGTCTAGTGTCAATGAGTAATGTCAAAGTTTTAATTTATTCAAATTAAATTTAATATTTATTTAGGAAATAGACTTTAGAGAATTAAACATCTTGCAAATGTTGAGCATTTTGACATAAATTGGACCATTAAACAATCTCCAAATTATGATCACTCTTTAAATTATTGTCCTTAATCGTCTGTCTATATTTGTATATAACAGCTATTTTAAATTTAAATTTACTTGTCTACATTGACGAAAATTGGTAAGGAGTTGTACACTATGTGCCATTACACATATATTTAATTGGGGAAATTAAATAAGGGTGCAGAATATTCTGAGACAAATGTCAAAAAAATTATTAATAAAAAAATAAACATTATGTTTTGAATCTAATCACAAATATCCACATTTACACGTGGTAGTGACAGTAAAGAGACATAATGCGAGACAACCTACACATCGAAGTTACCCATGAGTAAATAAATGTTTATCTCAAACAAGCGTGGTTACTCCATGCCCTTCGAATAGACTCTAAAATTTGAGTTGTTGTAAATAACAGCTGAAGTTTTATAAATGCCTGGTTGTGCTATTTCCTTAAGAACTTTGATAAAGGTTAAATCTCAAAATAATACAAACTAAATGTACTTGATATGTTAGGGTGGAAATAAATTCATCATGAATTGGAGTTTAACTAAAATCTTCATATGTGTGCTTTGTGTCCTATAATCTATGAGAAATTATGTGAATCACAATTTTATTTATTTTTTGCTGAGGCATAATGTACCTCATAATATTATCAGTTTGCAGTTTACGAGGTCCAAATCGAATATTTTAGAAGTCGGCAATGGAATTTTTATGATGATTATAACTAGGGCTGCCAGATTTGTGTTCAGATTATAAGGGGCAAATGCTTAAACAGGCAAAAAAATACGGGAATTTAGTGTTTTAACCGGGACAAAATAAAAAACATTTATATAGCGACATTCTTTTTTTTTTTTTTTGATAAAATGTTCATTGTTACAATTGGAAGTAGTGTGGACATTTTGAAAATATGTTATCGATATTTTTTTTTAATTATTAACAATTAAAGTGTATTATTAAACCATAAATTCTCTCGAACTTTCTTAATCAGAGTTGATGTGTATGCAAAGTTGCGAACGTTGCGTGCGTGAGTATTATTGTCTCGCGTAGATCGATCGATTTAATAATAGAAAACGAAGCACGGTTCAAATACGAGACAGAGTCAGTCCCGCCGGGACATTTTAAACTAAGCCTAAAATACGGGACTTCCCGGGAAATACGGGACGTCTGGCAACCCTAATTATAACTAAAATTATTATATTTTCAAATATTATGATTTTCTAATGAAATTATATCTTATACAGAATATTAATAATAACACCGGCCCACAAATAAAGAAACGTGCTCTGTACCTTAAACGTGGTCTGTAAAGGTACAGACCACTTTGTCAATTTGGTCCATACACTCTCAAAACTTCGAAGGTATATGGACCGAACTGTCCCCAGATTCGTATGCAGCGCCTCGAAATACATGAGAATAGACAAGTCTGGTCAAAAGTACAAACCACTCTTCTTCTTTTGTGGGCTAGTGTACTTGATGGTAATATGTGCGTAGTGAGCTATCCGCTTTAAGCATGGAATAAAATTAAAGAACGCATTATTAAAATTTGCCCCATTTCTGATTAAGCATGTTATGCAGTGTTGTGATTGTTTATATTTTTCTTTCTAGGAGCGCTTTACCAAGAGTGACACATACATTTTTTAAAATAAAAAGGTAATATTTTCAAAATTATTCATAAAAATGCACAAGCTTTCTCCGCTGCCTTTATGTTTTTCGCATACTGATTTCTAAAGCAATATATTTTATATGCTACTTTTATAGTACTAAATATATTAACAAAATTATTTATTTTACATATTTTCATCTTACGCACTATATCATTTGCAGTAATATACTCGTATCTTAAAATCGTGTATTTTAATGACGTTGTTTTATCATATTCCAAATTAACCATATTTTTATTTTCGCTTAACACATATTACCATTTTTCATAAAAATAAAATGAGTTTTTGTAGAATCAAATAATATTTCCACATATTTTTTTAATGTGTTATACATTTTTTTTATTACTTGTATTATATTGGATTTATTTCCAATACAACACAGATTTTTCAATAGTATTCAAATTTTATAATAATATAAATACAATACATAATAATATCAAATTATTATTATTATTGCGGATATTTTAGATCCGTATTAGTATTTATAAATATTATTAATTAGTCATTACGGATTGTTTATTTATTGTATTATTTTTTATTTAAAAAAATAATGCTCCTCTTATATTTATTTCACAGCCATTCAGACCAGAAGACCAGTTCATATATGCCGACGCCGATCTCAAGACTACGGGCCCATAAACTACAAGGCAGCATCGATCTACGCCCAAATGAAGAAAGTTAAAGAACAGCAAAAGTTGCAAGAGATATATGACAAACAGCATCCTGAAGAGGATATGTTGTGATGTGATTGTCAGAATTAGGGCCAATTTTTGCAATAATCAGATTAAAATTATCCGTGGAATATATTTATAAATTAACCTGAATGCAAAACTCAAAAAACTTAATTTTCGTGTTGTATTTTGTGTTTCGGATAGCAATTAACAAAAAATAAA
This sequence comes from Dendrolimus punctatus, assembly GCA_012273795.1. NCBI lineage: Eukaryota > Metazoa > Arthropoda > Insecta > Lepidoptera > Lasiocampidae > Dendrolimus > Dendrolimus punctatus. The sequence continues at coordinate 1,640,372 of CM022553.1, forward strand.
AATTTAAACAATTTTTATTTTATTGGCCCTTAAAATGTTATTTAAAATACGTATCTATTCATATTAAATTTATTTTAAGAAAAAAATGCCTATAACGTATGAGGTGTTATTTTTACGTAAATATGATCATATTTTGTTGTTTGGACCATTTACGTCCCGTTGTTTTTAATATTATTTTAAGTTATATAAGTATCTCTAACGTTTTTGAGAGTTGCATGTTTGTTTTTTTAAGAATAATGCGTAAAATATATTTTCAAATAATGTTTATTTATTTAGATTATATAGTATGAATTTTGTTATTTCCGAATGTCAGTTTGTTCAAAAATGTCCTCTTTGTTCAGCAACATTATCGGAGTGAGCAAACATACAGCCTTGGTTTTTCTAAAATAATATTTACTTTTCGTCTTGAAAAGGTGATTTTATTTTTTTTAATGCAAAGTTACGAATGTGGCTTAAGTAGGTAATATATTTTTAATATTTTATATATTGTTTACGTGAAAAATTTACCATCAATAATGAAATTTTCTGAGGTAAATATTTGTATTGTTAGCTATAATAAAAAAAAAAACAGAAAAATTTTCTACGTGCAAATATTTATAATATAATGACGGCTGGATAATAAATTTATTTTATCTTTCACCATTTTAAAGACAATCTTTATAATTAAAAATAACAAATTATACTTGAGAGCAAATAGAAATATTATTTTTCGTTTTTAATACTCTTCTTATAGTGCAGCCGTATTCATTTAAAAAATAAATCTATATATTTAAATCTTCATCAACGCTGTTAAACAATACAATGCCGTATTATTCATAATATACATATAAAAACTACACAATAACTGAAGATTTTAGCGCCATCTAGCATCAATTAAAGTATAAAAGAAACGTCAGCTTTATATTATAGTTTACCCAATTTTACGGTAGATGGCACTAATTTGGACAATCACATCACACGGACAGACTGTTATGAATTTTGTTAGGACTCTGATGAAATATGTAAAAATGACCCCACAAATAAGTAAGTAATATAGCTGTGTAAAAATTAGATGTTTTAACCTAACGTTATGGTGATGTAAATAAACATAGATTTCATATGGTAAACATGTAGTTGGGTGAATTATCATTGAAATTAGGTTGGTTTCATAGTTTTGAAAATATTTTTATCTATTAAAGACATGATTGGATGAAGGGGATACGCTACAATTAGTAAAGTGAACATTTAGTTATGAAAGCTTTTTTATCATTTTTCTTTAGTACATGACTCCTTTATCGTTGGTTCTTTTTAAAGTTATGCTTAAACGCCGTTGTTTTAACGTATACAATATATGACGTATATGTAACGTAACGTATATGATAAACATTGAACCGTCGTTAGACGTAAAACAATAATATCTTAATAAAGTAACATAACGCCTTCATCCACTCATGTTTTGAAATTAATTTAAATTTATGATCTAATCGCTGTAATAGTTGTTTTTTCATTTATTAGAAAGGATAATGAAAGTACGGAAAAAAATCCTCTCCGTTATTCAGTTTTGGTGGTTGTACTTGACATTAAAGTAGTCCTTCTTGTTTTGACAGGGTAACGTTGATAAATTCAAAATATACAGTCATTTATATATTAAATAAGGTAAATTTACCTGACTCATAATTTTTACATAATTTTAAGCCTCGAAAAAAACTGATTTCGAAATTGTTTGACAGGGATTCATAGATTTGAAAAAATGGGATATTTAAAAAGAACTACATTAATTTATTTTTAACCCAAAAATTACATTTAGAGAACCTTATAGTTTTCAGTTATGTTCCAAATAGGAAATTTAACAGACATTTTTTTGCTATTTATTAGTTTTGCAACACTTCTCAGTATTTGTAATTCTTTTTTGCTGACCCTATCACAAACAAAAATCTCTAATTTCAATCCAAATAATAAGTCAGGACTGTTTTTGTGTAACTTGAACGCTAAAAGATATCAACCTTATTAAAATTAGTGATCGAGTGTTATTTGTATTAAAAACAAAATTACTATATGTTATATTTTTACAATCCCTGTTTCACTAGTGTATTTAAAATTTGAATAATTCATTTATATTTGTTCGTTTAGATCTATTTCATTTACATCTGTTTGATTCGAATCAAACAGATGTAAATGAAATAGAATAGAATCAATTCTATTTCATTTAAATCTGTTCCATTCATTTGTAACTCTACCGTACTACATTGTATAGAATGTCAACACTTAGAAGATTTTAATATCCGTCCAAGCGGGAATGTCTACAAAGGTTAGATGAATTATAGCTGATATTTGTGTCTATATAAATTATCTAGATTAATTCATTAATCGTGTAAAATGTTAGTTTTCAAAACTATTCAAAGATACCGGAGTTAGATGGTTATTGTATAATACTATAAAGGTTGCATTTGTATTTTCCAACATTTTAAATTCTACATTCTTGAGTAATTATGAAAAAATATAAATTTTATTTTGATATACTGTGTATTCATTTTAATTTACAACTTATTGCAGATTTTTAATATGCATTTAAAATATATTTAAAGTATTGTATTTTGATGTGGTTTGGAATAATCCATACGTGAACAAAATTGCGGTAGTTATATTGTTTTTGCGAGAATTATCAATTTGAAGTAGTTTATGTGGTTGCTAAAATAATCGGCATTTATTTCTTTATTAACACTATAACTGGGCGTTTATACAGTGCACAGTTTTACTGTTAATTCATTTTTTTAACTCACCGAATTATTTTTAATTTACGATTTTTAGCAGTTATACTGATTATGTATTTAGTAACATTATGTTATAGCAAAGCAGATGGAGGTTAGAAAAAAATAGTCTACTACAGGGAACTTGCGACATATTTTAATAACTCGATTATTATAAAAGTTGCAGAAAATTATATTAATGAATTTACTATAAATATATAGTTATCAACATACATGCTATATTGTTGAGTGCTAAGCCTTTGCCGCCGTAGCTCACTAAAACATGGAGGTCAGATCCCTGGCATGTTAATTATGTAAACGAACCATATGTTGTTTAATATATGGGAATGTCTTAGAACGATCCCAGAGTGGTCTCTTGTATACTATCCATAACACAAACTTTTAAGTTCAGGGATATACAATGTCGACTTTCAAAAAATTAAGAAATATTTCAATCGTAAATCAAGTAAGTTGGAATATAATTTTAAACATCAATCAACGCAAAGTGACGTCGAATCACAAAAGCCAGCGAATTAATTTGCATGCGTATTTAGAAAAGATTTTTTTTGTTTTCACAAATAAATACTTGTGCACTTTATTTACACTTTTGTAATATTTTGTGGGCCTTAAACGATTGTAATATATACTACAAAATGTTAAAAATTAAAAAATACACTACAAAAATAAACTATACAAGTTCCTTACTATTTGTTTGCATGAATTTTACAATTACAAAAGTATTTTTAAGTAACTTATGAATTTATCATCGATGTTTTACATTAATACAACGAATTTATGATTTCGTTTTTATAGTGTTATATTTGTTTAGTTTTAACAATAATTACTCATACAAGCTATCGAGGGTAGTACCTATTTTAACAACGCTTTTATAATAACAGTGTAAATGTGATAAAATATGAAAATTGGAAATTTATGGATATGGTGTCTTTTTAATTGATTATAATTAATTAATTTTACATTTGATGTTGTTTAATACTAATTATGCCAGGTTTTTATATATTACTGATCCATTATTTTACCTTAAAATTGGTAGAAAATTGACATTAATTTTATGGAGTCTATGTCAGATAACCAGCAAGGCATAGTAAGATCATGGAATAAGGAACCAAGCAATCACAATCACCTAAACTCGTAACACATCTTTCAATCACTTCTGGCGTTACAAGTTCGTTTTATTTTTATAAAAAATCTCAATTACAACACGTTCAATAAACGACTTATTATATAAAAAGTATTTTTTTTATATAAAAAACATCTTATTATTTAAGAGGTATATATTATTGAAGTCGTATATATATATAAGTATAAGTATATATAATATATATATATATATATATACTTTCAATTTATGACTTATGATCGTTTAAATAAAGTTGAAAATTGTATAATTATAAAAGCGATTACAAAACCTAATTTCAAAACGCTATGTCTTACAGTGATTGATATTATTTCAGATCTTAATTCATTGCATTAAAGTTCGATTTTGTATTATACTAAAAAAAACCTTACTTTTTGAGTTTATTATTTATTTCACTGCTCATACAATTTCCAGCTTTATATGAAGATCTCGACTGAACGTTTTAATTTCTATAGAAACAATAACAAACTAGCGGCGCTAAATGCGATTGCAGTGTGTTACGACACTTTTTACTTGGCGATTGATTTTCTTTAATATTCTTCTATAGTAAAATACAGAAACCTACAAATAAACGTAAAACGACATTCATATCGAGTTATGTTTTCATGTTGTTCTCTCGTCTTTTATAACCTTTATTATTTATATAAAAAATTCGTGAGACTAAACTTTTTGGGTACTTAATTAAATAAGTTTTATCAAATGTCGTACTAATGTAAATAATTATACGAATATTTTAAATTTATAATTCAGTCACGAATTATAAGCGATTTGCTTTAAGGTCGTTTAAATCAAACAGTCTAAGAATTCTTATTGAAATTATAATAATATTTATTATTTGATTTTAGCGACGTTTTCTAAACTTGTTAGCAGATTCAAGCTTGATATTATTGAAATAAAACATATATAACATTCGTCAGTGTCAGTGCAGGATCAAACTACATATTTTGACATAATTTTGTTCGTCAACATTGTGATACATCCTTGGAACATGCAACAAATATGACGAAATTTGTTTGTTAAAAAATTTATATACTGCAAGGTCTTGCGCTGACAGAGACACAGAGTATTATTATCTTATTATTATCATAGTCAAATTGCACCAACAAAGGATATATGGCCAAGTTTCATGACAATTTATTTCGTTGTTAAGATGGCGATGAACAAACAGACGCCCTAATTAAATCGCAGTCACACACATATTAATAGAGATTAAAATGGCAATCGCTTATGATTTGTGAAATTATGAAAAATTGCACTTATTTAGATACAGTGCTCAATGTAAATTAATATTGTTTTAAGACACGCGGAACCGTATATATTTGATAAAAATCTCATATTTTTTACTCTAAAGAAATATCTTAATATAATTACCATAAATTTAATTTCTATAGAAAAACACGACCAAGACATTTTTTTTATTAAATAAGAATAATTTTTATAAACTATAATATATAATACAGAAAACTTATTGTATAAAAATTCTAAAAAGCAATTTAAAATTATTTATTACTTTGAAAATATTTCGAGTTATTTGTAATGATTAAAAGTTTTGTTTCCGAGATTTTTGCAAAATGTATTCGTTCCGCAGTCATGAATTATAGAAACAAATTATTATAATATAATAATAAATTACTAGACAAAGTTTTGTACATAAAGAAGCAACCTGTTATAATAATATTGTCAAATAGTGTTAATAAATTAATTTATGGATTTTTATTTATTATTTTAATAGCACCCTTTACCTCTCTAATTTTTACGGCATCAACAGTTGACTCGAGCCCAAAAAAAGTTATTGTAGATTAGGGGGTACCTTAATAAAGTCCACTGTCTCTCTTGCACATCACATTTTTGATGATTTAAATTGATAGAATTTACTAGAATAATACATTTTTAGTATGTTCTTGAAAACCACGAGACATAAAAATGACCCGGACTTTTGGAGGACTTGCGTGCGGATTATGGGACCATGGGAAGGTTCAGACTTTCCTTCTCAGAAATTGCTCCTTATAAGCTACTCTCTAGTAGTAGATACAGGTGTTAATTTTTTTCCAAAACCAGCTGGTTAGATTCCTGTGTAGGATAATTGGTTTTTCAAAAATCTAAAGGTACTCCCTGACTGACGAATATTCACCTGTAATGTAATATTTATGATTCGATTTGGAGCATTAGATAATTCTACAATGTCACACGAAGCAATCGTTGTATTTTAAGTCTTATCAAATATTACAGACAGTATCATTACAGGTTAAGCACTATAATGCTTGATTTTCCTTCTTCACCGATGAAATGCTCGAATCGGTAACATCACATTTGCGCATTGTAATGCTTGGTTCGCCTCTTTCAACGATGTAATGCTCGAATCTGTAACATTACAGGTTGCGCACTGTAATGCTTGGTTCTCCTATTTCATCGATGTAATGCTTGAATCTGTAACATTACAGGTTGCGCACTGTAATGCTTGGTTCTCCTATTTCATCGATGTAATGCTTGAATCTGTAACATTACAGGTTGCGCACTGTAATGCTTGATTCTCCTCCTTCACCGATGCAAAGCTCGCATCTGTAACATTACAGGTTGCGCACTGTAATGCTTGGTTCTCCTAATTCATCGATGTAATGCTTGAATCTGTAACATTACAGGTTGCGCACTGTAATGCTAGATTCTCCTTCACCGATGCAAAGCTCGAATCTGTAACATTACAGGTTGCGCACTGTAATGCTTGATTCTTGTACGGGTTGTTGGGGTGCACTTTAATTTCTTCGGTCGGATAACTATAGTTTCGAGTAAAACAAACGTGTGTATGCTTCCAATATTTATTAGCGACTGACTGCGGTGGGGTTACAGATTGATATATACTAGGACATTATTTTAGTAAATTGCACTAACAAATCTCCTCTTTCACCGATGCAAAGCTCGAATCTGAAGTAAGAGGTTGCGCACTTTGCGGAAAGCTCGCTTCTCCTAAACTTATCTAATGCTCGGATCTGTTATGTTACATTACATTACAGACGAATGCTCGCGGTGAGTTGACCTTTATGATTTATTTTGAATTATTTTTAATCAACATTGGCGACGAGACTCCTTTGAGTCCGCTATTTCCTATAGTTTAAGATTTGGCCCCGACGGCCCACTTGAAGAATTCACCCTATATTTAATGACCTACATTTGTACGGGTAATTCAAGCCTGGGATGAAATTTTCTAATAATTTAGTCTAATTTGCGTCAAATTAGTGAGAAATACCCAATTAGATATAATATTACTTTTGATACAGTTTACCGGCGTGTAAATGATTAAGTATAATTTCACACTAATTTACGAAACATGCCGTAAACGATTTCTTATAAAAAACTAGAAAAATGTTTTTTTTAAATCAGTCATACTCCAAGTTCCAACTTTGTAGTGGTTGTAAATAAAGAAATGATTATACGTTACTTGCTTGGAGTCGTGTTTGTTCATAATATTTTGGCTAACAATGTGGTAAATATTTTTTCACTTCCCTGCTACACCTGCCCTACCTTAAGTGTTATAAAAAAACAATACGTGAATAATAACTTATTGACAATATTCTTGTCCCTGCTCACTCTGGGATAATGTCTCTATATAAATTATAAGTTTGCGAAATTTCGTACTCCTCTGTCCGCGCAATTTTCGTAAAATAGGGTACAAAGTTTTTGCTTCATCTATTAATATAATAGTTGGTACATAATTCACTGAGGTAAGAAAGTCACTGATTACACACGAGTTGGAGATCTGGAGTGGAGACTACGTCTTGGTCAACGTAGTGCAGGACGCCCTCCAGTTTAATAGACAAACAACCCGTGTGAGGTTGTCGGTAGGCGCTGGATTCGAGGCCTACATCCAGCAGTTGACCGAGAAGATTTTTTTTTAAATACATACAATCCTTTCCTCTTCATAATATTAATGTAGATAATGTATACATTTCTTTTTCAGTATTATAGACCCTTTCCTAATCACATGTACTATCCATTCACAAGAGGACCGTCACATCAAACTATTCTGGTAAATATTTTAAAATATATAATATAGCCTTAGGCATCTGGTTAATATAAGAAGTAGATAGAGCCCCAAGCGCTCAGAATGAAGCCAGCTAAAGGAAGCCGCAAGGCGTTACGGGAGCTTGGTATTAAACAATCTAATTAGTACGGTAAAGATGGAATGATGCAATCCTGTTACTGAGTCTAACGTAATAGGAGAGATAAAACCTCACCGCCTCCGTTGGCTCGGTCATGTGGAATGTATGGGAGAAGATCGAAGCGTGAAGCCTATTTGGGACGATCGAATGGCTGACGTCAGGCCGGCCACCGGTTACGGTGGAAGGACAGAGTGGAGGCTGACCTATTTGAGCTTCAAGCCTATTAACTGTTGGCATGTCCTCATTTTGGAGGTCAAGACACATTGTGGGTAGCAGAGTCAATGGAGTTCTTCTTCTTCTTCTGCGAGCGGGCGATTTCCGCAACATACAACAACATAGCACCTATTTTACGTGCGAGGATGAGGAGTTGCTCCATCTAAGCCAGCTCCTCCAGGAAGTCTCCCAGTTTCTTGAAGTCACTGAAGAGTTTTCAGAGGCTTTACTTGTGCAGAAACGGAGAAAAAATACATTTTTCTACGGTCGGGCGGCCTATCGTAAGAGACGCCAAAACAACCTACATCCAGGTCCACCCCTGGTGCAGTGTATGCCGCCATAACAACCTTAAATTGTGTTCCGGCATTAGTGACCAGGTTCCAGTATCACTTAAGAGAGCAGCAGCGCATTTGTAGCACCTTTGGTGTTGCAAATGTCTGTAAACGATGGTTACCGCTTTTTATCAAGTGGGTTGTCTGCCTGTCTGCTGCCTTCACCCTGTATTGGGCCACCTCTCCGCATTCAAACATGGGCGGCTGTGCCTTTTACCTCCAGACATGCTCTGGACAGGGGGCTGTAAGTGACACCTATATTAAAAAGATCTCTGTCTGTTAAAATTGCCATGTCCGCCGCACTAATTACTAGTCTCAGCCGCGAACGACTGAGCTTTAAGAAACTCCTGGTAAAACGTAGGTTAGCTCGAGGCATTGCCAGTTTGGCTTGCTTGCAATCCTCCAGGTTGTCCCAAAGCTGTTGATGTAGTGCCCTTGTCCAGCCAACGGAGTAAGTTAATTAATTATGAATAGTTTTTAAGTAATTAGTAAGTAGGTGTAAATAATAAGTGTGAGACGTCCGATTTTAAATTAAAATACACAAAAATCCGTTAAAACGTATTATTTTTTATGTACACATCGTACAACATGATGAAATGTTTTAGTAAAGAAAATGTTTCCACGCAGATTAATCCCGTTCAAGATCAACAAGCTGCTCCAGAATGCAAGATAGATGTCGCTCTGCAAGTATTAGAACAACTTCTAGAATATATAAGTAATCAACCACATTTGCTGCCATTATCACAAATAGATTCGCAAAGCGTATCATCTAAACTCCAAATTCTTACGAATGATTGCTCAACGAATCCATTAACCTGTAACCTTTTTAATAAATGGGAGGGTATTATCGCTAAAAACGTTCTTGTTTTAAATATTGACAGTGATATAGGACACCTAGAATTTCAAACTAACGCGCATAATGTTAATGGTAAAGATAAAATTTTGCTTACTTATGAAGTGTTGCTTAGTGATGAATCTCATTGTAACGACAAACTTTCACGGCTATTGCCATCTGCAAATATAGTACGTGAAATCCTTGTATCGAAGAATGTTTGTACTAAAAGGCCAGTTCTGATTACTACTCTTACGCCAGTAATAGCACCACCAAATAACAATGATCTGATCCGCATATATACTACAAAGTTACAAGATGTGTTGCTAAAGTTTCTAGAAACCCGTCAAGTGCCTCGTCCCGTTGCGCTTAACTTGGTTTTGCATCACCCTGTAGAAGAAATAATGACACTTATATTGCAAGCTTACAAAAATGGTATTGGACACCATGAATTACAAAATTTCATACCTGGCCCTGATGATTTCGATGCACTTCATGAATTAATAATCCACCTGCCACCTATTGAAGGCAATTTAAAACTTGTTACAGAGTTTAATGTTATATTCCCAGGTTTGCTTGAAATATTAGAGTTACGACCACGCATTCCTATTACTGAATACAAACTACACAACGACATTTACATGCTTGCGTCAAGATTCTTGAGACTTCACCAAATACCTAACGAAAATATCAAAAAGTTTATTGAAAGCAAAAGCACCCATGAGATTCTTGACTTTATAGTCCAGAAGTTTACTAATTCTAATAAATCGTGGGAATTCGTAGATGAATTTCATATTTTGCCAGCCGATCGCCAAATAATAAACGAAATTCTAATGTTATTACCGCGAGTTCCGGAATATAACACGTATATAGTGTTATTGGAGGATAGGCTCAAACGCTTCCCGCTTATAGAGCCTTCGACTCCAGCGCTTAAACCAACCTCAACATTAAAGCCAAAACTAATTAATGGAGAGACTCGTGATGTATTACATTTTCTTATAAAACTCTTAAATAATCATATGGTTGTACCTCATAAGATTTTGAGTTTATTATTGGAACATTCCTTTAAAGAAGTTTTGAACCATATACATCAAGCATTTAAGCATAACGATGATATATTAACTGATTTTGTTGTATTACCAAATGATTTTGAACTAATTACAAATTTGTGGAAGCATATACCAAAAACAGACGATTATCTAGTTATTTTGAAAATGTTTGATCAATTTTTCTTCGGCATTTATGATACAATTATGCAACAAAATGCTTTTGATAACAGAAAAGTTCTTGAGTTTGAAAATTATATTGCACTGTATAGACTTTTTAGTCGTTTCCTTCAAATACATAAAGTACCCTCACATCAAATTTTAGGTACTATTCTTCAATACAAACCTAAAAATGTAATTGATTTGATTGTGGCTGCCTTTCTAAAAGAAGAAAAGTCAGTTAATTTACTTCCCAGATTTACTGTTCTACCAGATGACAAGAACATACTCAATCAAATAGTTTTGCTTACACCAAAACTACCAGCCATCTCATTTGATACAAATCTTATTAAGGCACTCATAGAGAAAATTGAAAACAAGAGTCCTTTACCCACTCCGGAATCATTAGTAACTGCTACACAACCGGTTCATCTTTATACTGGGGAGATGGTCACTGCTCTATTGCACTTTCTAAGAATACACAACGTTCCTCCCCATATAACTCTAGAATTGTTTTTAAATCGTACAATCGAAGACGTCTTGAAGATAATATTTGAAGTTTACCAAACACAATCTGGGAACAATTATATACCAGAATTTATCATTCAAACGGATGATTTTGAACTACTTATTGAAATTCTGGCACACATGGCTCCTACTAATAACAATTATGAGATAATTAAAAGGTTTGACGACATTTTCCCCAATTTACTCCAAGCGGTTATTGAAAGACAAGCCAAACTTAATTTTAAAGATTACGATATGCATCGTAAAATAATTGAGGTTTATAGATCTGTGGTTCGCTTCTTTTTGCATCACGAAGCAATTAATATTAAAACATTAACATTCATCGAAAAGCATAACATTTTGCAGATCTTAGATTTCATAATACAAGTACTGAAACACCCGTATAATCCAACGGAACTAATTCCGAAATTCCATGTCATATCAGAAGACATAAATATGTTAAACCATATAGTTATGCTTTTACCTCACGTACCATTGTATGAGCAGTTCAGGTTGATAATTAAGGATATACTTAAAGACCTACCAATTGTAGACAACGTAATAACTACTCCAAAATTAATTCCAACATTACCACAAAACCATCTTCATAATTTATACACACGTGATTTGATCACTGTTCTTTTAAAGTTTCTTTATGACCATCGTGTGCCACGAAAAGAGGCTTTTAATTTAATACTAAATAAATCTGTATCAGAAATATTAGCTCTCATACTTAATGTTTACCGAACAAGGCAGAATAATAATTTATTATTTGGATTTACACCTCTACCGAATGACCTTGAGCATCTTATTTTACTACTAAAACATTTCCCTCCGTCACCCGAAAATACAAAAATAGTTAAAGAGTTTGATCTTCTATTCCCGGGTCTTAATGGAGAAATTGTTCGATCTAATCTTGATATAAATGAATACAACAATAGTATACATCTTTTGGAAGTTTACAAACTTGTCATACGTTTCCTTCACAATCACGGCATCCCTGACGTGCGAATCATACCATTTATTCAAAATAATACTATTCCGCAAATACTAGATTTTATGGTATTTCTAATAAAGCACCCACATAGTGCTATGGCGTTAATTCCAAACTTCTATGTCGTACCTGAAGATCGCGATATATTAATTGAAATACAGTTACATTTGCCTAATTTACCACTTTATGAAAGTTACAGAGATCAATTGAGAATTATAGCAGAAGCTCTCTCAAACCCTTTGGTACAAACAACTGTGCTTCCGAAGCCAACTCTTCAAAATAAGTATACGCGTGATCTGATTACTGTTTTAATGTCATTCTTGATAGATCACAATGTACCTCAACATACAGCTCTTGACTTGTTATTAAATAAATCAGTTCCAGTATTATTAATGCTGATAAAAGATACTTACCAAAATAATGTTCGTAATAATATAAAAGGATTTAAACCTCTACCAAACGACTTAGAACGTATTCTGGTTGTAATAAACCATCTCCCTCCGATAGAACAGATTTGGAAACAAGTTGAACAGTTTGCTGTGGTATTCCCAGAACTAATCAAAAACGTGAACATGCCGACTATTTTTAACTCAAACGAATATGAAATGAACTTGAAGCTCCTGGAAGTGCATAAACTTTTCATGCGGTTCCTTCATAATCATGGAGTACCAAACACACAAATTTTAACATTCATTGGTAAGAACAATATTTCACAAATGCTCGATTTCATGTCATTCATGTTAAAAGAGCCCCTGGCTGGAAGTGTTTTGATCCCTGGTTTCCGTATTATTCCTGAAGACATAGACGTGATCACGGGTATATTGATGAATTTACAGAAACTTCCTATTCATGACAATCATATTATTCGGTTGACGAATGCATTTAATCGATTTAAGTTTTTGTATCGTCCACCTATTCTTAACCACCGCGATCTGCTCTTGCACCTTATTCATTTTTTACAAGATCACAATATTTCGTCAGATAAGGTAGTGAACCTCTTGTACAAATATTCTATGCGCGATATCATAGCGCTTATATTTAAAGCTTACGAAGGAAAGAAAGAGGATAATCTTGTAACTTTCTCACCGAAACGAAATGATTTTGAATTCGTATTGCAACTACTGAGCCGTCTTCCAGCCACTGACAACTATCTAGCCATTTTGAAGGATTACGACCAACTCTTCCCTGGTGTCTACAAAACAGTTATAAACCAACATTACTTAGACAACAGCCAAGTACTAGATCTCGATAAATTTCTTGAATTTTACAAGACATATATACATTTTCTGCAAAGCCATCAAGTGCCTCATGATCGAATTTTAAAACTGGTATTAGCGCACGCGCCTAAGCAAGTATTCGAATTTATAACTTCTGTTTTCTCAAGTGCTCTAAATGGACCGTCTGTGATACCTGGTTTTACTGTCTTGCCAGAAGACAAGGATATATTGAATCAAATATTGATTCTCATACCTGAACAATCTGATATAATGCCAGCTCATAAAGAGTTTATTCAAGGTATAGTTAATAGTTTTGAAAATATCCTTAAGCCACATATATTAGAGTGGCCTATTATAAAACCAAAACCAAATATTTCCTTCAAACCGGACAAACCAAACAAAATTTATGCTCAAGATATAATTTCTGCTCTAGTAAGGTTTTTAGTGCTCCACAAGGTACCTGTTGACATTTCGCATAAATTAGTACTAAATAAATCAAGTGAAGAACTTATAAAACTTATACTTCGCTCTTATAGAAATGGACCCGGAATAAGTGAAATAGTAGGATTTACTCCCCAAGCAGAAGATTTTAAACAGCTTACTGATATATTATTACACGTGCCGAAATCAGACGAAGTGTTGAAAATTATTGAACAATTTGATTTGCTATTTCCTGGCCTGCAACAATTGGTCGTGGTACCTATTCTAAATAAACAAGAAGTGATTAGAAATCAAAAACTTATTGAGATAAATAGGCTTGTGGCACAATTCTTATATAATCATGGTATGCCTTATACGGACATTTTGCAATTTCTGGAACGTCACGGTGGCCTTGAGAGTCTGAATTTTATCATTGACTTCATTAAAAATCCTCTCAACTTTAGTTTAAATGTATCAGAATTTAAGGCTTTGCCTCGAGACCTCGATATATTACATATTATTTTAAAATATTTAGCTAACGATACTGATTTATCCAGATATATAAAACCAATAACTGATACGATTATATATATTCAGAAAGAAATGCAAGAGAAAATCATGCCTCCGCTTAAACCAATGCCAAATACAGAAATTAACAACGATATTAAATATGTATTGATTCAATATTTGAAACTCCATCATGTTCCCGAAAAAGTAATTATGAAATTGTTACAAATATATTCCGTAGAAGAAATATTGCAACTCTTAGTTGAACGTTACGAAGTTGAAAACCACAAGGGTATATTAGATGGTTTTACTCCAAGACCAGATGATTTTGAACTTCTTCTTGATTTGCTGACCATTCTTCCGCAAACGAATAAAGTTATATTAGTAATAAACAATTTTAATAGTATGTTCCCAGGTCTGTATAATCAAGTGCAAAATCGTATAAGAAACACCAAACCCGCTTACTTAATTGAAATCACTAACAAAGTTAGCCAAATATTAGGTAATCATGGTATGGCAATTCAAGAAATTTTAAAATTGCTCAACAAATACAATGACAGCAAGATTATTATGTTACTTATGGACATATTTCAATTTCCAGAAAAGTTTAGAGATACAATGCCAAATTTTATACCAACACGAAGTGATTTATATTTGATTGCTGATATATACAATATTATGAATACAGTACCTGGAGCTGAATACAATATACAAAAGCTCAGTACACTGATCCAAGAATTAAAAGAAGTTTTATATAACCCAACAAATGTTTCAAATCTGAGCCCGGAGTTAGATATAAAATATATTCTTGAAAAATTTCTCCTAAATCACAGTGTTTCCCAAAGCAAAATTGATAAATTATTTACTACGTACACCGTTGATAAGGTTTTAAATATGATACTATCAGCTGTAGAATCTTCTAACAACGGGTTACCTTCTTTAGATCTACTTCCTAATTTCATACCTCAAGTTACAGATGCACATTTATTTTTTGATATTGTAAACAAACTAGCCAAAGATTCTTACGTTAAATTCAAACCTTTAATTTTGAAAATAAGACAATCTTATCCAAAGATAACAGAAATAGAACCTCCTGAACAGAAATTAACCAACAATGAAATGCGATCAATTGTAAAGTTAATTTTAAACTTCTTACAGTCGTATAATGTTCCACTGAACGAAATAATCGGTATACTGAACAAGAAGACAATAGCTGAAACTCTTAATACTGTTTCTGTAATGCTAAATAACATACTTAACAACCCGTTTGTACAAAAGCATGAAGTTATAGTTCAATTGGAAAGATTTATAAATGATTTAAAGACATTATTAGAAAGGCATCCGAAGTATTACAATATTATTTTTGGTAATGAAAATTCAGCTTTAATCAATCAAATAGTTAACATTCCTCGTCTTGATAACATTCATGAAGGTAATAATTACCATCACGGTATATTAAGTGAAGCTAATTTAAATAAATTGAATTTATACAACAATGGCGTTATCGCCCCAAGGTTCGTTAACTATGTCAGCAAACGTTCCCCATATGCAATATCAAATTATCCACAATTATACCATAAATTGCCACGTTTAACGCATGTAAATAGACAAGGTAATTTTGTTAAATAATCTTTTGTATAACAAAGTTGATATAGATCTGTCTAATAACACCGGTCCACAAAAAAAGTCTTACTTTTGATCAGGTCCATTTATTCTTATGAGCGCAGCGCATGAAAATACATATGAAAACCGATGGGTCTGATGAATCCACTTGTTTGTATCGTTAATTGGGACGCTTGATTCAGCGATTAATTTGATTTACGTGGATTTTTAGGTTGCCAGAAAAATGTCAACACCGATGCGTTTTCGAGAAGACATTTCTATAAGTGTTACCACTCTATGAAATAATTAATTGCATCACTTTTTCGTGTTGACATCTTTATAATGCTTTAGTGCCATCTAGCGTCACTTTTTTGTAGACATCACTGTAGAACACTTTTTTGTAGGCCATGGTGTAATTTATAAAACACTTTGAAAAAAGTGACTGAATTTACTTAAGTACGACATATTTTATTCCGTGGATTATTATTGCAAGAATAATATATATAAACAAATGTATAAAAAAAATCATTTTAGTATTGAGACGGTTTCAAGCGCGGCATTTTATTTTCTTTTTATTTCAATGATCACGGCTTGTAAGTGGCTGAAACGTCGAAACAAAAGTCAAATAACATGTCACTCTATAAACCGTTGAAGCGTAATTTGAAACGAGTTTTCATACATAAAAATAGAATCATCTTTTTATTAATCTTGTTTTTTTTTAATATAGACTGCTATAAATAAAAAAAATACAATACAATTCATAACTGAAGATACATTTTTTTATTTTCACAATTTTTTTTTTATTTATTCATAGAAATGTATATAAATCAAAATACATTCATAATATTATAGATAATATTTTTATTATATTTGACAAACAAACAAGCAAACAGCCCATTTGATAGATGGTTATCGACGCATATGGACATTTGCCAACATCTGGAGTAGTACTAACGCATTGCCAACCTTTAAGATCTCTTCAAAGGCTAGGCGGTTCTAAACCGTCTGTTAGCATTGGACTGTCGACTATATGGACGGCACAACGCTAGATTGAGTCGAGAGGGAATTCATATAATACAGATTCAAGACTCAGATCATATTCTATCTTCAAAAAGATGGCAACGCGCGAGCTTGATAGATTCCATTTCGGCAGAATTATAACATGTTCAGTACATGAGAACATTTATTAATATGTGTACCACATTTATTACAGTTTCTGGTATCGTTTTGAACTTTAGCTCATGTGTACATTATTTATGACAAAAAAGTTACACAGCCACATCCTGCATATAAAATAATGTCATTGTTTATTTCAAAACTCTTTTGTCACGAAGTTCCTTATCGCGCGTTACTTGACGGATGGAGGCTAATAGGAAACGCAAAATGCTGACCACTGTTTATTATTATACAATTTCGTACTTTAATACAATGAAATAAGATCTAAAATAATATATTCCTTAGCGTAATATACGCTGTTTTGAAAGTAGAAGATATTGTGATTGCTGTTATTACGACATTACTTCTTCAATGACCTACGATTGCCGTCGATGGCCTTCGTTCCTACTAGGTATCTCAAAGACCTCTCATTATTTTTTTATGGGTCTGATTAGGTCTTGTATGATTAATGGCTGGTTCCTATATATTACTTATTCACTTGTCTTAATATCGGTTGAATTTTATTATCACCTATTATTGGTTTATAGCTTATGTCAAATTATAACCGAGAGGAAAGTGAATAAACGGGCGGTAACATAGGAACCGGCCATAAGTAAAATTTAATTACGAGAGCTAGTATACTTCAAGTTTTGAAAATGGTAAGGCACTGAACGTGTTATCATGTAAGTGTTACCTATTTAATTGAAAAGTAAAAGTAGTTTATAATTAAATAACCTATGTATGAAAATAAATAGTACATAATTTTGTGTTTTGTTTTATTTTTGGGTTTACACAATATGAAAATGAACACGACGAATACAAATTTTTATTTCACAAATGAATCTCACAGATTATTAATGCTAAAAATAGACGGCTCATTGACTTTTAATGTCATAGAAATGATGAGACATTGTCAATTTTAAAAATTGAACGAACTTATGAAATCTTAATATGTGACTTTTAACTGCTTATTTGTTATATAATGGTGTTTTTTGGAATAAGGAAGCGGTATTTGTATTTAAATTACAGGAAAAAAGTTGTATAAAAATAACTAAAAGAACTACAATAATAATGTGTGGACCTTTTGGCAATAAAATTAAATAAAACACCAAAATAAGAAGCAGTTAATAATTCACATATGAACTGAATAATTCACTTCTAAGTGATTAATAATTCAGATTCTAAGTCAAGCTTTAAGAAAGTCATGATTCTATCACTGCTATCAGAATATTTTAGTTTGTTATGTACTGTTAATTGAGACGAAGTGGCATACTCTCCGTAGGAACATGTTTTCTCCGAAAATTTCTCAGGCTTTGAAATACTGGGACGGCTATTAATGTCTTATTCTTCCATACTACTTTCGGTTCCTTTAACATACCATACAATATAAATAAGGAAAGACAGTTGAGATCAATATTACTTTGTAGTGCAAAAGTGCCATCTAGTACAAGTACATTGTAATACAAACTATATAGTACTAACTATGAGGCACTAGAGGGCGCTGTAAAAATATCTTTATCTGACAAAGCTGTATGGACTTAGTTTCTTTGCCTGTCATTGTGGCGTATAAAACACAGAGTACTTTATATATACTGGTATAGAGTCAACAGTCATAATGTATATACTAACGCTCTCTATCGGTATACGGCACTATTCAACGGCAAAAAATCGTCCAGGGGTCTAGTATTATTTTGATTTTTATATTAGACTTTTGGAAATTGCGGGAGTTAATAATTTAACTCCTGCAATTCCCAAAAGCCTTTTCAAAAAAATTTTATTTGTTATTAAATAAAACAACAATTTAGCGGTAGCGTGATTTATTATGTTTCCTTTTATTAAAATATTCAAAGGCATACATTTTCATAACATCATTTGTATCCACATCTAATCTGGCGTCGTTACGATGATTTACTTACAAGTTTTGCCGCATCTAGGCACACAACAACCTCTTTCAGAAGAAGCCATAATCCAAGTCATCAGAGAACAAATCGTTAAGCAAATCGGTGTTCAGGGTACATGAGTAAGTCCAACGTGATCACAGAACACTAGTAAACGTGATAAGCGAAGTCTTCGGAGTCCAGGAATCAAACAAAGTAATCGAAAAATAATCAAAACACAAACAAAGTACATACATTCAGGAGAGTAACTCGTATCGATCGGAATGTCTTTTTGGTTTTGACATAATTGACATCTTTGAAATAAGTTTTTGTTAAATCGACAATTCATCAAAAATCCAGTAATTAAAATTAATAAGAGCTTTATAATTTGAAAAAGGCGAGGAATAGAATTTACACACTTTAAAATATATTTATTAGATGACATGGCTTGCAAAAACATAAAACATATCAAATATTTCTTAAACAAGTATTAAAACAACTGCGTATAACGAAACATATTATTTTCTTTCATTTGGTGTTCAATTTGAGAACAGTGACATCTACTGCAATACGTACCTACTAATAGAACGCAAAAAATCTCTAAGAAAAAATAATTGTACTGACTGTTATGACACTGGTATAAAATAAGAATAAAACACATAGAATGGTGTTGTAAAATAAATAAAAACAAAAGCCAAAACCGCAAAAAGACGAATTTAACAAATGTTTATGAAAAGAAGTGGTTTTTGTGAGTGTATTTAAATAGTCATTAAGAAGTGGTTGACTTTTTAAAATGTTAAAAACAAAACCGCAATTTATTAGGCCCGGTAAGTAATTACTAACTTTTATGGAAAGTAAGGTTATGTGTTTCGATTAGAGAACTTTAAAATGGATAAAAGGAATAAAACTGACTTAATATTCATATGCTTTAAGTTTCTTAAGAGATTCCAGTTTACAAAATAAATTAATCTCATATTTGGTGATGGCTATACGTATATTTCTTGTTTATAGTTTGATCCTATTGGCCTGTAAAAAGAAACTTTTTATCCATAAATTGTCGGTTTATCTGAACGAGTTATCGTTAAATTACTTTGTACTATATATGAGTTAGATGAAACTATGTTATTGTGTGTTTGTTAATAGAAAAGTGAAGATTATTGTTGATATACTCCTTGCTAGGTTGCAATCTACTAGAAAAACAATGTAGTAAAACCACTACACGTGTGAGTTTTTGAGGGGAACTGAATGGTAGTGATAAAAATACATTTGTATGTATGTGGCACAACATTTTAAATTACTTTAAAATTGTTGTCGCTCTACTACTCACTTCTGAAATGTAAGAGGAAGGCTAGAACGAGGCTTATGCTACAACAGCACTAAAATGTCTACAGACATTCACATGACAAAGACAACAGGACATGTCATAGTACGGCTGTATCACATCTTTATTCTTAATTAACATTTTCGGATTAGATAACTAGAATGTTTTGAACAAGACAAATTAGGGGAAGTGATGCTCACCAGCCTCATCTCTTCAAATGTACTGCTGTGGTAAAAACTGTAAAAATCTGATGACCTCATCCAAAGTGTACATTGTACTGGTTCAATACAAAATGTCATGTTACTTTTACAAACTCATTTTATAATCATGTCCTACCCAACATTACTGAAAGGGGCCTTGTACTGAGCACATTAATTTCTAAAAATGTATTAAATTACTCTATAATGAACAATAGTTGTAGGACATTGACCGTTTTTGAGTTTTCCCAAATATTACACATAATTAAAACTACTTTTTCATGGTTTTAAGTGGAACATTTTAATATAAAATGCTGTACTTAAACTGTTAAAACACCATTAAATTTGTAGTAATTATGTTTTGTGAGAAATGTGAACTGTATAGTCAAATGTGACCTTTCGAGCTGTCACAAGAACGCCGTTGATTAGAAGGTTTACAATTCAGCTGATGTATTAGACTTAAATATAAAAATTGGTTTTATGGACCAAGGCCCTTTGGCTGTTATTGCAGCGAATATTTGTATTAACACTACACATATCGCAAAGTTAGGATTTTTTTTAAATATAGTACACATGTACCTTACTTTCGCTACCATTTATAATTTTATATTCTTTTACTGTAGGAGTTCAGCGGACAGACGGCCCACCTGGTGGAAAGTGGTTACCATTACCTACAGACATTTGTAACACCAAAGATAGTACAAATGTGCTACCACTCTTTAAAGTGAGACTAGACAACCTGGCCCCTATCACTGGAACACAAGATTGTTATGGTGGCATACTCTAGACCAGGGTAGCCATCCAGACGATGGCTGTGGCTTATTTTGTCGCTTCTTAAGACAGGTTACATATCCACAGGGAGTTTAATTCTATCTCTGTTCCTGCACAGGTAAAGCTTATGTTACAAACTTGGTGTTCCAATCATCGCAACTATGACTATAAAATCAGCTTCATGCAACCAAACCTTATTCTCTATGAACATTGCGATGGGCAGACGCCATAGTTCCCATATTCCTAGACCTGTAGTATCACCAGCAAATCACCACCGGTATTTTTTTTCCTCATTTCACAAAAAGCCCTACACCGGCCAGGGCTTGTCGGTGGGTGCTTCATTATATAGTGTAAATAGGGATATCGCTGGTCAGTGTCACATCACATTTACATTAAATTTGTCAAGGGGCTTCTATGGCTCCATGCAAGCCCTATAAAATCCCGGACATATTTATGGTCCTTGGTCTTAAAAAATAGCCCATAATTGTAGCACCACTGGATTCAGGTCTTCCATTTATAGAGGGAATGGGTGATATACTAATGTTGTCCGAGGCTAAGTGGTGGGTTTTATACATCGGTTATCTCAACATGCAGTTTTTATCACTATGTTTTTCTCTCACTCTTTATGTAAATTAGGTCAGGTCAGGTCTGGGCATTGGCCATACGATTATGGCAACACTTAATCTTTGAGCAAAATAGACGCCAGCCTTCTGGTCGCGTGTGACATTCTACTAAGCTTTAGGCGACATAATATTAAAGTATGTTATTATAATTTTATATTTCTAGGTGATGAAACACTCTACCCCTCACGTAACAAAGATGGTACCATAGACACGTTACTCAATCCAAGCACAGATTCCGCTTTGACCATAGACTCCGATTCGAAAACAAACTTTGTCTATAATCGTTACCATCATTTGCCTTATGAGGCACAACGCCAGAAGCTTCCAGTGTTCCAGTATAGAAACCACATACTGTATTTATTGGAAAAATACCAGACATTAATTTTAATCGGAGAAACGGGATGCGGGAAGTCTACTCAAGTGCCACAGGTAAGTTATTCATAATCAATTTTTAATAAGTATATATTCTAAAACCTGCTATCTCAATATCTAAGTGTTGCGTTTTTTTTTTTGCTGGAAAAGTAGACGAGGAGTTTTGGTCAGAAGAAATGTAATTGAGTTGCGATGTGGCTTAAAAACGGAATTTATCTTTCTATTGCAAAATAGAAACATCAGCCCCCCCTAATCTATCTGGAAGACGTGAAATCTTAAAATTTAACATCACAATTAAGATAAATAATTATTTTTTTTCAAATCAAATCAAATCACATTTATTTTGCATTAGACACGGTTACAAGATGTTACCATACATATATATGCATGGTGAGTTTCACGTGTGCTAGCTAAATTGACGTGCAAAATTATTCTTAAAGTACAATTTTATTATTCTAATTATCTTATTATATTACAATTAAATTATAAATGTCAATAAAAAATTAGTCAATATTGTATTTATCTCATATAATCCTGCATTGAATAGAAACATTTATCCACCAGCCAGTTAAAAAGCTTTATATTAAATAAGTTACCTTTATATTCTTTGATAATTGGGGGTATTTTGTTATAGATTTTTATAATCATAATATGGCTATTTCTACTATAGAGATTGCTGTTCACCGGGGGGGGGGGGGGGGGGTGTGCTAAACGATTTCCATGACGAGTGTTAAACCTGTAAACATGTTCAAACTTTAGAAATAGCTCTGGATTGCTTTTCACAAATTTACAAGCTTCAAGTATGTAAACGCTGGGAAGCGTTAAGATTTTATATTTTCTAAAGAGGGGGGCACAAGAAGTCCACGGTGGTACATTAAATATTGCTCTTAAGCATTTTTTTTGGGCGATAAATACTTTATTTACGTCAACAGCATTTCCCCATAATATAAGTCCGTATCTAATAAGAGATCCCACGTAGCCATGGTAAGCCATAAGAGCAGTTTTAATATCTGTTATGTTAGAAATTTTCCATAAAGCATAATATACAAATTTATTAATTACCAAAATTAAATTTATGTGAATGAATTTCAACAATTATAATATGAAAACATTTAAACCACACGATTAATTCATTCATTAACTAAAAAAGTAACTAAACCTATTACAATTATAAAGAATATCAAATAATAAAAAGTCAAACGAAGTCAACTTGGTCTCCACTTTATACCTCTTGACATCAGCACTCTCGAAAGACTTGTGCTTTACAAAGCAGTTAGGCCGCGTATGGAATACTGCTCAAACTTATGGGCTCGAGCACCCATTTACCAGACTGACCCTCTCGACTCCATCCAGTGTCGCGCCATTCGTATAGTCGATGATCCCATACTAACAGGCGGCTTAGAATCGCTTAGCCATCCGAGAGACAATGCGTCCCTCTGGGTGTTCTACCGCCTGTACAACGGAGTGTTCCGAGGAACTGTTTGATCTGGTGCCAACGCCTCATTTTAATAACTGGACCTTTGACTGGACTGGAAATTTCCTGGAGCTCCCACGCTCAACTACGCAACGGTTCTCTAGAATGTTTATTCCGCGTGCAACAATGATCTGGAAAAAACATCCCGCCGAGGTTTTCACTCTGCGTTAGGACATAGGGTCGTTTAAGAAGGGCGTAATAAAATTTCTTAGAGGCCGTCAACGCATTGGCAGCGGCCCTGATGTTGCAAACGTCGTAAGTCGTATAAGCAACGATAACCACCCTCATCAAGTGGGCCATTCGGGCCTGTTTACCTCTTTCAGGTAGTAAAAAAGAACTACAATACTGTTAATGTGTAAAATATCCATAAAACTGTGATTAATTATCTTGGGTATAAACGATATAAATGGCAGTACATGTATGGCACACACAACCTTGCTTCTTCAGCAATGCAATGTAAATTAGATTCTATTTTGTAAACAAGTAAAATATGTATGTGATGTGTATGTGTACTATTTAGATATAAAGATGGATAACACTTTATTGCTCACCAAAATAAATAAATACAACATAATGCATAATTACCATACTTTTTGGCAAAACAACAGGCGGCCTTATCGCAAAAGCGATTTCTTCCAGGCATAGGTTGCCTGGAAGAAATCGCTTTTAAAGAAATTCGCGATGTAAGTGGAGTCGAAAAAAAGATAGGAATATACAATTTAAATATACAAACTTACACTAATTTATAAATTGAATAATACTGTTACATGCCGACAAAAGTAAATGCACACCTGCCTGCCATAAAGATCAGTTTATTACATTCCCGCATTTGGACTTCTTTTGTTTACTTTGTGTATAAAATTCGTAATAAAGAAAACCTTCTATTGTGTATTGTAATCTTTTATAGCAGTCATTAGACAGGTGTGTCGAACTAATTCTTGGAAATTATTGTTATGCGTCGAGATTGTATTTGTACAGGATAAAAGGAATACCCGAACGGAGGGGTGAGATAGTCAAGCGACGATTCCGATACGATCAAGACGTGTACATTCGATGAGCTATATAGGGACGGACTTTGCGCGTGTTATTGAATCGTGCGGTTTGTACTGGTTGTGTCCAGTTATATTTGTACGTATGTTATACGCGTATGTATAGTTCTAATAAATTCTATAGTAATTACAACCGGCATTTTACTTGGAGTCCCGCACTCGTAACAATATTATTTAGTTGTTGGTTTTATTTATGATCATTATATACTTATACACGTACCGTACATGGCGGGCTCGGTCACCCGACAGCACAAACCCACAGGGTAATTTTTGGTACACACCTGATGGTACTTCAGCCGGGGGTTGGAAAGGGAACAAGGGGAACACTATTCCGTCAGTATTTTAAGGGAGGGCGCCTCTTGAGAGGAAATATATAAAATATCCTGAACTCCCACTACAAGGGAAACACTACGGGGATGGATAAAATGTCTGTCCAAATACACCCGCACCTCGTCCTTTTCCAACACTTGTTCCCTGAATATATTATGTTATTATCACTATTATAATATAATAAAATCTTAAAAAATAATAAAATATTAAATTATATCACGCGTCATATGAATCGCGTAACAATCGAAAACCGGCATATGTTCCGACACGATATCTGTATTTCGATCTGAGGAACGGACGCACTGCTCGAAGACATTTGTCTTCGGAGTTCGTCCTCCCCGTCCTGACCTACGGAGCCGAGACATGGACTCTGACGGCAGGATTGGTCCACAAGTTCCAAGTCGCTCAATGGGCTATAGAGCGAGATATGTTGGGTGTTTCTCTTATGGATAAAATTAGAAATGAGGAGATGATCCGCAAGAGAACCAAGGTAACCGATATACCTCGCAAAATTAGCGAATCGAAGTGGCAGTGGGCCGGTCACGTCTGCCGCAGGACCGATGGCCAATGGACCGACGAGCTATGCAAGGTCGCCGGTAGGCGCTCGCTGAGGAAATCGTAGGACAGGGATGAGTGGCGCCGTCTTGGGGAAGCCTACGTCCAACAGTGGACTGCGAATGGCTGACGACGATGATTTCGAACAGGCTTAAATTTCTATTATATATTTTTATTCATATAGTTTATCATTCTTTTGAAATTCCAATTATATGTGGTGGATTATTTGATATTAGTCTAAGATCTTTTCCGGTCACAACTCTCGGGTAGCCAGGTATAATCCTTTTCATGTTCAAGATCAAATAGCATGCGCACTCTCTTTCTTTAGATGGACGGACTTCAAACAGCTGCTATGCTGTGTCCTCTTCTATCGCATGCGATATGGTTGGTTGGGACCTCTCAGCCGCACATATTCTCACGCAGCAATATTTCACTTTTCAAAATTTGCCAACCGGAATTCGGGACTGATTTTCGCAAAACCTATACCACCGTGTTCATAATGAAATAATCTTTATTTTCATTTAATTTTAATTCAATGATCAGACTGGTGCAAAATGCTAGTATCGATTTACCTGTTTATACCTGGCTATCCGAGAGTTGTGACCGGAAAAGAATAGGCAACCTAACATTTGCATATTCTATGGGCTTCATACTTTCGACTGGTATAGAATTTGTTACATAAACCGGTGAAATGTAAAAAAAAAATATTTTTTAAATTATTAATTAATCATATACTGGACTGAATTATTTTAGGCAACCCAGATGCAGTATATTTATTGACACCTTTAATTAAATATAAAATAGGTTTCATCAAATAAGCATCTCGGTGAAGGTCGTTGTATAGCGGGATCCTATACTATATATTATATAATTTAACAATAATAATTTATAATAATTTAATTCCTATTCCTATTATTTATTTATCATCGTTATTTTTCCCCAACACATTCCAATGGACTATGTGTTTAACTCCAATCCGAAGTGCGTATTTCTAGAATTGTCATGTTTCAAATATATTTTATAAGGAAAAATACTATACTCATATTTCACTATAATCGTGTGTCAGAAGGTAAATTTAGCTGTGTTAGGTACAGTCCCTCCACCCCCCCCTGCTTGCCGCTCTTTATTTGTTGTTAGTCACAGATAGCCGGTGAATCCCAACAAATAGGCAAACAGACAAGTAATCTAACAAAAATGCATCGTGCTCTCCATCGTTTATATAGTCTAATCCAGTAGTTTTTCAATGTATTGAAACGGCATGTTTAGTTTTTTATGTACGCGGCAGACGTTGTCCTGCCTTAAAAAAAAATCTAGGACCCAATTCCAGCGCCATATACCTGGTTCAAATTGGAATCTAAATCATCCCAATAGAAAATTATTAAAATGCTTATATCGCTATTAAAAAATAGTGGTAAGTGGTAGAAGGGTGAATATTTTGGATTGTATGTATTTTTTTAATGCCCAATCATTAAAAAAAAACAAAAAAATTACAATGAAATAAAAAAATATACTTAGGGGTGGGCCACTCTTATCACTTAGGGGTGTCGACAATAGATGTTGGCCGATTCTCAGACCTATCCGATACGTACTCAAAATTTCATACAAATCGGCTCAGCCATTTTGGAGGAGTTTGGTAACAAACACGAGAATTTTATATATTAGAGATAGACTAGCTGTCCCGGCAGACGACGTCCTGCCCGGTAAAAAAAAAAAAATTAGGGGTGGACTACCCCTAACATTTAGGGGGATGAAAAATAGATGTTGGCCGATTCTCATAGATACCGGATAAGCACAAAAAATTTCATCAAAATCGGTCAAGCCGTTTCGGAGGAGTATGGCAACGAAAACTGTGACACGAGAATTTTATATATTAGATTAATCATTTTTATTAAGTATCTCATAAAAATAATTAATTTTTAAATATAAGTTAATAATTCCACATATAAGTATATATTATCCGTACTGAATACAATTTCCTGCGTTGGGGCGGCCTGTCGTAAGAAACAAACAACACACAGCCAGGTGGTAGGGCATTAGCCCGACTGGATGGCTACCACCCCTGGTCTTAAGTATCTCGCCATAACAACCTTGAGTTTTTTCCGGCATTAGTGACCAGGTTCCAGTCCCCTTAAGAGAGCAGCAGCGCATTTGTAGCACCTTAGGTGTTGCAAATGTCCACAGGCGATGGTAACCGCTTTCCATGAAGTGGGGCGTCTGCCTGTCTGCTGAACTCCTGCAATAAAAAAAACCAATTCCACCGTAGTCAAACTGTTTGATAGTATATCTACAGCCTTGAACCGTCTACCGTTGGATGTAGGCCCTCCCCAAGTTAGTGACACGTTTTCAGGTTCTTTGCTTTTCTCATATGGAGTAAGTAACCATGCACTTTACTTACTTTCTGAAAGTATCTCAACTTTAAACTTATTCCACTCACGTGTTCAGGTTCAGGCAGATCAGGTTTAACAGTGCTGCCGTTCTAGCGACTTTATCACTAGTTCTAGCGAAATATTGACTAGGATTGTAAATTTTTTATGCAAATGTAAAATTTTACAAATTTAATGGCGCATTTGTAAACGAGTTGTATTGTCATAAATATTATAATACTGTTACGAGCTACATAGGGCTTGAATTAGAATGCCGTTGGAATTGCTATAGAGTTTATTAGAACTGTACAAATACGTATAAAAGAGGTACAAATATAACTGGACACAGCCTGTACAAACTGCACGATTCAATAACGCGCGCAAAGTCCGCTACTATCAGTTGTCGAATTTACGTCTTGCTCGTATCGTAATCATCGCTTGCCTGCCCCTCTCAGCCTTGGGCCGTTATAATGCACCGATCAATACCTGGCAAGCTTCGACGCAATAAAATAACCAGGATTAGTTTGACACCAATGACGGCCATAAAACAAGTACAATTAATAATATAATGTTTTTCTTAATTACAACTTCTAAACACAAAGTAAACAAAATAATTCCTAAATACCTTTGTCGGTATGTAACAGTATTTTGTAAATCATCCAATATTTTTTAGCTTTCTATTTATTATCGCGTTGTTTGTGTTGATTTTTTCTGGTGAAATAATTTCAATGTCAGACGAAATCTATAATAAAAATTAACTAATGAAAGGGTTAATGATATTTTTAATTTTAGTAAGATTATTAGAAATTAGACAAAGATATTCGCCAAGTGGCCAGTTCCAGTATCTTAATATTCATTCACTTGCCTTACCGTCTGTTGAATTTTGACATTACAAGTATGAAGCTCATGTGAAATATTAACCAATGATAAGACAAATGAACGGTTGGTAGAATATCGGAACCGGCCAAAAGTCACAAGTCACTTTACTTTTTGTTCGCTTAATTCAAAAACAAAGTTGGCGTCTTTTTGTAGATTAAGTCAGCATGAACTAGATTAGATATTTCGAGGCTCTCAAATTTGATAAAAATAAACTATAATTAATTCATACTAATTTCTAATTAAGATCATTTTTGAAAACTGGTTCATACGTCAAATTAGAATTACAAAGCTAATTAAAATAACACGTTATTTTAATTAGCTTTGTAATTCAAAACTCGAAAACCGTTAAGACGTCTTTTTAATTAATTTATATAAGTTATAATTAAATCTCCTGCAATGTGCTACGCTATGCAATTATCTATTATTGGTGTGTAGAAAAAAAAGTGGCAAAATTCTACCCAAGAGACCCTACAAAAATGGTTATGAGTTGCGAGCGCGAATTAAAATGCCGTTGGAATTATTGTAGAGTTTATTAGAACTATCCAGACACGTATAACACAGGTAAAAATGTAACCGAACAATTTCTTTCTGCATTCCAAGCGTAATGCAGAACGTCGTAATTCAATAAAACGCGCAAAGTCCGTCACTTATTAGATTTCCGATTGTAGTACACACGTCTCATTGCGATCGTGGTTCTCGCTCGACTGCCCCCTTCCTCAATTGGACCATTGTTTTATACTGCACAAATGGAATATATCCGCCCGGCAACGTCGACCGAATTTCCTAGAATCAGCTTGTACTTAAAAATCCGTAACACCTGGCTAATGATTTCAGCCGCAGGTGGCTGTAAACGATTACAAAACAACAATAGGCCATATACCAATAAATAAATAAACAAAAGAAGACGATCATAAAGAATTACATTAGTGTCAATGTTATTCGTTCAAATGCCAACGGGTAATAAATGTGCTTTTACAGATATGCAGGTGTGATTTGTTTTTTTCGGCGCCTAGGTTGAACAATATTCTTCTAGATCATTCACGTAACTTAGCTTTATAACCCTCTGTGCTCTACCTGTGTTAGTATTAGCCGCTGCGTCCAAATGTTCATAGAGTTAAAAGTAACGTCGTTTAATTATTTATTTTTTTTATTGCAGGAGTTCAGCAGACAGGCAGACGGCCCACTTGATGGATAGCGGTTACCATCGCCTATGGACATTTGTAACACCAAAGGTACTGCTAATGCGCTGCTGCTCTCTTGAAGGAGACTGGAGCCTGGTCACTAATGCCGGAACATAACTAAGGGTTGTTATGGCGATATACTTTAGACCAGGGGTGGTAGCCATCCAGTCGGACAATACCCTACCACCTGGCTGTGGGTTGTTTTGTCGCCTCTTACGACAGGCCGCCCGGCCGCAGGAATTTGTATTCTTTCTCCGTTCCTGCACGGATAAAAATTATTATAGTTACATTAGTAAATATACAGTGGAATCTCTATAACACGAATCTTGTTAAGTCTGAAAAAATTACCGTTCTCTTCATGTAAACCCCCAAATACTCGGTATTTTGAATTATTTAGGGCATTTTAGTACACATTTATTCTCGAATAGCTTCTGCCCGCGGCTTCGTCCTCGTGGAATAGTTAAAAATTAAGGTAAAAAAGCCACCCCGATTTTGTAACATTATTCATTGGTGCTACGCTAGTATTGGTCTTAGCGTGATGATATAATTATAGCCTATAGCCTTCCCCGATAAATGGGATATCAAACACTGAAACAACTTCTCAAATCAGACCAGTACATCCAAAGATTACCCCCTGCAACGTCACAAACTCACAAACTTTACCTTTTTATAATATTAGTAAGTATAAATAACTCGAATTAAAAAAACAGACTATAAGTCGAAGTTAGTCAAACATAATGACTAATCTGTACATATAATAAAGTTGTAGAGGTCAAATTTCTGTACAATGAAAAAAATGCTAATAACCGAACCAGGGGGATGTAAGAAGTGAAATAGAACTAATTTAGTTTTTTTTTTATAATTTTTGGTTTCTGTTTGTCTTTTTGTCTGTCTGTTTGTACCGGCTAATCTCTGAAACGACTGGACCGATTTAAACGAAATTTTGTATGATGGTAGCTTATATCCCTGGTCAACATATAGGAATATATATAAAGTAAAACATAAAAATGACTATATTTTGAAATTACTAAGCACCGACTTTAAGATGTTTAAGATAATATATATTAAAAATAATAGCTTTAGAAATAAGCTATTTTATACATTTTAGGTTTTGAAGTCGGTTTTTTTAAACGAAATTTTTATTTTAACATTTTAATATTTATCTACAAAACAAATCAAGAATTAACATTATTCAAGTTGTAATAAAATCTAAAAAATTCTATAAATAAACCTAACTTAAAATATATATACAATGTTAAGAATCTAAAATTAAAATAAAAACATATATTAAAACCCGTCCAGCCCCACCAGATCACTGTCGCTGGGCATTGTACCTAGAAGGCTGGCAGCATTACCTCGCTGGATAGAGGCTAATCTTTTGAGCGAGGTAAGATCCAGCCTTCTGGTCTCCTGTTGATTAAGTTGATTAAGTCTTAGAGATTAATTATTCATGTTGTCTTTTATGTACTTTTGTTAGCAATAACGAGGGTGACATTTTCTACTTGATAAAACCCTCATAAATAAATAAAGATTTAAAAAAATATATTAATTATATTAATCCTTATCAAAATATTCAAGGCTGCTTCAATACCTTTATATAGCTTTTTGAATTATTCAATTCGGACATTCCATTCGAAAGATATCACGAGTTTAAAAATGTAAGTATTAGACCACGTGACTGTGACGCTTTTTCGTGAGCGAAACTCGTAAGACCCCGTCTATATAGAAGTTTCACTTCAAAAACTTTGGCTACATCTGCGTGGCACAATCACAGACATCTGAAAGGATATAACGAGTCTCTTAGGTGGGTTTAATTTCAATCATCTAGCGTATTTTAAAAATACTTGTGATATTCGCTAAAGTCGAGTATGCCACACTCGAATCGGACGCCCAGTCAGTCGCGGGGCGTCAGTGAAGCAACGCACGTACACGCCACCCGCGAAATCAAAAATAAAAACGTCCGCACTAACCTGCAACGCGTGTTACACACATAATAACGTAATTATTCAAACTGACATAACAAGTGCAGATGTTGCGTTTCAAATTACCGATTGAACGGTGTAATCAAATCTGCTACGGTATTTACCCAGCGGTGTACACTTTTCATTTGCAATAACCAATGTTTTGATAATACGACTGCGGTGGTGTCGACGAAACATCGATTTTGCCGCATACCCTACGCTACGAAGAGATTTATGGGCGAATAAAAACAACGCTGCCAAAATTCAACGAGTAATAATCGAGAGAAATAAATTCATAAAGGAGAATTTCAGGCTTTGGATCGAGCTTACGAATTTGTGTAGTGTTGATGCCTTACAGTGGCAAGATAATGCGTTAGTGGAAAGTGAAAAAACTACACGATTTCAAAAATAGCGAACCAATACAGTTTAACCTCATGTTCTATTTTCGCTCCAGTTTTTTCGAAAACAATGTTTACGTTTGTGGTGTGATCGTGAAGCCATATGAACTTGTGGACTGCAAATAGCATCAAAGGATTACTGCATATTTATTTATAAACCCACCAATCGTGTAATTTATTCGACACTATCACTCCATTTATTATATTACTAAAATGATGTGGCCATCTTCTCAAGCTAGTAAAATATTAACATGTCTCTTGCTAATTATAGTTGTGTATTGTATATATATGGACACTTTCTTATTTTTAAGGATACGGCGTTATAAAATTGATATTTTTGATAATTATACAGATAATATGACAGAGACAACTACACGGCAATCGAATTTAGCGGTTTATGAAGAAGTGACATGGGTACCGTGCACTATAAATCCATTATGCCATCCAACTGTAAAAGCGCTTATGGTGGATCACATAAACCATTACATATATGGTCCACTGTGTTCAATTTTGGATATAGCTTTAGCGATATCAGAAAAGTTGCTTTTCATCACACCCAATATGATTTCATTCTTTCACGTCTTCGTTGCTATTGTTGGCGCGAAGTTGTTGACTTGCCAGAATTTAGCATCAAGAAGAGTAGGCATAGTTCTGTTTCAAATAAGGATGTTCCTCGACGATTTAGATGGTCATGTAGCTAGAGAACGAAAACACATTAAAGGAGAGAGATCTGAAGTAGGAACTTTAGGTTATTGGGTTGATGGTATATGTGATTTGATAGGCGTAATTGCTATGATGATAGGTATACTTGTATATTTAAAAAACAACCCTCCAAGACGGGGCTATAGAGGAACACCCGTCAGCACACTTCCTTACCATCCCCTCAAAGAGATAAACTCTGTTGAGGACATTGAGAAAGATCATACGACAGAAATAGGTATTTCGTACAAAACGAAAGTGAATTTTCAACGGATAGTCCGAGTTATCGGTCTGTTTTCAGGGCAAATGTTGCTATCATCGTTAGCTTGGAATAGATACATAGATATATACCAAGATTTACTAGAGAATTGTACTGAATATAGTATTTATAGACGAGAGCAGACGTTTAGGTCTGCTGGATTCTTCTCCGCGACTGGAGTATGGAGGGTTATGAATCCCCACAGCTATTTGCATTTGTTATCTCTTGCGGTGTTCTGTGATAAAACGTGGTGTTTCTTAAGGGCTGTTCACTTTAGCGGTTATATAGGTTTAGTGGTTTCTGTCGTTACCTCGGAATATTTAGTGCAGAACCTTAGGTCGTTTGTTATTTCCGAAAGTCAATGAGAGAGTTATTGTTAAATTTGAATGTAAGTGATATTAATGTTTGGCATTTTAAATATGCTTTTACAAGATCTTTGTCGTTGCAAACGACGAGCGGGTTTGTCCATATTAATATATAAATGCGAATATAACAATTTGTTAATTTTCACGACTAGATCTAGCAAAGAGATATATTAAAGTCTGAAAAAGGACTTCAGCTATTTTTGGTCTAAAAAATATATTTTGAATCGTGTCAGATGGGGTGATATAGCTCATGATTTCCCAAGCTAGATATATAAAAATCAATAAATGTACTTTTTATTTTTTTTGGACCCAAATTGGATTTTGTTAACAAATAAAGAAATATGTATTCACCGTTACGCATTACATTTTTAAAGAGTTTCATTCATTTTGGAACTCTACCCATAGATGTCAGAAAAGCTAAATCACATGCCATATCTAAAAAAAAACTGTGAATAACCGTTAACTTAGTTTATAATATACTAGCTGCGTCCCGGCAGACGTCGTACTGCCCGGAAAAGCTTGAATCGATATGCCGGCAGCAGCGCCACCTACCGGGTCCAATTGTGAACCAACCCAGAAACCTTCTCTGGCTCATGCACAACAACTTTGCTAAATGATCAAATGTATAGTTTACGAAGATATTTTTCTATTCTTTTTAACTTAACTGTTTACTGTCCACATTTTACTGTTCTTCCTTTTTATTTTACTTCTTTTTGATTTAATTACACCTAGACAGAAGTTGTTGAAAGTCAATCAGGTTGCCTGTAAAAGATCGCTTTAAGCGATAAGGCAGCCTTTCTTTGTCTTTAAATTCTTGTAATTATTCATCTTGTAATTGTTTATTTGGTGAATAGTGGCGTGTCTTCTATTATGTTAGGTATAGAGAGTAAAAATATGAGTGGTGATGAGGTCATGGCTAACAGTAACTTATCTATTAATTTTTCTTCATTCAAGTTGTACATATAATTTTATTTAATAAATCTGCGTGATTATTGGCACTGTCAAGGACCCATTCGTAGGTCAGGCGTACGCTGCAAATATAGCTGCGACATTATCCCGCAAAATCGCTATTTATATTAAAAAGCTTTTTTATATTTTTTTTAAACAGCCTATACACCCAATAAAACTGTAGAGGTCGAATTTCTGTATAATTAAAGAAAATGCGAAAAATCGAGTTATTGAAGGATTGAAATAGAACTAATTTTGTTTTTTTTGGTTCTCTGTTTGTACGGGCTTATCTCCGAAACGACTACACGATTGTGATCTTGAAAAATTAAAGAGTTCCCGTGGGATAGTTAAAAACTTACAACTTGGACGAAGTCGCGGTGAAGCCAGTACCATAATTTGTTTTATTATAATAATTCTATGTACACGCAACATTGTTATCGCTGTTTTATAGCGTTGCAGGAAAAAACTCCCTAGCAACATACTTAGCTAATTTTTTCATTTATATCCTTGTGTTCTTGTTCTGTTGAAGTATATCTTTGCTGGTCTTCTTCTTCTATATAAAAATGAATGTTTATCTGTATGTCCTTTTTAGGATCGTAAACTATACATTTGATCATGTGATGATCTTTAGCAACGTTGTTGTGCATGAGCCAGAGAAGGTTTTTGAGTTGGTTCAAAATTGGATCTGGCAGGTGGCGCTGCTGTCGGCATATCGATTGAAGCTTTTCCGGACAGGACCACGTCTGTCTTATAAAATAGCTGCATTAAAAAAAAAGCGATTATAATGAATAAATATGATTTTGGTCATGTGAAAACAGTTTTGTAATGTTTGCTAAAGTTTTCGCGACTTGTATACATAATAAAATTACGTGTTGACAGTTTTAAGCGCGGTATTTTTATTTTTGTTATTCCGACGTGTCGTGATCACTGAATAGAAAGATATCAAGTGTCAACGAGTATTACAAATTGTTCATTATTTTCGTTTCTTATTTACTCAATGGGAGCCTAATCTAATTTTTTAAAACCGTTAAAACAGTTTTGAATAATGTTCGACTTATACGTTTTGCTCTAGCAATTGACGCAAAATATAAACTCAAAGAAGTTTGAAGGCCATTACTTAAATTTAACAGATCATTATCTACTTTGAGTGCAGTGCTGACATTAAACCTTGTTCAAATAATTACATGTTTGTGACCTTTTATGGTTTTATTGTAATAATTCCCACACCGCGAACGTTCATTATATCGGTGTGTAATAATTTATGAAATTAAGGGTCGCTTGCATAAAGATCGCCTTTAAATAAAATTAGTTAATCATATTAAACTGCCTAAATACGTTTTACACAAAATGTATTGACATTTCTTTAAACATATTTAGCGGCAAATTTGCGTTGTGCATGACGCTAATTCTAATTAAGCGTGTTAAATGCGTTTTGTGTTTCTTAAATAAATTTAAGCAACCTTATGCAAGTGGCCGTAAGGCTCGCTTGCATAACAATCGCCTTTAAATAAAATTAGTTAATCATATTAAACTGCCTAAATACGTTTTACACAAAACGTATTGACATTTCTTTAAACATATTTAGCGACAAATTTTGCGTCGTGCAAGACGTTTATTGTAATTAAGGGTGTTAAATACGTTTTGTGTTTCATAAATAAATTTAAGCAACCTTATGCAAGCGGCCCTTAAAGTAAATATTAAACAACAAAATTCTTAAAAATGTCAAAAAATCAAGGTCAACGAACTTTGGAGTTTATTTATTATACATTTTTGACTGACTATTTTTATAATAGGAAATTATGTTAGACAATATGGTTCAAAGCGACATCGTTAGGTCCATCTATGCTTACACTCAGAGAGTTTAAGGAGCGATTAAATTAAATACTAATTAATGTTATAATAGAGATATTGATATGATTAATATGAAAGCAATCTGTCCGTTTAGATTAGACGATACATTCAAAGTTATATTGAAGGGTAGTGGTAATTTTGAGATGAAAATCAAATTTTCATAACTATGCTTTAATACTTATTTTTGTCATACAAAAAAAATAATCAAACTGCAAACATGATGGATTAAAGAGTGAGGGGCAGTCCAGAACTGTTCAGCTGTCCAATTAATATCTTCGACGATATAGCATATATTATAACTATTAAAAAAGAATATAGCAGGAGTTCACCAGACAGGCAGACGGCCTACTTGATGGAAAGCGGTTACCATCGCCTATGGACATTTGCAAGATCAAAGGTGTGCTGCAAATGCGCTGCTGCTCTCTTAAGGGAGACTGGAATCTGGTCACTAATGCCGGAACACAACACAAGGTTGTTATGGCGGCATACTCTAGACTAGATGTGGTAGCCATCCAGTCGTGCAAAAGCTCCACCACTTGGCTGTGGATTGTTTTGTCCCCTTTTACGACAGGCCGCCCCAACGCAGGAAATTGTAATCTTTCTCCGTTCCTGCACGATTAAATTCGCAATCGAATCAAATTGGAATCGTAAGTTTTAGTGGTAGTCTGTAAACCATCTCGATTCGATATTGAATCAATCTTTAGTTGGTTGAGACTGATTTAATATGAATTTTAGAGACTGCGGATGTTTGACCATCTGTCAGTCGGACCTTCACTCGCACTGGCGTGCTTTTTTGTGTGTTAAAGTTACCGTCGGATTGGGGTCCAGCAAGTCTATATAATAAAACTGTAGGGGTCGAATTTCTGTACAACGAAAAAAAGTGCTAAAAACCGAGTTGGGGGGCAGATGTGATGTAAGAAGTGAAAAAAAACTAATTTAGATTTTTTTTTATTTTTTGTTTCTCTGTTTATACGGGCTAGTCTCCGAAACGACTGGACCGATTTAAATGAAATTTTGTATGGTGTTAGCCTATATCCCTGGTCAACATATAGGATACTTATGATTTCGAAAAATTTAAAAGTTCCCGTGGGATAGCTAAAAAACTTTCCACGCAGACGGAGTCGCGGGTAGAAGCTACTGTCTAATAAGACATATGCATAAACATGTAGGTGGTAGCCATCCAGATGGGTATTAGCTCGTGGGTTAGGGGCGGGTGGGGTCAACAACCTCGAGTTTCGGCAAATATATATAAATATACTAGCTGTCCCGGCAGACGTCGTCCTGCCCGGTAAAAAATAGGTGTTGATCGTAGAGGGTTGAAAATTGAGGATTGTATGTATTTTTGTATGTTGTATCATAAAAACATAGAAATTAAAAATTTTGTCTAAAAAATAATAAAAAATTTTTATATATTAGAGATAGACTAGCTGTCCCGGCAGACGACGTCCTGCCCGGTAAAAATAAAAAATAAAAATTTAGGGGTGGACTACCCCTAACATTTAGGGGGATGAAAAATAGATGTTGGCCGATTCTCATAGATACCGTATAAGCACAAAAAATTTCATCAAAATCGGTCAAGCCGTTTCGGAGGAGTATGGCAACGAAAACTGTGACACGAGAATTTTATATATTAGATAATAAATGACAAGGTTCCACTCCCTTCTTCGGGGCTGGTAGCAAGTCCACAGGCGACAGTAACTACTTTCCATCAGGTGTTACTCGTGCACGTACGAAGAAAGAATATAATTTCCTGCGGCCGGGCGGCCTGTCGTAAGAGGCGATAAAACAACCCACAGGCCAGGTGGTAAAGTATGTACCCGCTAGAGGGCTACCACCCTGGTCTGGAGTTTGCCACCATAACAACTTTGAGTTGTGTTCCGACATTAGTGGCCAGGCTCTAGTCATCCTTTAGAGAGCTGCAGCACATTGGTAGCGCCTTTGGTCTTGCGAATGTCCATAGGCGATGGTAACCGCTTTCTATCAGATGGACGGTTTGGCTCTACGCAAAACTTCAGGAATAAAAAAACTATAGAGCCTCATTATTGCCACTCCCAAAATTGATTATTTTTCTAATGAAAATAGAGTTGTTATTATAAGCTATAAAATTATATGAGTTTAACAAAGCCATGTGTCGATATTCTACTATCCATTCTTTTATCTCACCATTGGTAGAAAATTGCCACTGGTAGGAAGAAAATTTACATTACTTGTATGATGTTTATGCCAACTTTAACGGGTAGTAAGACGATTGAATGAATAGGGAGACCTAGAAATCAATGGCAGAATAACATTGGTAGAAAATTGACACTACATAAATGGCGGTTATGTGAATGTCAATTTTAACTAGTACTCAGGCAATTGAACGAATAGCGAGACGTTGAAATCAATGGTAGAATAACATTGGTAGAAAATTGACACTACATCTATGGCGTTTATGTCAATGTCAATTTTAACTAGTACTCAGGCAATTGAACGAATAGCGAGACGTTGAAATCAATGGTAGAAATACATTGGTAGAAAATTGACACTACATGTATGGCGTTTATGTGAATGTCAATTTTAACTAGTACTCAGGCAATTGAACGAATAGCGAGACGTTGAAATCAATGGTAGAAATACATTGGTAGAAAATTGACACTACATGTATGGCGTTTATGTCAACTTTAACCGGTAGTAAGTGAATGGGTAGTAAGATATAGGAACCGGCTGTAAGTGTGATATGTATAAATTTGTTATATGAAAACTGTTTCAAAGTTCCATTTAAATGTAATGTTAAAAATGTGAGATTATTTAATAAGATGTTGGTGTAAATGTTGATTATTTAATGACAGTGTGAAATTTAATTATTATAAGTGTATGTGATTTCTAATTATACGCAAATGAGTTTACATTTGGTATTATTATTTTTGTTTTGTTAAGTACATGTATTTCTTTGAAGACCGTGCAGTGCCGGCTGTACGTGTAGTACAGGTTGTGCGGCGCATGTGGGCACCGGTTCTAAAACTTTGGTCAAACAGTGGACCGGGCGGGACGTGAATTGTTGTTATAAAGTAGACATCTTATATATAATAGACTATTTTTTTTTTAACGAAAAAATGTTCGTTTGATGTTTTAAGAACTCCCCACAGCTAAAAAATATGCTAA
The DNA here is from genome assembly GCA_012273795.1 of Dendrolimus punctatus. Lineage (NCBI taxonomy): Eukaryota > Metazoa > Arthropoda > Insecta > Lepidoptera > Lasiocampidae > Dendrolimus > Dendrolimus punctatus. The sequence goes on from CM022553.1 coordinate 1,680,012, forward strand.
GAGGTCATTCCAAATTGTTTAAGATTTCAAAAATCGCCATAAACTGACTTTTTTACTATTTTTTTTTACGATTTTGCGATACCAAATTGTTTCTGTACACTATGTTAATGGTTTCGAATAAATTGTTTAATAATTAATAATAATCTTCAGCCGAGCACATCTTTTATAGTCATGAGGAGTTTATGTCCTATAATAGAACCTAATTTTAATTTTATTAGTGACTACAATTAGGTATAATAATGTAGAAATTGACTTTGAAACTTTGTTACGAACAAAAGATTTATGATTTTTGAAATGGTCGAGAAATCGCGCCGAGTGCGACGCGACGCGATGTTAGCGCCATTATCATGCCTGCAGTATGACTTTCACTCCGCGAGGCCGTCCCGCTATCGTCACGTCGCCGTCCCGCCCCGTCCGTTGTTTGACCAAAGCTTAAGGGAGCGCCGTACGGCGCGCCGCTCCGAAAAGCATGAGTCGCTAAACCGTTGTAGTATTGACAAGTATTCGCTATATCCCTCTTTGTTCTACATACCAAATGTGTTATATGAGAAAATGAAACATCAGTATCTATGCAGTTGCTATTTAAGCACGGTTTATATGAAAGTTCTTGTTCTGAATGTGTATATATAATATATATATTGTATTGCTTCCCGTCGCCATGTAAAATTGCACCATTTGCAGCCAAATTTAATTTCACTGGTGATAATATAACTAATTATTCCATTTTGCCCGCGCGCCTTTTAGGGGGCGCTAGAGTATTGTCTGCGCACGAGCGCTGTATGGGTTAGAGCTACTTCTGAGACAACGGGCCATACAAATCTGTGACCTTGCGGAGGCCAACACGTAGAGGCCTCTTCGACAAATTTAATATAAATGTGGTGCGATACTAACCAACAATTATCCCCGTCTACATCATGTAAAAATGTAAAAGGAGAAGCTCCGGTTAGTGTTGGTGAAGGTAGGGGTCTGGACTATGGGGTCTATGGCGTCTGAGTGGCTAAGGGGTGTGGAGAGGTGAGTTGCAGGTTCACCGAAACTACTGCCGATGTTAGGTCACTTATCACTTCCAACCCTGGAGCTTGAATTATTATAAGTGGTGATAGCTTATTTGGCATTTGTGAGGATATAGTCCAACCGCGGGCATGTGTTTATTTACTACCAGTGCGCAGAAGGGCTGCCAAAAGTCTCATGGTGTCACGCGTCGATGGTCAGTAAAGTTGACAATAAGGTTACGTAAATAGTTGTTGCAGTAAACTTATTTATATATTTTGTTGTTCTATATACTTTACATAAGTGTATATATAATACTAGTAAATTATACAATACAATAATAGTAAGTAGTTATCGGTAAACCTTCTGCGCGCAGCTTATATGGGCTGGTATTGTTGTAGTAAAGAGCACTTTCGTAACGACTTTTTAAGTACAGTAAATTTATAAAATATTAATGTAAAATACGAACCGTCAATTGGGTATAACAATAAATTTCAAAACAATACATGTACTAATAGCGTACTTTTAAATAGGCAATTCAATTATGGAATAAATACATCCATTTTCATTGATGTAAAAGTAACCCATAAATGAGAAAAAGACGATGGATCTCCACTTGCGACGATCCTGAGAAACAATCTTTGCTTCATCTACTTTCATTAACCACTTCATACATGCACGTTTCTTTAATTTTATCATGGTGTATATCGAGGGCTTCATAACAAATGGGCGTACAGACAAAAGTGCAGCTATACACAAGGGACAAACTTGTGAATAAAACAAAAATAGTTGATTGTATAAGGCTGAAATTTAGATTACCTTTCTATTTAGGTACACATGCATACTGGTAAGACTTCCTAAATTGTAACATGCTTAGATTTGAGTAAATAACAAAAAAATGTCATTTTTGCGTATACGCCCATTTGTTTGTTATGAAGCCCTCAATATATATATATATAATATATACACGCTGTGACCTGCCATTGGCACAAACTCTACCATTCACAATGCTGTCCTGCTAGATTTGTAATTTTACTTTCATCCATTCTCTCTACATCAGTGTTTTTCAACGTGTGGGTCGCGAAGCTTCTATAGCGGAGTTGGAAAAGTTTGGGAAAGATACTGCAGTAAAATCTGCAATATCCGTAGATTCATGCAAGGACACAAAAGTACTTTCTTTTATTTTGTCTACGACTTTATCACGAACATCTGCGTTGAATGGTACTGCCAGACAGAGGTATACTTTGAGTTTTTTGACCAAACATAATTTTCGCCATATCTAAAGCCGCTGGTAAAATCAAACTTTCAGCAATAATAGAAGGTTTTCCTGATTTAGCCACACGAGAGCTATTTGATAGCAACGTTTTCTCATTTATGGGGGGCGGAGGCGCGGCGGCCGGCATCGGCCGTGGTCGTAAGAATGCGCGTAAATTCTTTATCTATTGTCGACGATCTATTGTGTTGTATTTGATGAAAAAAATAATCCAATTATTTTATTTAAAATAAATAAATATGTTGGATTAAATATTTGTCATAAAATAAAATACGTGAAAGAAAGCAACGGGTCGGGGAGGTCGCGAATTATTCCTTCATACTAAAGGGGCCGTGTCATGAAAAAGGTTGAAAAACACTGCTCTACATCAATGGTCCCCAAAGTATTTTGTCTCATAGACCCATAACCAATTTATACTACATTCATTAACCGACTTAATCTCAATTCTTTGTGTAAGTATATTTGTGTATTTTTTAATATGTTCAGCTATATTTTTTTATTTCTTAATTGATATTGATAATTCTTTCTTCTTTCGACTCAGTATAGTTTCTAGTTGATCCCATATAAATTTTCTAACTTGTAGTACATGCTAACGTGCATTGTCATTTTTTAATTCTATTTATAGAAGGGTAAAAATTTCGTCACAACTTGCTTAAATAGCATTCACTATTGTGAACCCCTATTTGCAGCTTCCGGAACCTTAGATTTTCTTTTCACTAACGTGAACCCTTGAATTTCAATATCGACCCCCAGGGACCACTTTGGAAACCTACGCCCATACGACATACGACATACCTATATCAATTTAATATTCCCAGAACTAAATCTAATCTAATTGATAAGTCTTGTGAATTTCAGACGAAATTCGACTTCTTGATACTTCATTATAATTGATTCTAAGAAATATAAGACGTCTAAATATGATACAAGTGTGTAAAGGGAAACGCCGGTGTTTCAAGGCAAAATCGTACGAAAGCTTTCTAAAGGTGCTTTTACACGAGCGACTGACATTGCTGAGTCTCGGTCAATTCTAATCAACTATGACGTCACCGACTACGTCCATCAATTTAGGGCCATTCAACAGCTCGAAATATGGGGCAATTAAAAAAAATGGCAATTTGGTTTCTCTCTCGAAAACGAGACGTATTTATACATACCCACGGGAAAGAAACTTGCCCAAAAATTACCAAACGGATTACAATTAGTTCAAATGGCGACAAGTAATAAAATGTGCTTCTACAGATCTGTACGTGGAATTTGTCTCTGTCGGGGTCTAGGTTGTAACAATATCAGCAGTCTTGCGTCACAACTGCAGTGGTACTACTGTTTTGTAATATTCCAAACTGGAATCTCATGGCGACGTTCAGAAATGGGGTATATATGGGGCAATTAGAAGCAATATCCCCGAAACAGATTGCCAGGTGGTAGGGCATTTGCCCGACTGGATGGCTACCACCCCTTGTCTAAAGTATGTCGCTATAATAACCTTGAGTTGCGTTCCGGCATAAGTGGCCAGTTTCCAGTCCCTTAACAGAGCAGCAGCACATTTGTAGCACTTTTGGTGTTGCAAATGTCTGCTGAACTCCTGCAAAAAAAAAAAAAAAAACAATTGCCGCATTTTATTGTAATTGCTCTAGATTGATCCATCGCTGTTGCCAAGCAATAATTGCTCGAAAATTGCCCGTGTAAAAGCACCTTAAGAACGAGTCCAGAATAGATTTGCTGTTCAAACTTTCGTATACAATATGCAGTATATATGTCTGGCTGTTCTAAACTTGTTAGCCTCAGCGGCATGCCGTGTCCATTTACGTTTCAAGAGCGTACAAAAAAGTCACATCTGTTGTAGGTAAGTTTATTAATAAACCAATGCCTGCGAAACTTCGTTCGCGTCGTCATGACGGTTGTTTGTTAGTGAAAATAAAACAGCGGCACCAAAAACGCGAACTTTTTGGCTTTGTCCGCCTATCCCACGGAAATGATGTCATTTGTCGGTATAAAAAGTATCCGAAGTGTAAGATCCGGGATATAAGTTAGCTCTCTATCGAGTTTCATTTAAAGCCGTTCAATAGTTTTCATGTGATCCTGTAACAGTAACAGACAGACAGAACAGAAAAATATAATATAAAAAAGGGATACTCTCCATTGAAGAATATTTAAATGATAAAATTTCATTTACATAGCAGCTCGCTCCGAGCTCTTATACTGTTTTTTCTATGAGTATAACGTTTTTATCTTGTCGTACTTGTAAGGAATATATGGAGATATGTTGCTAAAAAAATCAGTACGTTATGTTTTTATATTAATAACTCTAATAATATTTTCTATCCTTTTATTGCGCTCTGTCTTATTGAATATGCACTGTTTGCTACAACTCCAGTAATTCTTCAAAAGTCATTCTGTAACATACTTCTGTATAAAACTTTATAAAAAGAACTTAAATATATATAGAACATCAAATATAAAGATAAATAATTTTTAGCTAGATGTGTTGCTGGGGAGTTTCTTGCCGCTTCTTCTCCTTAACAGCAATAACACGTTGCGAAGCGGTGTACATAGACTAGGAAGTAAAATTAAATTTTAACCTATATGTATGACCTTCAAAAATTGTTCTCCAAAGGAACTTATTTTGAATTTGAATTTATTAAAAGTAAAACAAGGGCATTTTAGTGCCTTTTATACGAAAATAATTTTAGTATTTATTCTGATGTCATCTAGTCAATTGAAGTCTTATTCACACCGCGTGTTATGAGATAAAAGATGTATTTAATAACTAACATTCGCCCGACACTTCGTCCATGTTAGCCAGGTAGCAAACTAGTTATTTTGCCACAATTTAAAAATCGCTGAAAATATTGTTACGAGTTGCAGGACTCTAATTAAAATGCCGTTGGAATTACTATAGAATTTATAAGAACTATACAAACACGTGTAACAGAGGTACAAATATAACTGGATACAACCAGTACTAACTCCACGATCCAATAACACGCGCAAAGTCCGTCACTATATCGCTTATCGAATGTACTACACACGTCTTGCTAGTATCGTAATCCTCGTTTGACTCCTTTACCCCTCCGTTCGGGCATTGATTTATACTAACTATACAATACAACAAAGGACTGAGGTTTCCGAGAAACCGTAATCTGCACACCTGGTTAATTATTCCTGCGAAAGGCCAAGAAAGTCGAAAACAATAATAATGGGCTATTGTCTAATTGCAAATTTTAAACACAAAGTATAAAAAAGAAGTCCAAATGCGACAAAGGTAATAAACTGCTTTTTATGACAGACAGGTGTGCCTTCACCTTTCCCGGCATGTAACAATATTATAGATATTTGTAAGGTTTTTAACATACTTCATTGATGCTAATTTTTTCGTCAGACATGTTAAAAATATCAGTTCAAAATTGGTCTACGTGACATAAAATATTATGTAATAAATTAGCACTTACAAACTGTTCAGCCGCGTTAGCTTACGGCGGCTTTCAATATTCGATCTCAATCCAAAAATGGTTATCTATCCGGATTCTAAGCAATCCATCGATCGATCCAAAATCCGCGTTTCAATATAACATCTGGTTTTAAAATCTCACAAAAAAAAGGGATTGGTCATAAATTTGTGTCTTCCCGAACGTTTTGTTTCACGCAGCTATGTTAAGAGTTCTTTAGATTTTAATGATAATCTTTACATTCAAAGTAGTATATTTTATGAATAAACATAACATTTTTTTTATATTTATTAAATATATATTATAAACCATAATGGCGGTAGTTGACTTTTTTGAAGTACGGCAGCAGCGATCGCCAGCCGCACGTGCCTGTGCACGTGCGCAGCCTCGTCGCCCCGCCCACCTTTCACTACGCTTAGAGTATAAAAGGAGACCGCTCCGTTGTATTGGCACGCATTTCCAACGAATGTGTCGAGGAGCAAGGACCATTGGCTTCCAATCAGTACTGCTCCATAGATGTGGAACACCCGTCTTTGACGGCTAAGTACTATCTAAATAACAGACGTGGAACACTGTCCCTGACAGTCAGTACTGTCTGAATTGCGGTAGGTGTGTGGAACGCTGTATCGAACAGCCAGTACAGCCCTAAAGAGACCGTCCCGCTAACTACGATTACTTTATTACTGCTTATCACGTTGTTAACGGTTGTTTGTCTAACTAAATCGATAAATTTGTTGTAATATCAAATAAATTGTTTACGATATACCTTCTTTTATTATTTTCCACTTCTGGTCGCTAAAAATATTGTATAAATAACCTTAGGGGATTTATTAAACATTTTAGTATACACGTTCTGTTCTTCTGTAACTTAAACCTTTGAATAGGAACAGAACGCCATCTTAAGAAAAAGAAACGTCACGTCAGTCAATATGATATTATTAAAATATTGTATACATTTGATGTTTTTGTAAGCAAGTATTAGATATTTAGGTAGTTTAAAGTTTGTTTTAAAGCAAAAAAAACTAGAAAATGGAGAAATTTATTGGTAAGTAAACATTATGTAACTAAATATCTATTAAATTACCCATCATAATAATATGTATGACTAACTAACAATTTTCTGTTATAAAATTGAATCATGTGTAAACGCGTTACCACGCAGTTACACACCATTACTTACTTGCTAAAATTCTTTGTAGAATAAACAAAAACCTTTAACAAGGGAAGAAACGAGCTGGTTGGTCTCTTTAACTGAGTGGAGCAAGATAATCAACAACGAAATCACCGACGCCACAGTAACAAAATGAAAGGAGTGGAGCAACCATGCAACACCTGTGACGCCTTCAATGCCAATGTGAGTGGGTATCTGTCGTCGTAAACCTGAACAACTACATCTTAAATGGGAGAATTTGAAGCAGTACTTCAATAAGAATGGACCGAATTAAGGTAAAAAGTTGATTATTCTCGTAATATTGTAACTGGTCCAATTATTAATAGATGTAGCTTTACTTCTGGTCTAATCATTAATCAATTCGTAAAAAGAGTTAGGTGTATTGTTGGTGGTAATTTTTTTATTATTGTAATACTAGAGTTTACCCTGTGGCTGTACCGCGGGTCAACTCTTAGTACCTATCTCTGGTTTAAAGAGAAAGTGGTACAGGGTACATTGCATTAAATTTCTATGTATTTGCTCCTGCAAGATTCACTTTTATATGTCACAATCTATACAATCCCCTGTCTATCTGTAAATTACATAAATGACAAAAATTATAATATATAAATGTTGTTTACATACACGGTTAATGTTAAAATGTTACAAAATCTTAGAGCTATAATACTATCACATACAACCACAAGGACAAGTGTGTTTTATTACTTTTTAAAACAACACATTTGTTAAAAATTATAGATATGACAGATATTGTTACTTATGATGCAAGTAAGTTTATCCTGGGCCATTGTTAAAGTTCTACTAATAACTCTGTTTAGTAAGAATATAAGTATATGGTGGATAAGTTTTATTACATTTGAGTTGCAACTTAGATGTCCTAGGTCTGATTCCCCCTGTGTATTGAAACTTGCACACCGAGTCAAGATAACCAGAGTCAAGTGGTGCTGTCCAATAGTTTAAGGGGAAACCCAAACCAAAACTATTACATATACATACATAGTAGCCTCAATGGTTCAATTTTACAACTATTGCAGATGTCAATGACATTAAGATTCTGTAAACTACATAGAAAATATGATTCTAGAAGGAATTTAATTATAATATTTATTTAATTACTGCAGATTATTATATCATATTTTGTTTTCACAGGTGCCAAATGGAGGATAATAAAAAGTAATGTAGTCAAGCCAGAAATATAGCTATAGTAGGATATTATATAGTTAAGAAAAAAATATTAGAGAGTAAGATTGAAAATATTAAGTTAGAGAATGAGAAGTTAAAATTAGAATAACGAATTTGAAGGGAGAAAATGTATAAAATTGTTTGTTTTAGTCATATTAATTCATATAGTTAATTTAAAAAAAATTGTTCTAGGATGTTTTACATTTGTATATTTGAATTTTAAGTTTTTGAGTATAATGTGAATGTAAATAAATAATCTAAATGTAGCTATTACAATTACCTACATTATAAAAGTTTTTAATAATATGTAATGTACCTTTTATGTTGAAATTAAACAAATTTATAGCATGATCTGTATCTTTATTTTATCCGTGCAGGAACGGAGAAAGAATACAATTTCCTGCGGCCGGGCGGCCTGTCGTAAGAGGCGACAAAACTACCCACAGCCAGGTGGGAGAGTATTATATATAATATGCTCGACTGGATGGCGACCACCCCTGGTCTAGAGTATGACGCCATAACAACGTTGTGTTGTGTTCCGGCATTAGTGACCAGGATCCAGTCCCTCTTAAGAGAGCAGCAGCGCATTTGTAGCACCATTGGTGTCGCAAATGTCCATAGGCGATGGTAACCGCTTTCCATCAAGTGGGCCGTCTGCCTGTCTGCTGATCTCCTGCAATAAAAAAAAAAAAAAAAAAAAATATTTCTTCGACATTGTTCCATTTATATCTAGCATAATTTAAGTAAAATATCACAACACATATATTTACATGAACTTTAAGCAATTTACAAATCCCATAAATATATATTCAATAAATGTAAGTTTGTTTGTGTGAGTGGTTATTTGTCAATCACATAAAATGTTTGAATGAATTTTCAATGAAATGTAGTAGTAAAAACAGTATATAACCTAAATTAACACAGGCAATTTTTTATTTCAATATAATTAGACATATAAAACATATAAGTAGAGGCAGGTATAATATTTATGTGCATTATTAAAAATAAATTGAAATTATTTCTTGTCTATGAGTAACATTATTTTCAAAATTTTCTGATGTCACGGTAACTACACTTTCTCTTGGCAACTCTACTTCAGGGGCCACTTCCTGAATACTATAGTTTCTACAAATATTGTGAAGAGCTGCTGTAGCAATTATAACCTTTGTTATATCTTCTAAAGACAATTTCATTGTCAGTGGTATAATTGGGAAGCGATGTTTCCAAACTTCATATGTCCTGTACAAAGAGATATATATTTAAAATAAAAAATAAAATACAATTTTCTACTAGTAAACAGGTAGGACTTTCTTTAATGTTACCATTTGACCTGTGCTTTCTTAGCATTTAAGAATTTTTACATTTTAAATATGTTTCTGTGGTAAGCAATATGAGTACCTAATAATCTTAAGTGTTAGTTTTACAATTCAATTGTATTTCTAGTTTTACTATATAATAAATAGAACCAGGCCAGCAAACAACAACATTTAATAATTTAAGGTCTGCATCACAGACTGGTTGGACATTGAGAGAAAAATATCCTTTCCTATTTCTATATTCCTCACTTATTCTGGAACCTGAAATAGAAAACAATTTATTAATTTATCATTAATAATCTACATGTAGTAACAGTAACTATCTGATAACATAATTCAATATACAAAATAGTAAGTGTATACTTACATGGAGACTGACTGTGTACGTGTGTACAATCAATGGCACCATATACTCTAGGAAACTGAGTGATATTATAAAATTAGTTTGTGGTCCTAGAGCCCAGAACAATATTGTCCAATCTAGCAATAGCAGCAATATATGCCACTATCCTACATGCCGTTGATAGGGATACACCAGCAAAGTCAGCCACGGAATTTAACATTGTTCCCAAATGCATAAAATCGTAGTTAGTAAAAGTTGGTGCAATTGATGGACAGCCGTTGTTTCTAAAAATAGAATTGAATATTATTTTAGGTTATCTAATTTATAAAGCAATGTAAATAGTATTATTAAAAACACTTTACCGTCTTGACTTCACTCTAACAAATGGCATTATTTCGCTCAAAACCATTTCAACTTCAACGTGTTTTATTTATTCTAAATATAAACTCTGCATGAGTAAAATTGTGCAACAAGTTTATTCGCCGATACATTTTTCTATCGAAATCCGATAATTGAAGTAACATTTCAAAATCACTATCACTATAACTTGAAAATAATTCCATTATAACACAAGAATCTCTCAATATTGGGGGATCGCAAATAAAGATAGATTGAGTTCAAAAAAGGATTTGTCAAAATTAGAGATCGTATATTGAAAGCGTGTAGCTGTCACTTTCATACAAGTGGCAATCCAAAAACGCCGGATCGCCCTCCCAACGATGGATTGGTAAAACGGATCGACGAAACGATCTGTGGATCGAATATTGAAATCATAAAAGTCAGAAATGGATTGAAAATAAGGATTTTAGATTCGAGATTAAAGATTGAGATTGCATATTGAAAGCCGCCGTTAGTTGTTAACGCATTCGAGTGCCAAATTTAAAGGACGCGGGTTCGATTCCTGGCTGCAAAAAATATGTACCACTCAGGAAGGCTATTGATATTGTCACAATGGGGATTGTTCACAAAAAATTACCCTCTGATTTTATATTTTTATTACGTAAAATAGGGTATTTTAAGATACTAATTTGAATATTTTTTGTATTTTAAGCGTTAGTTTTTTTATAATTCGATTTTAAAATTATTTCTCCGATGACGTCATAAGGGACAAGTTTACATTGATTTCTTTGTCTAGAAATTTAAATGTCACTGTCATTACTCATTACGTATCGTGATAATTTTAGTGTTTTTTGTCGTTAGGCTTATAATTTTTTGTGTTCAACCATTATTATTTTCTATAGTTATTGTTAATTTTTTTTAACTGATCTTTAAGGAAAAATCCATGTTACAGAACTTAAATCAAATAATGTACAGCTAGATTTTTTTACACCTGAAGCAGGCAAACAGGCAGACGGCCCACCCGATTGGATTTAGTAAGGTCAAATAAAGGTCAAACGCATTTCTTACAAAATGCAAGTAGATCGTACGTTTTTTGGAATTTTAACTAGACAGAAATGATTAGGGACACTATTCCTCGAAATGGTTTTTGAAATAGCTAGATTGGAAAAAAATGAACAATCCCATAATTGGGACGTGGTAGTCCACGTGCGAATGTTGAATAAAATAAATAAAGAAACAGCGCTAGTCCTTGTTGGCTAGCATTATGCTGAGACTGGGTCCAATTTAATACTTATTTTATTTCTATTAACTTAGTTTTTCTCCAAAATAAAGTATTTTTCTGTCTTTCATTTGCGTATTGTCACAATCACCACGCGCTAACGTTGAGTGAAAATGTTGATGTCCTGTGAAAAATCTGCCCACCATGATGCTTTTATGAAACTAATATCTCTTGTTTAGTATTGGAATCGCTGGGTGTATGTAGGTTCAAAGTCACTCAAAATAGTTTAGTACTTAAGGCTTGTAGTAACGCCGATGTTTGTGAGAATTTTTCGGTCGACGGTGGAGGTTCCATAGACGAGGTCGTGTTTCAGATGCATTATTATTTTATTGGTAATAAAATAAAGTACTGAGTGTTTAAAAAAATAATAAAACTATACTATTTATCTCTCTTTTGTAAAGATACTTATAGATACTTCTTTTAAAGTGTTTGATAATAATAAAATAAAAACTTCGTTTAAAAAAACAGACTTCAAAAACTAAAAAACTAAAATGTATAAAATAACTTATTTCTAAAGCTATTATTATTAATATATATTATCTAAAACATCTTAAAGTCGGTGCTTAGTAATTTGCAAAATATAGTAATTTTTATTATGTTTTACTGAAGTCGGTTTTTTTAATCGAAGTTTTTATTTTTTATTTCTTAATTTTTTAGTGTCTGGCTATGTATGGATGGACTTAAGAATGGTGCCGCGCTTCTTAAAAAATATAGGTCCCAAGAAACGGGAACAAAAAATGTTCGTAAAATGAAAACTACTGGGCCAAACTATGTCAATTTTTTAGGGGACCACGTGGCAGGTATTCCGCGTCGAACAAAAAAAGAATCACGTAAATCGGATCATAAATCACGAATCGGCGAACATACATAAAAAAAGCAACAAAAAAAAAGTTCCCGACGAAGTGAGAACCTCCTCCTTTTTTCGAAGTCGGTTAAAAAATAAAGGGGTAAAATGGTTTTATATCAAAAATTTAGAGGTTATTTGGTGATTTTTTTTAAATTAAAATAATTATAGAAATATTAGGAAACAAACACGTTGCGTCTCATATTGTGAAGATTTATGTTTTTTTTTGGTAAATTTTTGATCAGTTATTATCAACGAAAAGTTGTCTCGTTTGTACCATTGATGCTTCTTTTATTGCTACATCAATGGTTTGCACCATATTCCGTTTGCGGTAGTAGGAGCCTTAAGCTGTTTACGGTACAAGTTTCTTGTGAGAGGTCGTCAACGGATCGTTTTGTCCTTTCACGCTACAATCGCGTCCTTAAACATGGTTTTTATATAGTACCAGATGTTTTCGACCTTTGTCATATAATGGCATTAAGCGCTGTTCGCAACGAAAGCGAAGCGATGTGTTGATGTCGCATGCTATGCTTTTTGGAGTCTCCAATCTTGCGTAGTACTTAGTTCAATAGTTCAACCAGTGCGAAAGTAGATGGCGCTATCTGCTAATTTAATACACTATTGTTTGCCACTTAAAATGTAAAGTGTTTCTCTATTGATTTCGCAATTCAATTGTTTAGTATACGCATTACAGTCATTACAACATTTAGTACAGTGTCTAACTTAGGTGTTTTATAAAAGTGCATTCTAGGTATTGCACTTGACTAGTATTATGGGAAGGCACCAGTAAAATAATAAAATTCTATTAAAACATTATTTTGCAGTACCAGATCATCCATGACATAATGACACAGCGGAGAAAGGGAAGAGGCGAACGCAGCGTCACGGGCAAATAGTGTTTAATATTTTTTTATGTATTAAAACAGGCTAGGGTGTGAAATTCATAATACCAACACAAGGTTATATCGGAATTATTAGTTATTGAAGTTCAGAAGGCTACAGAAGATCACAGAAGTGATGTATATCCCCAACTCGGTCGAGCATAGCGTTTTTTCAAAGGTGCTATCTAACCTTACCTAAGCGACGAATTCGACACTCCCGCAATCCTTAAACGGTTTTCAAAATGTAGTATTTTTATAACGCAATAATAACGTTTGCTTAGAATTTTGCATGTTGTCTAGTAATGTTACTACATATCCTAACTAATATTATACATACGAAGGTTAGTTTGTGATTTTTGCATATACTTCAGGGGTTTAAAAGTTAGGCCTATGAACTTTTAAACCCCTGAAGTATATGCAAAAATCACAAATCTTTCATCCATAGAATAAGTACTATTCCCTAGGGAATATACGATTATAGACGAAATGATGGTTCATCTATCGCATTTTATTGGCGCCACCGTTGCTGCCGTTGCAATTCACTAACAAACATATCGTCACGGGAACGAAGATGACAACGCTCTAATATTAACGTGTTGCTATCAGAGTTCCAGCTTCGCCAGATGGCGTTATGGGTATTTATGAATAGGTATTTTTAACTAAAAATTAAAGTTTATGACATACCTGACCACCTCATGAAATGCGTAACATTTTTTATAACGCTGGGGGGCTGTTTCCGGCCCCCCGATGAGCATACCGGAGGGCGTGTGGGACGCGAGTGAATCCGCGGGTAAAAGCTAGTTTGAATTAATGAATGAAAACTCTTTAGTGTTCACCATAACTTATTCGTAGACGATTTAATATGAATACCATTAGAACAATGGGCGGCCTTATTGCTTATACCTATCTCTTCCAGGCAACCCGGTGTGCAAAAAAACTTTAAAAGAAAATTTAAATAAACCAAATATTATTTAAATTTTCTTTTAATGTTTTTTTTTTTAGGTTTAACTAAATTAATACTAATTCAATCATAATTAAGTACAATTAAAGAAGAAACAAAAAAATAATAAACTACTATACATATACATAACTAAGTAAATTATATTAATGTTACGACCGACAAAAGTGGATTCACACCTGCAAAAAAAGCACACTTTCCGCATTTGGACTTTTTTCGTTTATTTTGTGTTTAAAATTTGTAATTAGGAAAACAGGCCATTGTGTACTGTATTGTTTATTATAGTCATTAGCCAGATGTGATTCATAGAAATTATTGTTACGCGGTCGAGTATTGTGTTGAGACATATTTTTATAGTTTGGTATAAAGCAATGCCCCAACTGAAAGATGGGGCAGACAAGCGATAATCGCAATCAAGGCAAGACGTGTGTACATTCGATAAGCGATATAGTAACGGACTTTGCGCGTGTTATTGAATTGTGCATTACGTTTGTACTGGTTGTGTTCAGTTATATTTGTACATGTGTTATACGTGTTTGTATAGTTCTAATAAATCCTAGTATATATATAGTAATTCCAACTGCATTTTTAATTCGAGTCCCGTAACTCGTAACATTAATGTAAATTACATATACTACTAGTCTCCATATATTATTAAAACCATTTATCGTATTTAGCGGATGTCGTTTATGATTATATTGTGTTACAGTTAAACACAAGTGGTTTTATCAGAGCATATTGTAGTTCATCGGAAAATCCTAGAGTTACAATATTTATTTAACTGGGAATATCCTTATAACAATACAATGTGTTTTTATCTACCGAATATTCAACAATATTGTATTAACAATTATATGTTTCAGAAGTTGGAATTAAACTTCGATTGAAAGCACTCAAAGTTAATAAATAGTTCACACATTTAACTTACAGGTTTAACAAACACAACCAAATATAATAGGTAAGTCCAAATCGTAAGACAAAAGATCGTAATAATATAAAACATGCATAGTCTGTCGATGTAAGATTTCCGTTCTGAATCTACACTTAATAAAGTCTCGATCGTAGTTGAAACTCAACTTACTCTGCCTCAACGGACTTATCTTATAATCGCAAAGTAAACATGGATCCCTTAATAAAAATGAATAGACCATTCATTGGAAATCTTAAACTTGTTAGCTTTAACCGAAATAGCATGGTTTATAAGAATGTCTCTGATGTCTTATTTGAAGGCCGGCCATAATCACAAAGGGATTAGCCCAAAAAAATGTCAGTGAGCAAGTAGAGGGCTGGTGCCCACCTCCGGTAACGGATCAAGCGAGGAAACGTAGCCAGCCTTTTGGGCAGCTATAGTCTTGAGGGACTGGGTAGAATACAATATAACTAGGTTAAGTTTTCTTTTATCGCATTAAGTTATTAAGTCGTTATAATGTGATTATTTCTAATATACTTAGTTGCATTTTCATATCATAAACCATTAAAAAAATACAAGTAATTAAATATCACGAGCTGATAATAAAGTATTTATTCACAAAAGAATTATATTGTTACAAGTTGGGCCACCTGCATACCTTGTTACATACCGACAAAGAAATGCCGCGCACCTGGTTTATTGCCATTCCCCTAATTCGACGTTCTTTTAGTCTCTTCGTATTTAAAACTTTGCAATTAGACAATAGCCTATTGTGCCGTTCGCAAGAATAATCAGCCAGGTGTGCAAATTACTATTTCTCGGACAGCCACTGGTGTTTCCGAGTGCCCAGCGGTGCACTGGCACGTGGTCGTTTTTTTTGTACTGTATAGTTAGTATAAAACAATGCTCGAACGGAGGGGTGGGGCAGTCAAACGATGACTACGATACGATTAAGACGTGAAGTACTTTCGATTAGCGACGGACTTTGTGCGTATTGAATTGTGCAGTGTGAA
Organism: Dendrolimus punctatus; assembly: GCA_012273795.1. Classification (NCBI taxonomy): domain Eukaryota; kingdom Metazoa; phylum Arthropoda; class Insecta; order Lepidoptera; family Lasiocampidae; genus Dendrolimus; species Dendrolimus punctatus. The sequence continues at coordinate 1,695,960 of CM022553.1, forward strand.
CTGGTTGCATCCAGTTTCATTTTGTACTTGTTTTATACGTGTTTGTATAGTTCTAATAAACTCTATAGTAATTCCAACGGCATTTATTTTAATTCGAGTCCTGTAGCTCGTAACAGTATCTTGCTAAAAAGGCATACTACACTATTGAAGAATACTTCAATGACAAAACCTCATTTACATAGCAGCTCGCTCCAACCTTTTATTCCTACTATATTTTGTATAACGTTTTTTTTTGTCTTGCCAAACTTGTAAAAATTTTATGGACATATGTCGCAGGAAAAAAAAATTTGTACATTATGTCTTTATTATAACTATAATAATATATTTCTTTCCTTTTATTTTGACTGTCTTATTGAATATGCACTGTTTTCTACAACTCCACTAATTCTTCAAAAGTCATTCTGTAACATACTTCTGTATAAAACTTATAAAAATATATCTAGATATATAAATAAATATTAAGTTGTTGTTGGTGCCTACCCCGCAAGCGACCTGGCGTGAAGTTATATATGTATGTGAATATAAAGAAAAACAATTTTTAGCTAGACGTATTGCTGGGGAGTTTCTTGCTGCTTTTTCTCCTTCACAGCAATAACACTTGCGAAGCGGTGTTCATAGACTAGGAAGTAAAATTAAAATTTAACCTAAATGTATGATCATCATAAAGTGTTCTCCGGTGGAACTTATTTTGAATTTGAATATCGCTTCGAATTCACACTATGCTCTGACCTTATGTAACAGAATACCTTAGAAAAAGTGTAAACAGTTAGAACAATGCAAAATCGTTTTTTACCTCATGGGAATAAAAGTGAATTTAGATTTGAGACATACGTCATTTTAAATGTAACAAATGTATCGGTTGAAATGTGATAAAAAGTGTAGGTTGTTAGAAGTATGCTATGAAAAATCGTGGTAATCTTATAGAGTGTAATGGTGGTTTGGAATTTAGATAATCAGCAAAATGCATGTTGGGCTACTCCTATTGCATGGTTTTGAAGAGGCGATCTAATGGACTAAGATTACAATTACCTGCGGCCTTAGGTCTGTCGTAAGAGGCGACAAAACAACCCACAGCCATGTGGTGTATTTTCCCCACTGGATGGGTACCCCCTGGTCTACAGTATGCCGCCATAACAACCTTGAGTTGTGTTCCAGCATTAGTGGCCAAGCTCAAGTCTCCCTTTAAAAAGCGGCGCGCATTGTTAGCACCTCTGGTGTTGCAAATGTCCATAGGCGATCTCAACCGCTTTCCATAAGGTGGGCGATCGGCCGCTGTCCTCATCCAGTCCATCGGGCTGAAGGGCATCCTGCACTACGTTTGTCGAGATGCGGACTCCACTCCAGTTTTAGTCTGCTCCATCGGCCACCAGCCCCGTCGTCAAATGTGGTCGGCCCTCTGCCACTTCAGCTTGCTAATTTTGCGAGCTATGTCGGTAACCTTGGTTTTCTTACGGATATCCTCGTTTCTTGTAAGAGACACTCCTAATATAGTTCGATCTATATAGCTCGCTGCAATATAAAAGCATGTAGACAAATTGAGAGGAAGAAGATTAAGTTTGTATGGGCATATAATGAGGAGGGATGAAAGTCACGTGACAAAAAGAATGTTAAATTACAAGATGGATGGGTACAGATGTAGAGGTTGAACAAAGAAAAGATGTATGTATTGTGTGTAGGATAATATTGTTACGAGCTACAGGATTCGAATTAAAATGCCGTTGGAAATACTATAGAATTTATTAGAACTGTACAAACACGTATAAAACAGGTTCAAATATAATTGGATACAACCAGTACAAACTGCACGATTCCATAACACGCGCAAAATCCCTCACTATATCGCTTATGGAATGTACTTCTTGCTCGTATCGTAATCCTCGCTTGACTGCCTCACCCCTCCGTTCGGGCACTCCTTTTATTCTATACAAATACGATATGCCTCAATGCAAAACAATAACAATGAGAATTATTTCGAGAAGTACAATAACAATACAAGGTTTTTCTTAATTGCAAACTTTAAACACAAGTAAACAAAAGAAGTCCAAATGCGGGAAAGGTAATAAACTGCGCTTTATGACAGGCAGGTGTGCATCCACCTTTGTCGGCATGTAACAATATGATGATATGGGGTATGACAAGATGTATGTCAGAGTAGAGAATTGTGGAAGGAAAAGAGATATTGTGCCGAGCCCAAATAATTGGGATATGGTCAAGGAAAAGAGAGAGAGTAGAAAGGTAATGAATGCGGTCGGGTGGCCTGTCGTAAGAGGCGACAAAACAACCCACGGCCGGGTCGTAGGGTAATCGTCCATCTGGATAGCTACAATGATGGTCCTTGGTCTACTGTATGCCGCTATAACTACCTCGAGTTGTATTCGAGCGTTAGTGGCGAGGTTTCAGAAGAGAGCGGCAGCATGTTATCAGCACCTTTGGTGTTCATAAACTTTCATAGACGATGGTAACCGCTTTCCTGTTTGCTGTAAATAAAAAGAAACCGCCTGTTAACACGTGAGTGGGCTGGTTATGAGTAATGCTCTTTAAATTGATCGTTCGACCGCTTAGATTCGATTAACGGGTCATAATGTCATTATTGGACTATAATTTCAATTAATACAAGGTCTGGACACTACGTTGGCAGTGGTCCAGAAAAAGATACACCACGAATCATTGTAGTGGAACACTTATAAGCCAATAGATGGCGCTGTGCAATAATTGAGCTCGCAATCGTTTACTGAAATGTACACAGAATATATACAAATTTTTAACAGTAATAGGATAGGCATAGGCCTGCGAGGAACAATATTGGCCTCCCTGTGTAGACGGACCAGCAGTCCATGTCGGTCCCCCACCCAGTGTTGCCAACCCCAAAAAACAAAAATAACTGCTCGCCAATAAAAAAACAGGAGAAAACAGTAGGTATAGTAAAAAAAGGCAGATTTCATACTTTCGTCATATAATTAAGGCAATATCCAATATTAATAACAATAACCGCCTTCTTAGTTACTAGGACACGCATACATTGTTATATTAATAATCACAACATAATAATATATAATAAAAAAAATATATAAATCAAAGTAAAATTATTTTCCATTGTTATTCTCAATTGCCTCATTTTCAGTATTTTCATACTCATTTTCTTTTTTAAAATCAAACATATTTAAATTAAATTTCTTCATGTGCCTTTCTGTGGCTTCAAATGAGTAGCAATCGGTTATTTCGGATTTAGTATGTAATATACTAAATCAAAAGCTATGAATGTCAAAGAAGCAAGTGAGGTGTGTAAGAATAAGCATGTATGGCGCTCTGCTGTTCGTGCCTACCCCGCAAGGGACCTGGCGTGAAGTTATGTATGTATGTATGTATGTATGTATGTAGTATGTAATACTCCTTTAATAGTTTTAGTTGATATTCTGTTGCGTTGCGTTTTATTACATAGCAGATATCAAAAAATATTTGGATAGTGTAATAAGTGGCACTGAACGCTAATTGAAAAAAAAAACAGTAAAAATTAAGAATGAAACAGAAAACAGGGGCATCAATGTGAAAACAACAAATCTACTGTTAAAACAGTAGGGTTGGTAACACTGCCTCCACCCTACATGGCACTCCCTTCATCGTCTTTCACACTACCCATCCATCTCTTAGTTTAACGTTTTTTTCTCACGCGATTCTCATACCTCCTCATTAAATGCCCATACCACTTTAATCTTAACGATACTGGAACCTGGTCTCTAATGCCGGAACACAACACAAGGTTGTTATGGCGACATACTTTAGATCGGGGGAGGTAGCCATCCAGTCTGGCAAATGCCTACCACCTGGCAAAACTAAGTAACATATACGTCTCTCACCTCGCGGTGAGGTAGAGAAGCCGGAGAGACCCAAATCTCCGGCTACCAAATGGAGAGGCCAGCCCGCAAGGGGCCGGCCACCGTCCGTCCAGGCTGGTGGTGAATGCGCGAGCGAGCCCACAGCCTGGACAAAGGACTCTCGTGATCGCTCAGGGGTTTTAGTGGGTATCCCTAACCGCGGCGTGGCAATAGTTCCCCACATCTCAACGTGGGGTGCTAGTGCCACCCCGACCCGGCGAATCCCACACACGGGCTGCGACCTTTCCCTCTCGCGCGGCCTACGGTCCTCAAACGGATTTTCCCTGAAAAAAAAGTAACATATACGACATTATGTGCGCTAGTATAGCGGTATATTACTTTTTACTAATTATATGTAGGTTAACGACTCTAACAGTGTTTAATGTTCAAGGGTATGTTGAGGTAAAATACAGAATATACATATTTATACATTGTTTTTCCTTACATTATTTTAGTACATCACACGCACGATGTCTGCAACCAATTATACATATGACCCGTACTCTTACTGACCATCTATTTAAACTCCATACATGTAATGTCAAAGGAGACGGATACGCTTGCATGCATTATTGGGCCCAATGAGAGTCTTTAAGATTTATTTTTATTAAGCGACTTCAAAAAAAGGAGGAGGTTCTCAATTCGTCGGGATCATTTTAATCTTTCTAATTCGGTAATCTATTTAGTGACGGACTTGGCGCGTGTTATTGAATCGTGCATTACGTTTGTACTGGTTGTGTTCGGTTATATATGTACCTGTTTTATACGTGTTTGTATAGTTCTAATAAACTCTATAGTAATTCTAACGGCATTTTAATTCGAGTCTTGCAACTCGTAACAATAGGAAGATATAGGATCCAGGAATTGGCAAGTGACAACAACACTCTGAAGTTTCAAGTAAAACATGAGACCCGTTGTTCTTTGTAACGTAACCTTCAACGGGAAGCATTGAAGTTTTTTCTCCGATTATTACTTTGTAAGATTGTTTCATGTCGGATTTTTTCCTTTATACTGTTTCCAAGCGTTTATTTTATTTCCGATGTTTGCACGTCTATCAAGTTATCTATTTCTTGACAGTACAGTTCACATGAAACAAATGACCCAATTGTCGTACTTTATCGTCGTCTTAAAGGCTCATGGCCCCCGGACCTTAAATTAAAAGACATAAATGAACAGTGAAAATTGGCTTAACATTCAATTTTGAAATATATACATTTTAGAGTATTGCACTGTTCAATTTTTATTTCAGTATCTACACGAAATTGGGCACAAGGTGTGCGTGACCCAACCGAGGATCACAGCTGCTGTGATGCTGGCCTGCCGCGTCGCCGAAGAGCGTGGGGAGATCCTCGGAGACCAGGTGGGGTATGCCGCCGGTATGACTGCTATGAAAACACCTGAAAGCGGTATTGTGGTGAGTAATTGTAATGATGTTCCTTATCGCACGTTACTCGGCGGGTGGCAACTAGACGGAAAATACTTAACCGCGATACTACTATACTTTAATGTTGGTCATATACTAATCGCTATTAATATTATAAATGTCTATGGTCGGATGCACATGTCTAGGTAGCGCCTACGGAGTCTACCTCATAGGTGGCGGGGAATACGGGGGACCTTTTCTACCTGCTTAACATTCGATAAGTTAAATTTGGTAAGTTCTATGGTAAAGAAAAGAGTTAGGAATGAATAAAAAAAATCTCACTTTTTTGCTTGTAACTTTTTTAATTTTTAATTTAGGGCAAAAAGTTATATAAACATATTTGTAGGCATAACAATTTGCTACAAATTATGAAATTACAAATTTTTTGTAAGAGAGTTGTTTCCGAGATATCGCGAAAAAAGTGTTTTCACCCCTTTTTCCAAGATGGCGGCCGGGGGACAAGGGGGGCGACCCCACAAAATTGAGGTTAAGCTTCTACTGACCCCCCACACATGTCCCAATAATAAAATTGCGTCCTCTAACAAATGCAAAGCTCATGTAATATTTCAACGAACTATAGGTATATGTGTTTCGTTGTTAGACATTTTTCTTTCTGTTCTAGTACGTAGTCACATAACGACTACATTAATACATGGTGTTTCATTATAAAAATCCATTGCCAAGGTCATTTTTGTTTATTGGCCTTTGGATATTATCACTACTTCAATCTACTTGCATGTGAAATCAGATTATTTTAACTGTTTCGTAGTTGACTTACGAAAATCGATAGTGGTTACTTTGGCTTGTTGCCTCACGGTTAAAACACATATGGATTCGACAGCGATTCGTTTTGTTATTTTTTTAAAGTAATACATCATTCTCGAAGTTTCAAGCAAAAACTACATTTAAACGGAAGTTTGAAACACTTTTCTACATATAACCCTTACAGATGATTTCTACATTATTCACTTAATACCGGTTAAAGTTGACCTATAGCCATAGTGGTAATTTTCTACCAGTGGAATTTTTCTACCAATGTAAATTTTCTACCAATGGTAATTTTCTACCAATTACTAGTTTCTACCAATGTCAACTTTCTACCAATGGTAATTTTTAACCAATGGTAATTTTCTACCAATGTCAATTTTCTACCAATGGTAATTTTCTACCAATTACTATTTTCTACCAATGGTAATTTTCTACAAATTACTATTTTCTACCAGTGGTAATCTCCTACCAATCGTAATTTTCTACCAATGTCAATTTTCTACCAATTGTAATTTTCTACCGATGGTAATTTTCTACCAATGGTAAATTTCTACCAATGGTAATTTTCTACCAATGTCAATTTTCTACCAATGGCAATTTTCTACCAGTGGATTTTTTCTACCAATGTAAATTTTCTACCGATGGTAATTTTCTACCAATTACTACTTTCTACCAATGTCAACTTTCTACCAATGGTAATTTTTAACCAATGGTAATTTTCTACCAATGCCAATTTTCTACCAATGGTAATTTTCTACCAATTACTATTTTCTACCAATGATAATTTTCTACCAATGTCAATTTTCTACCAATGTCAATTTTCTACCAATGTCAATTTTCTACCAATGGTAATTTTCTACCATTTACTACTTTCTACCAATGTCAACTTTCTACCAATGGTAATTTTTAACCAATGGTAATTTTCTACCAATGTCAATTTTCTACCAATGGTAATTTTCTACCAATGGTAATTTTCTACAAATTACTATTTTCTACCAGTGGTAATTTCCTACCAATGGTAATTTTCTACCAATGTCAATTTTCTACCAATTGTAATTTTCTACCAATGGTAATTTTCTACCAATGGTAAATTTCTACCAATTACTATTTTCTACCAATGGTAATTTTCTACCAATGGTTAATTTCTACCAATGGTAAATTTCTACCAATGGTAATTTTCTACCAATATCAATTTTCTACCAACGGTAATTTTCTACCAATGTCAATTTTCTACCAACGGTAATTTTCTACCAATTACTATTTTCTGCCAATGGTAATTTTCTACCAATGTCAATTTTCTACCAGTGGTAATTTATTACCACGGCTTTCTTTAAATCATATAATTTTATAGTTATGTGTAATAAGAACTTATTTTATTAGAAATTTAATCAATTTTTGGGTGTAAAAATCATGAAATTCGCATGACGTAATTCTTGGATGGCCCTTTAGGCGTGTAGAGAGCTCTTTGCAGAGGCACATGATCTCAGAACTCCACGATCCAGGCGTTTCAACAGAAAACCCTACAATGTTGTATAGTAGGACTGAATAAAGGTAGAACATGTTGTATGAATCGGACTCGCACGGGGCCCTTTCTTCTGTTGACAATACTCGATCTTACCTCATGCATAATAATGCACAATGGCACGAAGACAATGGCTCTTTACGGATATTTTAAACATTGTATAGATATTACAAAACACTTGACATGATTGTAAACAATTTCATTCTGTGTTTGGAAGTATCGATTTGTTCGTCCCTTGTGTTAACTATTTACACCTGTTGATAACGTTAATGAATGTATGTGTACCTTGTTCTTTCTTGCATGATTTTTTAAGTAAAGTTATTAATACATACATACGTAACTTCACGCCAGGTTCCTTGCGGGGTAGGCACGAACAAAAGAGCGCCATTTAGGCTTGTTCTTACACACCTCACTTGCTTATTTGACATTCATAGCTCTTGTCATGCACGTTATTGATTATATTGTTTATTTCGATGGTTAATTTAAAACAAATTTTACTTTAATATTGTTAGATGCCGACAAAAGAAAACGAACACCTGCCTGTCATAAAGCGCAGTTTATTACCTTCCCGCATTTTGAAATTGTTTTGTTTATTTTGTGTTTAGAAATTGTAATTAAGAAAACATTCTATTGTTATTGTACTAGTTTTATGGCCGTCATTAGGCAGGTGTGTTGAACTAATCCTTTGTTGTATTGTATAGTTAGTATAAAAAATGTCCGAAGGGAGGGGTAAAACAGTCAAGCGAGGATTACGATACGAGCAAGACGTAGATTCGATTAACGATATAGTGACGGACTTTGCGCGTGTTATTGAATCGTACAGTCTGTACTGGTTGTTCCAGTTATTTATACCTGTTTATTACGTGTTTGTATAGTTCTAATAAATTCTATAGTAATTCCAACGGCGTTTTCATTCGACTCCTGTGTTAGCTCGTAACAATATCTAACATTTGATTAGTGATGCCGCGAAGGTTTCTATTCGGTATTTAGCCTAATACCCAGTACCAAATTGCGAAAGATAACACTATAGTAAAGCTACGTTTTAATGGTGTTAAATGAGTTTTTTTTTAAATATTACGTTTCGGCCAGTTTCAAAACTGTCAGAAAAATTAAAAATCACTTTAAATCGCGTTTAAAACCGTTAAAACAAGTGTCGGCGCACGATTTCTCTGGAGAGCTACACACTAGTCCAGCCGGGTTGAAATCATTTTCTTGCACCGGTGTGTACGAGCAATATTTACATTAATCTTCTATGAGAAACACTCGTAGTCTACGGCCCTCCGCCAATATTCGAAATCTATCAATATTTTTATGCAGGAACGGAGAAAGTATACAATTTCCTGCGGCCGGGCGGCCTGTCGTAAGAGGCGACAAAACAACCCACAGCCAGGTGGTAGGGCATTTGCCCAACTGGATGGCTACCCCTGGTCTAAAGTACGTCGCCATAACAACCTTGAATTGTGTTCCGGCATTAGTGACCAAGTCCCAGTCTCTCTTAAGAGAGCAGCAGCGCATTTGTAGCACCTTTGGTGTTGCAAATGTCCATAGGTGTTGGTAACCGCTTTCCATCAAGTGGGCCGTCTGCCTGTCTGCTGAATTCCAGCAAAAAAAATGTCGCTATGCTTTGCATACATGGACTCATTGACTCTGAGGTTTAGGGCTTGAAGTACTAATATACACAGTAAGGTGAGAATTTGTAAAGCTTTGAAATGGGGTCTGGCTGATTCTCTACTAGGGAAACCTTGTATAGCACTACGGCCCTTTTCTGCATGCGAAAAGCGCGCTCCCACAGCTCGGTACACTATTAAAGAAAAGAATGCACAGTAGCAAAGTAGCATGACATAACTGCGTCAGTAATTAACACGAGCGACAATCTGCGCAGGGCGTAGCATGCACTCCTTATTTTGGAGCATAATGTATGTATGTGGTTTTCTAGAAATACGCTGCTGCCCTCTTAAGGGAGACTGGAACCTGGTCACCAATGCCGCAACACAGCCCAAGGTTGTTATGGCGACATACTTTAGACCGGGCGTGGTAGCCATCCAGTCGGGGAAAATGCCCTACCGACATTTTCATGAATCCGGCCTGGCAATGTCATCAACCGCAACAAACGTCTCTCATTGTAGTTATTACTGCTGTAATCAATTGGATAAAAAGCATAATAACTAAGAAATAATGTACTTACTAAGGACATGTACAAAAATGTTTTTTTTAATACCTTTTACTGAAGTAACCAGTACAGCCCGGAGGCTGGAAAGCTTGAAGATCCCTGATTATGCAGCGTTCAACTCCTAATTTTCATTTCAGTTCATGACAGAGGGCGTTCTGTTGAGAGAGATGTTCGCCTCGCCGCTCTTGATGCAGTACTCCTGCATTGTCCTTGACGAGGTAAGCTTATCAAAGTAAATATTCCTTGTGTGTAATACTGTAATGCTTTCAGACCAGATAGGGTAGACTGTACCTATGTTAGCCACTGCTGCGATATTCATAATAATGTTACGAGTCGCGAGAATCGAATTAAAATGCCGTTAGAATTACTATAGAGTTTATTGGAACTATACAAACACACATAACACAGGTACAAAAACAACTGGACGCAAACAGTACAAGCTTGATGCACGATTCAATACCACGCGCAAAGTCCGTCACTATATAGCTTATCGAATGTACACACGCCTCACCCCTCCGTTCGGGTATTCCTTTTATCCTGTACAAACACAATATGTCTCTACACAGTACTCGACCGTATAACATTAATTTCCAAGAATCAAACTTGGCTAATGCCAGGATAAAGGATTACAATACACAGTAGGCTGTTTTAGAATTACACATTTTAAACACGAAGTAAACAAAAGAAGTCCAAATGCCGAAAAGTTAATGAACAGCAGGTGTGAATTGATCTTTGTCGGTCGTAACAATATTATATATAAGTAAGTAATAAATACACCTATTGATATCACATACATAAATAACTTCACGCCAGGTCCCTTGCGGGGCAGGCACGAACGTCAGAGCGCCATTCAGCCTTATTCTTGCACACCTCACTTGCTTCTTTGACATACATAAATATATGTGAAAATATCACTATGTTGCAGGTAGTGCTTTTTTGTCGTGTTCTTAAATATTGTTAGTGATTTTGTTACTTAAGCGTTTTTATATGTTACAGGTACATGAAAGGACGCAGATGACGGACGTGTTGATGGGATTATTAAAAAAAATAGCCAAGGTAACTAATGTTATTTTTGGCTTTTATATACTTGCAGCGGTATTAATAAAAAATGCCTGTCAGCTTTTTATTTTTCCAAATGAGATCTCCCGAATGATGTCGGTCTGTTACGATTTTATAGAAAAACCACAGGATCGATTTTGCTGAAACTATTATATATATGTCGGAGGGAAGTTATAATTCGATGTATTATTGACTGGATGTATAACGTACAATATCGTTTGTTAACATTTTAATTAATTGTAAAATTTTTAATTTAATTTAATTAGATTTGTTAAATGTTTCTATAACTTAAAGATCGTTCTTACCTAATAAAAGTTATGAATGTTGTAATTTAATAAACGACCAATGAGAGCAGAGCATGTCTAGAGCGGGGTCAGCGCCCTCTATACTTTGAGTAATATCTACTTGGGTAGACTGAGGAGTTTTTGTGGCACATTGGGTTGATGGCAGCAGGTCGAGTTGGACCTTAGAGTATTTTTAAAGAAAGTGTTTTAAGTTAGAAGTATGAGCGGGTGCCCTGAACCCGCTGCTCGGTCTAAACTATGTCAAAATGTCTTTTAAATCTAAATTAAAAGTGTATAAGCCGTGGCTATCGTGTTTTATGCTCGCATTTTATCCTGATGACGCCCACTAAACCTGCAATAACTAAAGGAGATGTCGTGGGAACGAGACCGTTCTGCGACATATATATCGAGGGCTTCATAACAAATGGGTGTATACGCTGTAACGTTGCACTTGCATCATTTAAAAAAAAACCAGACATAGCTAATGTCAATCAATGTCACTGTCAAGAGAGTGACAAATAAAAAAACTGTGACGGCGGTTAATTTTAAAACTCGCTGGAACTTCAAATATAGCGACTGCTAAAAATCTATTATAAATATTACTCCACACTGTTAAAAACTTCTTTTAAAGTTATTTAAATAACTACGTGTTCCCGCTGGGGACCGATGTTACCCTTACCTACCTAGGAAAACCCTAAAAAACCAAGTCAACACATACCGACGTGGACAATCACCAGTCGAGCTAAAACAAGAGCGGTGGAACATCTGGACTTGAAGAGCAATAAAGGCTTCGACAGGCCAGTGTACCTTTTGTGTAGGGAAGTCCACCGGCTGTTACGGAACCGATTGAATGATAGTTGTCTTCTAGTGTGCATTGACCCACCTAAACTTATTCTGTGGATAAGGGGGAACACCTGACGATTTCCCTGACGTCACAACGCAAAAATGAAATTTTTTTTTGTTTACTAAAATCTATGAAATGTTACAATTTAAAAGGTCTTACCATTATGCAAGTGTACCCAAATAGAAGAGTATTTCAAATTTCAGCCTTATATAGCCAACTAAATTTGTTTTATTCACAATTTTGTCTCTTATGTAAAACTGCACTTGTCTGTACGCCCATTTGTTATGAAGCCCTCGATATATACTTTAGATGCCGAGGATGAACATAAGATACTTTTTATCCCGAATAATGGGATAGTTTCCGGGATAAAGATATCTCTCTGTTTGTTATGCTTTTACGGAAAACTTTTAGACCAATTTGGCGGACAAGGGCTATCTCTAGCAACGGTAAATTCTAACAAGATCATATAACCGGCTAGTATTTTGAAAAAATAACAATACGTCTGAGTTTTGGGGTTTTCTAATAATCATTGTGATATTATTGGTAGTTAGCATGTGTTTTCTTTTTATCGCTTACAGAAACGAAAAAACTTAAAGATCGTTGTTTCTTCAGCGACCATGGACGCGGAGTTTCTCAAAGATTTCTTCAATTTGACCGACAAGAAAGAGAGGGGTGGTGTGAGCACCTCTGTCATAATGTCGATGCAAGGCAGGACTTATCCTATCGAACTGTTTTATTCCCAAGGTACTAAGTTTCTATAGAGAGCAGCAGCGCATTTATATATTTATATAGACTTTAGTGTTGCAAATGTTCATTCGCGATAGTAACCGCTTATAAATATAAAGCAAAAAAAAATATTTTTTTAGTTAGTCCAAACGTAATCCAAAAGGTCGTAATTCAATAAAACGCGCAAAGTCCGTCACTTGTTAGATTCCCGATTGTAGGGCGGTTGGTGTTGTCACGAATGACGTTACATGGAGTTATGACGTTACACTGTATTAATATTAATAGGGATGGTTATAAATTGAGTAGTATGGAGATATGTTGCAAAAAAATATAGAACGTTATGTCTTTATATTTATAACTATAATAATATTTCTATCCTTTTATTGCGCTCTGTCTTATTGAATATGCATTTTTTGCTACAACCCATTAATTCTTCAAAAGTCATTCTGTAACATAATTCTGTATAAAACTTTAAAAAAGTACTTAAATATAAATAGAACAAGAAATATAAAGAAAAAGAATTTTTAGCTAGACATATTCCTGGGGAGTTTCTTGCTGCTTCTTCTCCTTAACAGCAATCACAGGTTGCGAAGCAGTGTACATAGACTAGAAAGTAAAATTAAATTTTAACCTATATGTATGACCTTTAAAAAATGTTCTCCAGTGGAACTTGTTGAATAAAAACTTTTGAATTTGAATTTTCATCAAGTGGGCCGTCTGTCTGTCTGTTGAATGCATGCAATAAATAAATAAGAAGCTATGTTTTTTATCGCACGTTACTCCGCGGATGGGCATGTTACCGACGCGAATATCTGGCGTCGTCTTTAATTACCCGAAAGTGTATCTGTTACCTTACTAGTATAAATGTCATGTCAAATTACATTTGAAAAAAACAAAACCTGCTTCCCTTTTTAACATTCAATGGCGTCGGTACATTTTCACAAAATCACCATTTCGCTTTGTAGAGCACGAAGCACGAACCAGCTACAGGGGATAGACCGGAAAAAAGTGTAACCGAAACCAAAAATGTCTCTCTGGAATAAAATATAATTTACCCTGACCGATAGGTGGCCCTACAACCGATGGTGCCATAAATTCCACTAGATGGTACTAATAACTTGTTCTTAATTGGAATAAAGGGAAAGACAATAAAATTAGTTTTGTAGCAGCGAGAGGTAGATGTTAAATGATACTTCAGATGGCAGAGAGTAGTATTCACTGTCTAATGCTGATGTGAAATGACCGCTTTATTTTGGAAACGGTAACCTTAAGTACAAATATTAACAAGTCGTACAGCAAGTACAGTATATAGCACAATGTGTGATCGGGACGGTTGATGTGCGAGCGAGATAGAGAAACTATTAATAAGTGTGCTGCCGCGTTGCGTTGGTCAGTATTTCGTCGTCCGCTGCGATGAGTAGACGTATGCAGCTGCCATAAGTTTCTCGGAATACTTCAGTTGAAGCAATATGTATGTTTGTATTGTTACATCCTAGGCAGCGACAAAAACAGGTTTCAGGTACAGATTTGTAGAATCACGTTTATTACCCGTCGGCATTTGAACTAATGACTTATAATATTGAAACTGTTGTAATCCTTTTATGATCGACTTCTGTTATTTACTTATTGATTGGCTTACGTTTCTAGAAAATAGCCCATTGTTTTATTGTACTCTTTTATGGCCGTTTTCGGCTGAGTCATTAGCCAGGTGTGGCGGACTAAGTCGACTACGATACAGGCACATTGCATTTGTGCAATATAAAACGATCAGCTGATTGAGGAAAGGGCAGTCGAGCGAGAACCACTATCAAGGCGTGACGTGTGTACATTCGGTTATCTGTTAGTGATGGACTTTGCGCGTTTTATTGAATTACGACCTTCTGCGTCACGTTTGCACTTGTTGCGTTCGGTTATATTTGAACCTGTTTTATATGCTTGTATAGTTCTAATGAACTCTATAATAACTTCAATGGTATTTTGATTCGAGTCCCGCAAAACTCGTATCAGTATGTTGTAGCGACCTTTAGGAGTGTAGGATAGACTTTTTTTAGAATTAGGTTTTTACAGGTGTTACAGGTCAATTATTTTGAATTTTTTATTCTTTGTTTTTCTTAATTTTCAGAGCCTGTACCGGATTATGTGAAGGCAACGGTCGATACGGTCATTAAGATACACGAGAACGAGCCATTTGGGGATATCTTGGCTTTTCTCACATCGCAAGTGAGTTTGATTTGGACCAAGTTTTTTTTTTATTGCAGGAGTTCAGCAGACAGTCAGACGGACTACCTGATGGAAAGCAATTACCATCGCCTATAGATATTTGCAACACCAAAGGTGCTACAAAGGCGCTGATGCTCTCTTAAGGGAAACTGGAACCTGGTCACTAATGCCGGAACACAAATCAAGGCTGTTATGGCGACATACTTTAAACCAGGGGTGGTAGCCATCCAGTCGGGCAAATACCCTACCACCTGGCTGGTGTGTTCCTAAATAAGAAAAGAATAAAAGAACCTCCATCTTAACCTTTGATAGAGAAGGCGAATAAAATAAAAAAATTGAAGAAGACAGTGTTATTTTCGTAATTCCCGCCGTCTTTCTTCTGGACGTGTCCCAGTAGTAACGTGTTTGATGAAGACAGGACCAAGGTATTGTGGGAGTGATCCCGGCTACTTGATTGTCCAGGGTTCACCGGTTTTCTGGACCCCAGAAAACTTAGTTTTCCTTCGAGGACTATCCGTCGACACCACTCACGTCTCTGTGCACCACATAACACGTTCAATATTTACATCAGTGGTTCTCAAACTTATTTGTATACTGCCCGCTTTGAGAATAAATTGTTTTCAGCACCCCCATTTTTTCGCCTACTTAAAAACGACTATAACGTCAAATTAAATTAATTGATTATTGTGAGCTATATTAGAGGAGATTAAACGTTCATTCTAAACGATACTTTTACTATAGCTTGCAAGAGTTAACTTGAGACCTAACCGCAGTAGGTAGGTATACAACGGCGCTGAGGTCTCAAGTTAACTCTGGTCTCTTATGATGAATGATTGTTGAAAGACAACTTTATAGTATTCAGACACAGTATCTTTTATTCAAAATAAAACAATAATAATCGATTCTTATATAAAAACTAATGTGAATCTGTTACCTCTACCCAACGCCCCCCATTTTTTTCTGGGTCTTCTACCGCCCCCCTTTCGGCCTGCAGCGCCCACAAGGGGGCGTTATCGCCCACTTTGGGAAAGGATGATTTACATTCTAAACTTCAATTTTTTCATAAATCCCGGTTTTCCGCCCCTAAGTCCCGATTTTGCTAAGGCAATCCCCGGTCCGCCTCCACCACCACATTGTAGGTTTCTTCCAGAACTACAATTTGATGTACGCTAATCCCCGATACGACCCAAATTCGGCCTGTTATCCCAGGAAAACAGACTGATTTGGAGAAAATTCGCCGCTTTTCGAGGGATGCTCTGCGCCACGAATGGGATGATTTCGGGAATCCTCTAGAGTAAAAGAAAAAGAAAGAAAACACTTTAATATGATACTGATTTAGTCCCAGTTTTGCACATGAAGGTAAAAAATATGAAACATCATGGGCGTGAGTTGTCAAAATTATCATCTTTTTGAAAACCCATAATCCACTCGCGGTCAAGGGTTCAGTGAATGCAACGAATGCTTGCTGTTTTTTTATATTTGACTGCGGAACCTTAACATGAACCCTGTATGTCTTCAGGAAGAGATCCAATCGGCTTTGGAAACTCTGCAAGTGTATGCGGAACAAAACAACGACAAGAATATACATAGGAAATATTTTCCATCGGGTTTTCAGGCGTCTAACATGCTTGTGGTGCCCATGTATGGTAGTTTGCCCCATTATAGGCAAATCAAGTAAGTTTTTACAATATAACTCAACTTTATAGCCATCCCTATTAATATTAATTCAATGTAAACTTCATATAACGTCACTCGTGTTAACGCCAATCGGTTCCGTCAGGGAGAAAGTCCACCACACATCGTCCGGCGACGCATACATTTATCACATTCGTGATGTATTGTAATAAAGTTCAAATAATCCACTAATCATTGAAACACCTTACCATCATCAAGAAAACAACTAGGGGGAGCCTACATATGTGGTCCTTCGAGCCGGATATATATCCCAATTAAATATAAAATTATTATTATTTCGAAGATAAATTTTCAACGCGACCAACTCAATTTAACGACAAAGTCCCTTAAACGTCGAAGCTTTGATTGGTTTAGCTTTGTATTCCATACAGTGATACACTCTATATAGTACACCCACTCTCAATAACGACTACAATTAAGTAATTAAAAATAAGTTATAAGTTGCCAAAATTTGTAAAAGCTGCGCTCTTACGCTACGTTCTTTTATCGCTTTATTATCCTAGCCCGTAATAAACTCGACTGTTGGTATTATGCATACCCAGATTTGTAAGAAATTCCGAAATACCGAAATTTCTAAGTACTTCCTTTATCACCAAGATGCTTCAATATCGCAAGATGTGAAAAAAAATAAGTAAAAAATACAACAAAATTACTGGCGCAGCAAAAGACGTCTGACAAAAATAACAGGCTTCTCTCCATTTAAGGACAACTCACTATAACGCCATAAATGCACAGTTCCTTCAGTGTCCTCATGTAGAGTTTACACTGTATTATAAATGCAAAAGTCTATCTGGCTGTCTGTTACGCTTTCACAGAAAAATGACTCGGCCGATTTGGCTGCGTCAATCTCCTTATGTTTTGCTAGTTGTCTACACTATATTGACTTAGACTCTTTGTAATTGTAGTGAGTTGAGCAAGAAAATAAAATATTGAAGGTTGTTCGGTCCATGCCTAGTATGCAATAGGTGGAACATCGCTTCATTAATTTTGCTGTCTACCCTCTTTCTGTGTGAGGCGACGGCCACTACAGAGCAGAGTAGGGGCAGCCATTTTTTGGTGTCTAATATCCAATATATGCAATATTAATACATATGCTAAAAAAATTGTAGCAGCGAGAGGTAGAGCTTGAATAATACTTCAGATGGCAGACACGAATATTCACTGTCCAATGCTGATGTAAAGTGAACTACTTTATTTTGGAAATGGCAACCTTAAGTAAAAATATTAACAAGTCATCCCGCTCGTACGTAGTCGTACGTACGACTGCGAGTGTGTTTGAATGGGACGGTTCATGTGCGAGCGAGATAGAGCAACTATTAATATGTGCGTTCCCGCGCTGCGCTAGTCAGTAGTTCGTTGTCCCCTGCGACGACTAGACGTATACAACACCCACAAATTAATCTTCTATATAAAATTCTCGTGTCGCGGTGTTTGTAGTTAAACTCCTCCGAAATGGCTTGACCGATTCTCATGAAATTTTGTATGCATATTGGGTAGGTCTGAGAATTGGACAACATCTATTTTTCATCCCTCTAAACATTAAGGGTAGTCCACCCCTATTTTTAAAAAAAATAGATATTTTTTATGATACAGCATTACAGCAGCAAAAATGCACAATGAAGGTGTTGGTGTAGATTCTAAAAGCTTGTGCAGGTATTTTTAAAGTAAGATCAACAGAGGAGCGCAAATTATGGGTGTGCGAAATATTTAGGAATTCGTAACTTATATATACTTTTTTATTATAGTCATATTGCAAAACCCAAATATTTCTCAAACTTTTCAATCATTTATTTGCTCAAAACATGGTATATACATATTATGTTACTTTTAGGGTTCAAATGTTTTTGCCGTCAGGCATGAAAATTGTACATACATGATTAAAACTACTTCAAAATTATACATGTCAATTTAAAATGATATAATCAACGCAATATTAATTTTTGCCTATAGAATAGTTTGATGTCGATAATAATAATTATTTATTTATGTATTTTTCATGGCTCTAATATATTTACAATATATCATGCATATATTCGTTTACTGAGTAATAAGCTTTTTGGATAAAGGAACTCGAAGTTTATTTTTAAATGAACTAATATTTTAAATCATTTGATAATTTATTAAAAATTAATATACCCATGGCAAAAATACTTGTTTTGAACAAAGTCGTTTTAAAGTTTACATTTTTAAGTTTATTATGATGTCTATTAGTTTGACAGGTTCCGTAATTATTAATAAGACCGCCTGTCGTTTTCTGTAGTTAAACTTCTTGATTCTTCTTAATGTTATGCAATAAAATCAATTATGTTCCTTTTATGTTTTACTTTATTCCAATCAGTTCCATTCCATTCTATTATATTCTATTGTTGGGTGCCAATAATCGTATACCATTTTTGGCACCCAACAATGATATAAATTACACTAATTTACTCTATTTAAGACATTTTATGTTTCAGAGTTCATCAAAGCTGCGATAAGAATGTTAGAAAAGTTGTATTATCTACAAACATATCGGAAACTAGTATAACAGTGCCTGGTGTTGTGTATGGTGAGTGCATTTCAAAACACATTTCTCTTTACCTGTTAGTATTAATTTTAGCTTTATTTGACCTTACTTATAATCGTTTGTTACATTTTAAGAAACTGCTCAGCAACTGAGTAATGAAAATGTTACCCATAAACTCCTCTTGAGGACAAGAGGTGATGGTAAAGTAACTCATAAATAACTGTCAAAAATAACCAACGAGAAGAAGTTTAAGCGACTGCTAAGAGGCAAGATGGCAAGTTTTATTAGAAACAGCCATTGATTAGGGGCTAAGAGTCTCTTATTTAAGAGATGGCTAAACCTTTCTTAACGAGATTATTATAAGTAAGGCCATATGTGTATATATTCAAGGCAGATATCCTTTTATACGTAGATCAAAGGAAATTGTGCGTAACAGTGCATTAAATTTTGAACGTTATGCTAGTGATTTAAAGTGTAATTTAGATTGAATTTTTTAAATTATAAATTGACGGATATAGGCTAAAGTAATTATATTTATATTAATAAAAATTAGACAAGAATTATCTGTGCATACATTCTCTGAAATTTCAATTTCCTGCGGCCGGGCGGCCTGTCGTAAGAGGCGACAAAACAATCCACAATCAGGTGGTAGGGTATTTGCCCGACTGGGATGGCTACTATCCCTAGTCTAAAGTATGTCGCCATAACAGTCTTGAGCTGTGTTCCGGCATTAGTGACGGCATTCAGTCTCCCTTAAGAGAGCACCTGCCTGCTGAACTCCTGCAATAAAATAAAAAACTGCTTGTGAACTGCACACATACACACACACAATCTGCCCACCTTATGGAAAGCGGTGCTGCCGCTCTCTAAAGAGAGACTGGAACCTGGTCACTAATGACGGAACACAATTCAAGGTTGTTATGGCGGTATTTTCGAGCACAGGCATGGTGGCCATCTGTTTATCAATTTTAATCGTTTTCAGTGATAGATTGTGGTTTCCACAAACTGCCATATTTCGATCCCGCCGTTGGCGTGGAGGGTTTGTCTGTGACGGCCATATCGAGGAATAACGCTATACAACGAGCGGGCCGGGCGGGCAGGACTAGTCGCGGGAAGTGTTATAGGTGAATCTGTAATATTATTTTTTATGTTGTCTTGTTTTTAGTGTTAAAAATACCGCCGTTGCAGTTTCATACAACGAATAATTCCTTTCGATGTATACTCATGACATTAAAATGTTAAGCTTTGGGACGTTTGGTCGAAATATTCAATGAAACTCCTAAATAAATTATTAAATGACCCGAATATAATTTTCTCTTATTGACATACATTATTCACAATGTTTATCTTTGTCAAGTAAATCGACTATGAATTCATGCAGAGTTTAGTAAACTCTTAGTAATATAGATTATAATAATTATGCCTACACGTTACATCTTATTTCCTTTTACCTTGCCCACCTTGTTCCTGTTTACCCTTCGCACCTTATTTCTGTTTAACCTGCCCACCTTGTTTCTCTTTACCCTGCACACCTTGTTTCTGTTTACCCTGCCCACCTTGTTTCTGTTTACCCTGCCCACCTTGTTTCTGTTTACCCTTCGCACCTTATTTCTGTTTAACCTGCCCACCTTGTTTCTCTTTACCCTGCACACCTTGTTTCTGTTTACCCTGCCCATCTTGTTTCTGTTTACCTTGTCCACCTTGTTTCCGTTTACCCTGCCTACCTTGCATGTGTTTACCCTGCCCACCTTGTTTCTGTTTACCTTGTCCACCTTGTTTCCGTTTACCCTGCCTACCTTGCATGTGTTTACCCTGCCCACTTCGTTTCTGTTTACTCTGCCTACCGAGTTATGTGAGATGGCCGTCGGAGGAAGTTTTAAAAACCAAATATAATTCTTACATTTTAATTAAATTAATTATTACAATAATAACTTAATACTAAATTATCACGATGATCAGTTATGACAGCGTGCTACCGCGATTGGAGCCGGTCAGTGTCATCCATCAGTCCGCAGGGTGGCTCCGAGGCTTCGTAGGAATCTCTCCACTCAGCACTTTCAAATCAAATCAAAGTAATTTATTGCATAAAAACATGGTTATACAATAGATCTTGTTGTTATGATAAGGTGTTTTCTTTGATTTTTTTTGTGTGAGAAACAACAGTGTTGCCTCATATGTGTGGAAAACCGTAGGGTTACCACACATAACCTTGTTACCGTTTACCCTGTTCTTCTTATTTCCGTTTACTCTGCGCACCTTGTTTACGTTCAACCTGCATTTTTAATTTTACACTGATTTAAACTCTTATAATAGCTGTATATGATTTATATTCAGGTTGTACACAGAGGAGGAATACGACAAGCTTCCTCCGTCGGTTCCGCCTGAAATGTGCAGGAGCGATTTATCCTCGATGATATTGCAGTTGAAGGCCTTGGGCATAAATAATGTGCTCAGGTGAGTGGTTTTGATTTAATAGACAAGTCAAATTCATGTGTAATTTCATATTAAATAAGAAATGGAAACCATAAATAATTGATTTTAGAAATTTTGTCTGCAAGTCTTTAGCGAGCTTTGTAACGATTCATCTAATTACATTGAAATGTTTACTAATAAAAACATAAAATATTGTAAAGAAATAAATATCAATATATCAAATTGGGCTCTTGGGAAATATATGTATAACGGCCCACTCTTGAACCGATCACAGACAACCAGACCATAGCAAAGAACATAAGTTTGTTTACAACATTTACTTTTTTTATTACGTGTATGGAATATACTTCATTATAGAATATTAAGGTACAGTTGAAATAGTTTAAGTGTAGAACGAAATATATAAGATACAGTTGAAGAAGCTTAAGCACAGAACAATATTATGATACAGTTTAAGAAAGTACAGAAACCAATAGTTAAGATACAGTTGAAGAAGTTTAAGTACAGAAAATAATCGTTATGATTCAGTTAAAAAAGTTTAAGTTAAGAAACCAATAGTTAAGATACAGTTAAAGAAGTTTAAGAACAGAAACCAATAGTTAAGATACAGTCAAAGAAGTTTACGTACAGAAACCAATAGTTAAAATACAGTTAAAGAAGTTTAAGAACAGAAACTAATAGTTAATATACAGTCAAAGAAGTTTACGTACAGAAACCAATAGTTAGGATCCAATTAAAGAAGTTTAAGTACAGAAATCAATAGTTAAGACATAGTTAAAGAAGTTTAAGAATAGAAACCAATAGTTAAGATACAGTTAAGGAAGTTTACAGAAAAGAATAGGTGGGCTAAGTAGATATATAACTCTATTCATTTTTAAGGTTTACATTTCCAACCCCACCGCCAGCGAAATGCCTCCTCTCGGCCCTCGAAACCCTATACGCCCTAAAGGGGGTGGACAGAGTTGGCAACTTGACCCAAGACTTTGGCACAAACATGGCCGAGTTGCCATTGAGACCCATGTGCGCTAAGATGCTCTGCAATAGTGGTGAGTTTGTATAAATACGTTGTTGTGAGTGTGTGTATACTTTGATATTTTCAAAATAAATTCACGTCTTAGAATCTTGTCCGTCTGTCCATCCGAAACTACTGAACGGATATGAGCGAAAGTGGACACTAGCTTACTTTTTTTTTTAATTTACTAATCTACAGACTCTAGTTTCGTACCCTTTTTATAACTTAATTATTGTTAGAGTTTTTTGAATTTATACACGCTTATTGTTTGTGCTATTATGTGTGACATTAATTTTATGACTTTTTTTTTCAAAATCATAAAAAAAACTAAGATACGTTTCTTACGAAGTAGTGAGTAGTTCCTTTTTTTTTTCAATATTTATGGCTTGGCAACTAGACCTTTAAGCCAAGTGAGAGTTTATGTTCAATCCGCTCCATGACATGTTTTTTTTTAACAACAATACTACGGACTCGAGGTACCGTACCCTTTTTACAACTTGATTATTTTTACAGTTTTTTTGAGTTTTTGGAACGGCTGGTAACAGATATATTTATATTATCAGTAATGTTTTGAGAAATTAGGATACATCGAAGTAAATAAAGAGGAAAATTTCGAAAACATATTTTATATTTCCATAAAACGCCTTTTATGAGCTTTTCTTTTAGAATCTTTCAGGGGACAATTTCTTTTCAAAGACCAGCAGTTATTAATTGTTCAAAATATAAGATATGCTAAAATCATGAAAATACAAGCACATTGAGAACTTTCATGAATATATTCGTAATTTGGGCACATGAAAACGTAAAAATTTGCGATGATATCCAGGGCAACAAAACAAAACTTTTTTTTACATACATACATAATTTCACGCCAGGTCACTTGCGGGGTAGGCACGAACAACAGAGCGCCAAACAGGCTTATTCTTACACACCTCACTTGATTCTTTGACATTCATAGCTCTTGTAATGCACGCTCGTCTGTTTTTAAGACTCCTGACATCACCTTCTGCTAATACACGATCAATTTGATCATGGAAGGTGTGTCGTGGCCTTCCGCGACTTCTGCATCCATCCACTTTTGCATTGTATATCTGTTTAGTCATTCTTTCATCATACATTCTTTCCACATGCCCGAACCGCCGGAGCATTCCTTTCCTTACCTTCACCCTGACACTCTCTTTCAGACCGACTCTCTTTCTTCCTTCGGTATTACGAACGCGGTCCGCGAGCGTCACTCCGCAGATTTTGCGCAGTGCTCGCATCTCGACTGCGTTTACTCTACTTTCGTGCTCTCTATTCCATACCCAACTCTCGCTTCCATACGTGAGCGTAGGTACCAGCACCGCGTTGTGTATGGCAAGCTGGGCCTTCTGGCTGAGGTTCTCAACACCTAGAAGCTTACCTAACGCTCCATTCACACTATTCCCCAAATTTACTCTTCTTTCTTTTTTTTTGTAGTCCTGTGTTATTGTTGGAAATTTGTATATTGCATAGCGCCATCTATTGGCTTGTATGTGTTCATTCACAACTTATTTAACAACACCTTTCAGGCGAATTCGGTTGTATAGACGAAGCGTTGTCTATAGCGGCGATGTTGCAAGTGGACGGAGTGTTTTCAAAATTCTACGGAGGGAGGGAGAATATCGCCGCGAAAATGTCGCGGAGAAATAATTTTGAAGTAAGTACAAAGTGTCAAATTTAATTTCGGTTGAGGGTATTTTGGAAGAACTTTCCCTTTATAAAAGGAGTGACAGGTTTCTCAGGAGCAACCGGACTGGTTTCCTAGACGTATAATTAAAATGTGTTGTACCTTATTTCATTAGAAAACCATGTATCATTTTCATTTTCTACAAGAACTTGGCTAAAAATAGAATTTGGCCATAAATGTTTGACATTGATATAAGCTCTATTACGATAACACTAGAGATTTTGGCGGGAAAATGTGTCACTGTACAATTCTATAATCCTGTTTATAAGTGAATAATGTGAACAATACTTGTACGATATTTATTGTTTTTAACGAGTAATATATGCATTTGTGTTTTATTCCTCACAATATCAGGCAAAGGAACTTAGTCCATACAGCTTTGATGTTTGACACTTGACAGTGACATAGTAGACGCCTAGATGTTTCGTATCGATATTTAAAAATACATAGAATAACAGATATCCAAAACGAATAAACAATCTATCAAACAACTAACAGAATATTGTGCACGTATTGAATATTGTGCATGGATATTATTCCTATTCTTTTAATTTATTTATCGAAGTTTTTATTACATACTATTGAATACAATGTAAGAAAACTTAACTTATTTGTATTGTATTCTACCCATAGTCCCTCAAGACTATAAGTAGAATACTGAGCCCAAATTACCGTCTTCTATGGGTAAGGTGCCCAGAAGGCTGGCTACGTTTCCTCGCTGGATCGCCATACTGATCCGTTGGCCGAGGTAGTCACCAGCCCTCTGATCACCTGAAGACTCGATGAGTCGTTTTGATAAATTTTGGTACAGGCTCATGGCCTCAGGACCCCACGGTCCAAGCGTCTCGACAGCAAACGGCACAAACATATAACTCTCACTGAGGGTTGCATATTTCCGCCGCTTCAGTGATTCCGCTGTTTCCGCCGCCGAACCGGCCGATCTAGACGTGTTTGGTAAATGGGATGCGGCCAACGTGTCTACGCAAGTCGCATCCCACACCAAAGGATTGCCGCGCTGCCAGGGAATTAGAGTGATTCCGTCAGGGCGCCTGCCATCATCACGTGCAATACCGTTCGGCTCCAATAGAGCCGGCACGTGAGCGGTGGCAAGCGCCCTCCGCAAGACATCATTCAGGGCGGCGTGGCGTGACCATCTGCCGGCACTGCGGCGGCAACAAAGACCGTGGTATCCCGGGTCGATTACCTCTATTCCACAGACACATGTGTGTGGTGCACATATGCGAGAACCTAAGCGCAGGTTTATAGCCAAAGAAAAGGATGTATTATCCATTAATGTACCTATGTTTGGGGAGGGGATAGCTTGGAGCCAAAAACCAGACTCTTTGCGAGAAACAGCAAGGATGCGGGCACGTCCTGTAGAGTTAGTTGAATTTAGAAGTTCTGTGTTTAATCCTCTACATATAGGTTCATCCCAGCATCGTTGCGAATTCATGATCGTGGGAATGTCTTCACTAGGGCAGACCATTTTCCAGGCGTTTAGTGCTTCATTTAAAAAGGATGTATTGACATTATCCCAGTGTTGCATAATTTTTTTAAATAACGAGCCAGTGCTGTAGGCGGATGAAAGAAAAGCCGGTAGAGCAACGCTAGAGATTTTGCGGATGCCTAAACCTCCATACCTAATGGGTAGGGAAGCTTGGATCCAGTTGTTGTCTGAGAGTTCTGAATTTAAAATTTGACTAAGCACATCTTTAATGCGATTATCTAGTGGTTTTATAAGATTAGAAAATTTCCAAAGCGGGGCGCATCGTAAGATATATGTTAATTTTGGTACAAACAGACAATGTCGTATAATATGATATGCAATTTGAGAGTGAATATCGAAAAGTTTAGAGTATGACAGATCAAACGCGGCTGATTGCTCAGACAGATAATTTGGAATGGCCTCATCTAGAATAGGGGCTCCAAGCAAGCGAAGAGAATCTCCAAGGTCTCCAAGGTCTCTCCAGGACCTTAATACCGGGTGCGACGACATTAAACATATTGCTAATATTGTCGCTTTCGTTTTTAGACAGGCTATCGGACAAGAAAATTTCGCATTTGGAGAAATTTAACTCTAATCCTATTGAATTAAATTTTGATATCAGGGTAAGTAGGTCCTCGAGTACGGTTTCTGCGTCACCGCCTAGAGTCCCATCGTCTAGATACCACACATTGAATTTAGATTTGAGGGATTCGATGATCGGATGGATCGCCAAGCTGAAGATGGCCGGACCTAGCGTGTCGCCCTGTTGACAGCCCACAGATGATAGAATAAGGTTGTTTTTATACATAAGATTTGTGGGTATTGAATAGCTTTCATAAAGGTAATTTAATATTTCTGGAATATTAGATGTTACTTCGTGTAACATGACGGACCTGTCGACAGAGTTAAAGGCATTCTTTACATCTACTTTTAAAATAACTTCTCCGCATTTATTATTTATGAATGACCGCAAAGAATGCACGGCTGCTTCACAGCCTCCTTTAGAGCCGAAATGGATATTGAATGCAGTAAAATATTATTATTATTTATTTATTTAATTCGTTTTGGAAACATACATATGCCAATCAATTGCCCATTAAAAATAAATTTATATAATAAAATTGGCTCGAACAGTCAATTACAAAAAAATGCAATTATATTACATTATCATTCGATAGGTACAAAAAAGTAGCTTAAGATTATTAATATCTTAAATAAATTGACAGGGTGCCAATTATTAAGGATGGTGCCAACAATGGCACACAATTTACGTTATATGCGTATATATAATTTTACAGGTGGCTGAAGGCGATATCATAATGTATCTAAATATATACGATTCATATATGAAAATAAAAACATCACTAACAGACGAGAGGAGGGCGACGAAAACGTGCAAAGAATGGTGCCAAAAGATGTATATCAATTACAAAGTTATGGAAAAGGTGAAAATCGCTTTGGGCTTATTTTTCAATTAATCATTAAAATCAATTAAAATGATTCCAAGCATGAAAGAAAATTTAAAAAAATCAATTGGGAAATTGACATATAGTGCGTTCCACTAGTCGCTCGCGACGCTCGAAATGCTCTTTCGATCGTTGCACACGATGACCGCGTTCAAGGAAAACTTCACTACAGTTCTGAAGCTTTGTGAACATATGGACGAATAACATAATGACGAACGTTGTACAATTAAAGATTTTTGAAGTGATAACTTCTTATGGGAGGGTAAGCCTTTTCGTTACGTAACACGTCACGGTGTCAATCTGTCTGGCTTTCCTTTCTTTCACGCAAGTTATCACTTCTGTCAAGCGTCCCGAGATGCACATGATTTGAAGTGATAACTTCTTATGAGAGGGTAAGCCTCTTCGTTACGTAACGCGTTACGGCGCCAATCTGTCTGGCTTCCCTTTCTCTCATGTTAGATTAATTTATCACTTTTGTTGGGCGTCCCGAAACGTACACCATCTTTTTGAAGTGATAACTTCTTATGAGAGGGTAAGCCTCTTCGTTACGTAACTCGTTACGGCGCCAATCTGTCTGGCTTCCCTTTCTCTCATGTTAGATTAATTTATCACTTTTGTTGGGCGTCCCGAAACGTAAACCATCTTTTTGAAGTGATAACTTCTTATGAGAGGGTAAGCCTCTTCGTTACGTAACGCGTTACGGCGCCAATCTGTCTGGCTTCCCTTTCTTTCATGTTAGATTAATTTATCACTTTTGTTGGGCGTCCCGTAACGCACACCATCTTTTTGAAGTGTTAACTTCTTATGGGAGGGTAAACCGCTTCGTTACGTAACTCGTTACGGCGCCAGCCTGTCTGGCTTCCCTTTCTCTCGCGCAAGTTGTCACTTCTGTCGGGCGTCCCGAGACGCACATGGTTTTATTTTTTTTATGTATTACTGATTCAAGATTAAGTTATAATTCGTATCACGGTGACAATTTGTGGTAAACTAAATTTGTTTAGCACAATACGCATTTCTAGAGCGGTGTTCGAAATCGAAGTGGAACCCCCATGTTTTGTACCATAGTTTTTGATAAGTTGTTGTTTTTATCATTTTTCTGTGTATTTAAAATGAGATTCCAAAATAGAGATGTGAAATAAAAGATGTATTTTTTTCCTCTCTTCAAAATTATATCTAATAATCAATAATTAAAGCTTCTAAAGTTATTGCCGATCCCATTTATTTAACAAGCGGCCTGACTATAATGTTCGCTTATAACGACCCATCTGAAAGACTCTCTATCAATACATTGACAAAGATACAAGTTTCGAATGAACCAAACATTTGTGTATTTCATTAATGTCGTCACTGCCTAGTGGAACGCACCCATACATACTTAAGCTAAATTCTATTTGACGTTACATATTTAACCATAATAAAACCGAGTATCTTTCCAGGCATGCGAGATAAGAAATAGTTTGGAAAAACTAGTTAAAGGAAAATTCGGAATGGAAAATCGAGTTTACGAAGGACCCGACTTGGGGACTGGTATGTTTCTTTTATTTTTGCTTTCATTTGTTTGTTGTATTTTTACTTACATTAGCTTCTTCCCGCGACTTGGTCTGCTTGGAATAGGTAAAAAAAGCAAGTTAAAAAAATCCTTCATGAAACAGTCTTCATTGGTACTCCCCCTATTGGTCCTATTGGTCTTAGTGTGATGATATACAGCGTGTTTCAGACCTTACGACAATAAATCAGACCACGTTTTCTTCATGACGTACTCTGCCCAAATACAAAAATGAATCAAGGTAACTTCTTTGGTTTAGCCTCAGGACCTCATTTTTCATTTCAGAATATTACAACAACATGTATCAGTTATTGTGTCAAAATCGGTAGGTTAGTGACCAAATGTATCATGTTGCCAGCTCGTCTCTTCATCATTCAACGCGGAAGTTGTTCATTCTTACGCTCTCGCTCGCGAACCAATATTTACAAGATGTTCTGTTTTTATTCCCTTTTTATTGTAATTAATTTGTTCGGAAATTTCAAATTTTATTTTTGTCATTACGGTTGATTTAATGGTACCAAAAAATTTGTATGGAGTACGACCGCTAAAGCTATCATTTATTGTCATTTGAAATGAAACACGCTGTATATATATTTCAAATCAGACCAATAGTTCCTGAGATTAGCACGTTCAAGAAAACAAACTCTTCAGCCTTGTATATTAGTAGAATAAAATAAAAATTTAGGGTCTTACTTATAAACGTTTCTTAAATGTAAAGCAATTGATTAATGAAAATCTTACCCATAAACTCCTCTTTAGTCGAATATTTTGGGTACAACCTACGTTTATCATTCATATTTCGTTGATCTGTGCTCCTCTCAGGTAAATAACCGGTAATACACGTTTATAAGTGAAAAAAAAGAGATTCCTTGATTAAGGACTGATTTTGATTCTCTTACTTAACAGATGCCTAATCGTTTCTTTACGAGATTATTAATAAGTAAGGCAGTTATTATATCAACTATCACAATAGTAAAATTACAAAAGTATTGGAGTTTAAATAGTATAAGTAAATAAGTATTGGGTCGTTTTCGTCTTACGCCAAAAGGAAAATCAGCGCTGTGTCGGATATAATTCCGGCACAATATAATATAAAATAATGAAAATCTTAAGATACCTTAATATTGTTACATACCGACAAACACCGCACACCTGCATGTTGTAAAAACGAATTCTTTTATTTACTTCGTGTTTAAACTTTTAAAACATCTATTGTTATCGTACTTATTTTATGGCCGTGTCAGATAATCCTTGTTTTTATTGCATTGCGTCGAAGCTTGCCAGATGTGCATGAACCGGGCCCATTTGTCGGTATTATACAGTTTAGTATAAAATAATGCCCGAACGGAGGGGTGGGGCAGTCAAGCGACGACCACGATACGAATAAGTAGTACTTTCGAATAGCGATATAGTGACGGACTTTCTGCTGGCTGTGTCCAGTCATATTGTGCCTGTTTTATACGCGTTTGTGCAGTTTTAATAAACTCTATAGTAACTCCAACGGCTTTTTGATTCGAGTCCTGTGTATCTCGTAACAATTGACAGGGTGCGAATTATTTAGGATGTGCCAATAATGGCATATTTGTGGGGTTTTTTTGTAGCTAAATGCGAGCGTATTATGAAGTGCGTCTTGTCAGGTTTCTTCGCTCAAGCGGCGTACTTGAGCGTTGATTCCTCTTACCGGGGCATCAGAGGCGCAACACTACATATAAGTCCGGACAGTTGTCTGTTCGCCACGCAACAGCCTAAGTGGTAAGTTCAAGAGTTGACCTATACTTATTTATTTAGTTCAGGAGTTCAGCAGACAGGCAGACGGTCAACCTGGTGGAAAGCGGTTACCGTAAAATGGGGGGAATCGGGACACTTTTTAACTTCGACATTGATTTTTATCGTTTCTTTTTGTATTTATAGTAATAAAACAGAAATCATAATGGTTCCGGTAGTTTAAATTTTCATTTCTAATGCATTAAGATAGAGTTTATTGAAGAATAATCATAAAAAGTTACAAAAACTCACTTGTCCCTATTCACCAGGCGTTGGGATGAATCGGATCGCTTAAGGGTTTAGAGTTTTTCCCTAGGGCTGACACTTTCATACTATAGGCAGGTACCTACAATACCTACCTGGTAGTTATTGTAGGTACCTGCAGGTTTTAGGCTAGGTACGTAGGTACTTGACATATACCTACCTTTTTTAAAGTGTCAGTCATCTAATATATTATCATAAATGACCCAATATTTTGAAGTACGTTTTTTTTACAATACTTATGACAGGATGACTGAGTGTTGAAAGAATGTAGAAAAAATATTGCAAGCTCAAATTTAAATCCTACCGCAAAGTGTAACACGTAACATCAATGTGTATATAATGGTCGCAAATAAAACTTGAGGGTTGTCCCAAGTCACCCCCTAGACCCATTTCCCCCTGTTTCACGGTACCATCGCCTGTGGGCATTTACAACAACAAAGGTGCTACAAATGCGTTGCTGCACTCTTAAGGGGGACTGGTTGTTATGGCGACATACTTTAGACCAGGGGTGGTAGCCATCCGATCGGGCAAATGCCCTACCACCTGGCTAACCTATACAGTAAATTTATTTATTTTACCACTGTTAGTTATATGTTTAATAATTGAAGACGTGAGTGAGTGGATGGTGATGTGTCGCATATTCGGTTTCTTGCTTTTTTTGCGTAGATGAAGGTTAAAATTCGATACCAAAAGACTACAGACCTTAGACCATAGATATAAGGCATATTTAAAAAAATAAAAATTTGAAAAAGGTGTTAAGTTCAGTTCAGTTTAAAATAAAAGTAAAACTTTTATCTCGATTTACTCAGAATTGGAATTATGCGACTTATCACCTTCATCCACTCATGTCTTCAATGACTTTCCTGTATGAGGACAGGCAATATTCCTAACTAACAGAGAGTTAGGAATCTGAAGTGAAATAAGTTTGATTCAAAATCTAAAGAGAAACAATGTATTGTTACGTATTTGTGGGATTCGAATTTAATAATGCCACTGAAATTATCACAACCTTTATTATTGTAAGGTTGCTCATATTTTTTTTAAATTTACTAGTGCATTAATCGTTCGAAAAAATCTAAATGCATTAGTACACTAAAAAAATTATGACCAACCTTTTAAAATTCAAAATTTGAACTGAAACTTTCAGAAACTTATTATTTTTTGGTCTGTAAAATTATTCTGTAACGAGAAAAAAATGAATAAAAAAATACAATTTTTAGCGATTTTGTAATCTTAAAAAATTTGGAGCCAAGTGTTAAAAATTTTTTGAGTTGTCCTTTGGAGTAAGTTCTTAAAACATCGAAATCTAACAATTTTTCACTTGAGACTCAAAAAAATAGTCGAGTTTTTTGCGTCACCCACACACACATAATGTACAGTTCTTATTATTTATTTCTTTAGCCTTTTAAAAGGGGCCACCACAAATTTGTGGTCAAATAATTGATAATTGAAACGAACGTTGAACTGATGTTATACTCGATATGTATGTAATGTTAATACCGAGGGTGGACAAGGGATACTTTTCATCCCGGATAGTGGGATAAGTTTTGGGATACAATTATGTAATCGTTATCCCAGATGTAGGATAGGTTTTTTGTGATTTGCCATTTTTGTCGACAATGGATACTTTTTATGCCGGATAATGGGATAGATGTGTGTAAACGTTATCCCAGAAATTACGATAAGTTCGTCAAATTAGTCGATTTCATAGATTTGGTCGATTTGATATTTTTGGTCGTTTTGGTAGATATATATTTATTTTAATACATACGAGTAGACAATGGGCACAGATACTTATCATCCGGGAGATGGAATAGTTTGCGATATAAAATGAGGTGAATCTTCCGAGGCAAATAGCAGTAACATAAAAGTTTAATACAATGTATATATGTATAACTATATATAATAATAATAACACAATAAAATATAATAATAATATAGTATAATATACTTGTGTTATTACAAAGAGTGGATGAAGAGTAGTAATCTGTGGTGCTTTCTGAGCTTGTAATTACATTAAAGAATTTTGAGAAAAGCCTCCTTTTAACTGAAGTTGGTCGTTTATAATATTTTTTAAAAAAATATGTATATGTTTTGTTTCTAGGGTGATCTTCGCGAGTGTTCAAAGTACTGGTGACAAAACCTACATGAGGGAAATGATGACAATACAGAAGGAATGGTTACTAGAGATAGCACCGCATTATTATAAAGAGACTTGATAATAAATATTTATTATAAAGTTTTTATTTTAATCAATACCTACAGATAAATAAAAAGTGTCTGTTGGTAATGTCAAAATAAAAGGTGAAAAAAGTTCAGATCAGGAGGTTCCGAAAATGCAATTTTTAGACTTTTTGTCTGACTGATTTTCCGGCTAATCTCCGATTTTGATGGGATTTTCACTGGCAGATGTCATAACGAATAACTTAGGCTACTTTTTTAGGGCTCTGAGAAAAATATTCCACGCGTACGAAGTCGCGGACACAGCTAGTACTGTACTGGTCTATATTTTAATGTTATAAAGTAGCGGTTCTAGCAGACGTTGTCCTGCCCTGAAAAAAATAAATCTAGAAGCCGATTTCAGCGCCGTCTACTGGACATAATTGTGAATCTAAACATCTAAACCATTCTAGCATGTCGATGATTTGCAGTGAACATCAATTCCCTGTCAACTGCGCAACAAGGCGGACCTACAAACCCAATTTATTAAAAAAACTGCGAATTTTCTTCCTAATAGACCACATAGTTGTCCGATTAATATATATAAATTACGTGTCACGTTGTTTGTCCGCGATGGACTCCTAAACTACTTAACCGATTTTAATCAAATTTGTACACCGTGTGCAGTTTGATCCTTGAAAGATAGGATAATTTTTATACCGTTGGAACCGGTAGGTGGCGCTGAGATCGGGTTCTAGAATCCTCCTAATTTCTCCCGGTGGGGGAGCGATTTTGGTGATTTTGTTTTTGTGTTATGAAACAAATTAGGAATTCAGAAAATATGGCGATACGAAGTTCGCCGCATCATTGTAATAAAGTAGCTCAGCAGTGTCCACTTCGCTTGGGTGTCATTAAAAAACACACGCACAAACATGAAATACTAGCTTCTGCAGCCTTCATCCGCGTGTAATAGCTAAAAAATGAAAGTTAAAAAACCCCTGATTTTGAAACATTCTTCCTTGACGCTCCATTCCTATTGGTCATAGCGTGATGATATATAGCCTATGGCCGTCCCCGATAAATGGGCTATCTAACACTGCAATATTTTTTCTTATCAGACCGGTAGTTCTTGAGATTAGCGCGTTCAAACATACAAAATCTTTGGCTTTATATATTAGCATAAGAAGTATAGTAGTAGACTAAGTCACTCAGGGATAATATAGCTATCTAATGGTGAACGAATTTTCAAAATCGGTTCAGTTGTTAAAGGGAATACTTCGTACAAACTTAACCGCTTCATAATATTACTAAGACATGCCCGTGACTCCGTCTACGTTTGACTTAAATTTTCGCGGGATTCCCGGGATAAAGTACCGAAACATTTACAAAAAGCATGTAAGCTATTGTCTTAGTGAAAACTGTATCGGAATAAGTTAATTTTTATGCACTCGATAGATAGATACTGTTACGAGTTGCAGGACTCGAATTAAAATGCCGTTGGAATTATTATAGAATTTATTAGAACTATACAAACACGTATAACATAAGTACAAAAATAACTACACAACCAGTCCAAACGAAATGCACGATTCAATCACACGCGCAAAGTCCGTCACTAATGTCTTGCTTCGTTTGTTGCTATCGCTCGGCTGCCTCGTCCCTCTATTGGGGCATTGCTTTATACTATACAAATACAATATGTCGACTGCTTGGACTGAATCCGAGAATCACACGTGGCTAATGACTACCATAAAATATTACAACACAAAGGGCTGTTTTTCTAATCAGAAATTTTAAACACAGTAAACAAAAGAAGACCAAATGCTGCAAAGGAAATAAAACGTCTACAGGTATGCAGGTGTGAATTTGTCTTTTGTCGGCGCTCAGGTCGTAACAATACTAAAATGATAGCTTAATTTTAGCTTGGTGTCCCGGGAATTTCCAGTCAAGCGTGGACAAAGACGCGGGCATATCCTAGTAGTATATATAGTTCAAATTTAAGTATACAGCGTGTTTCAGACCTTACGACAATAAATCAGACCACGTTTTCTTCATGACGTACTCTGCCCAAATACAAAATTGAATCAAGGTAACTTCTTTGGTTTAGCCTCAGGACCTCATTTTTCATTTCAGAATATTACAACAACATGTATCAGTTATTGTGTCTAAATCGGTAGGTTAGTGACCAATGTATCATGTTGCCAGCTCGTCTCTTCATCATTAAACGCGGAAGTTGTTCATTCTTACGCTCTCGCTCGCGAACCAATATTTACAAGATGTTCTGTTTTTATTCCCTTTTTATCGTAATTAATTTGTTCGGAAATTTCAAAATTTTATTTTTGACATTACGGTTGATTTAATGGTACCAAAAAATTTGTATGGAGTACGACCGCTAAAATTATGATTTATTGTTATTTGAAATGAAACACGCTGTATATGCCAGCCTTCTGGGCACCTTACCCATAGAAGACGGTGATCTGGGCTCAGTATTCTACTTATAGTCTTGAGGGACTATCGGTAGAATTCCATACAAATAAGTTAAGTTTTCTTACATTGTATTCAATAGTATGTAATTTTATAATTTTGAGTATATATCTAAATCTACGTGGGTGGTCTGAAAAGTTTCAGACAACAAAGATACAAGTCATTGTTTCGGAAATTTTCTTTTTCAACAGCCTCCTTGTAACACTACACACTTTTCCCTGCTCCCGTCTCTGTAACCTGTCTAAATAGTAGTCGGCGTTTTTCTCAGCAAAATAATTGTCCACGAAGGTGATTGCCTCTTCATTTGACGATCTCTGTCCTCCGAGTGCAATTTTTAGATGAGCGAAAAAAGAAGTCACTAGACCTGGCGAGTAAGGCGGATGATCAAGCAGTTGAAACCGTAATTCGTGGATTTGTGGAGATATTAGACACCTCCGAATCTACAGTGGATATATGAAAATCCAGTACACATGGGTAGTAGACATTTTAATTCCACAGGCAGAGCGTTATAAAAGAACACATTAAACTACAATAATGGTATTGATGATTTGGTGGTTTTTGCCGGGAAGGAAGTGCTTTTTTATATCTCTCCTAATATGACAGAATGGTTTTTCCTTTTTTGTTAGTGATGTGACGCGCAACTAGTGCTGTGCACGTAGTGCTGCCACATATTTTCGCCATGGCAACCGCTGAAGTGTGAGACGTTGCGTTGTCTTGGTGAAATAGGATTTTGTATCTTCATGTTTTGGTCGGAATTTCAGACCACCCTAGTACATAGTTTACATTAAGTAAATATAGTAGCAAGTAGTTGCTATCATTTACTACGCAGTGCGTAACCTCAATGGAGGAGGTCACTCGAATCTAAGTTCAGGCATAAATTTGTCTAATTTTATGCCTATGACGTCATGACTTTGCGATTTATTGCCTAGTTATTGGAGCACGAATGAAAACAAATAGTATTTAGGTTGTAAATACTGATTACGGTATTATATCAATAATGCTTGCACCCAATATGCACATCTATATTTTCTATATACGTATATATTAGGGTGGTCGTTAAAAATTAAATTTCTTGCGACGCCCCCTAAAAAGCTTCCTTTTAATGAAAAAACACTGGGATTTTTTTATAATTTTTTCAAGACATCACGTGCCTCAAGACGATTCAAGTTAAAACTAAAAATATAAGAAAAATTGAAAGATAAGCTTGAATCACGAAGAATTTTAAACTTTTTCTGAAACTATAATTTGAAATTCATCACTGAGAATGATAATACGGAAGGTATTTCATTGTTAAAACTTTTCCAATCTTAACATAATTATTACTTCTAAGTATGAAGAAGTTTCCTGAAAAAATATGATATTACCCAAAAATTAACTTGAATCGTCTTGAGGCACGTGTTGTCTTGACTTGAAAAAATTATAAAAAAAATCTCAGTGTTTTTTCATTAAAAGGAAGCTTTTTAGGGGACGTCGCAAGAAATTATTTTTTAACGACCACCCTAATATATATATATATAAATATATATAAAACAAAGTCGTGTTATTACACTATTTATAACTTAAGAAAGGCTGTACTGATTTCGATGAAAATTTGTGGGGAGGTAACTTAGAACCAGGAAACGGACATTGGATTTTTATACCATTGGAACCGGTAGGTGGCGCTGAGATCGGATTCTAGAATCCTCCTAATCACTTGAACCGATTTCGGTGCTTTTGTTTTTGTGTGTTTGAGTGCCCGCATGGTTTAAATCCACAATTGGAACCGGTAGGTGGCGCTGGGATCGGGTCCTAGATTTTTATTTTTTCACAGCAAAACGTCTGTCGGTGCCGCTACTTTAGAAAAAAATTCTGTTTTCTGTAATGATGCAAAATTAAGTATTATCTTTGTCTCTTTCTCTCTCTCTCTCTCTCTCTCTCTCTCTCTCAGTTCTTGTACACGGCTTACAAGAGAAAACTAGCAGCGATCGTCACGTAAGAAAAAATCTTTATGTCATATCCAGTCTACATTTAATGTAATTTTAATTATACAATTTCAAACTTTAACCCAATGAGATAAGGTCTAAAATAATATCCATCCGTGTAAGATACGATGTTTTGAAATTAGCAGATATCGTAACCGCCCTTATTCGGGCGCTGTCGCCTTGCACTTGCTCGTGGTTTTTTTTTAATATCATATATTATTTTATATTTAACTAGCATTTGCCCCGCGACTTTGGTCTAGCAAGTGCAATCCGTCGTCTTTGCCTGCCCCTACGGGAAATAGGTGTGATAATTTATATGTAATATATACATATAATAAAACTAGAGGTCGAATTTCTGTATAATGAAAAAAAAAATCTAAAAACCTAATTTTGTTTCTCTGTTTGTCTGGGCTGATCTCCGAAACGACAGGACCGATTTAAATGAAATTTTGTATGGTGATAACTTATATCCCTGGTCAACATATAGGATTACTTTGATCCCGAAAAATTAAAGAGTTCCCGTGGGATGGTTAAAAAACTTTCGACGCAGACGAAGTTGCGGGCACTGCTAGTATGTAATAATTCGCTTTTAAAATAGAAAAAATGCCCCCTCTCTACATGTTGTAGTCTAAGATGGTAGATAAATACCAAAGAAATCAAGCATTACCTTAAAGAGATGTCTCAACTAAAATTGAATTTGAAAAAGATGCGTTTAGTAATTTGCGAAACACATTTTTAATGAAGGCAAGTGCATATCTCACCTAATGCAAAGTGGTTACCTTCATTTATGGACA
The DNA here is from genome assembly GCA_012273795.1 of Dendrolimus punctatus. NCBI lineage: Eukaryota > Metazoa > Arthropoda > Insecta > Lepidoptera > Lasiocampidae > Dendrolimus > Dendrolimus punctatus. The sequence goes on from CM022553.1 coordinate 1,734,127, forward strand.
TTCGCAACACTACGCTACCAACCTAGGCTATCGGCCTTAAAGTGGGGTATACGGTTTGTTTTATAATTTAATTATCTATCTTGTGATACCAATTTTTATTGGTTAACAGAACGATGTAATTACCTGTTCATGCTTGCTAGGTAGTCATGAACAGAAATAAGTAGATACACCTATCAAAGCATATTCTCCATGTTCAAAACTATCAGTTGAAACTAAATTTGTTCATTTTAAAAACATTGAAGGTTATGAAAAAAATGACTAAAATAAATCTAATTAAAAATAGCCGTAAATACTTTTCGATCGGCAAGCGATTATAGACGTGTTGACAAATCAATGTAATTAGATGAGAAATATGTCTCATCTGGTTATCAAATGGGTGAAGGTCGATGTCCAGCATCGCCTCTACTATAATACATCTTATTTGCTATGGGTTACATACATATTACGCCTGTTTCCCATGGGGGTAGGCAGAGACTATAGATGTTAAGATGACCAACTATTTTTTGTTCAAAAAGAGTACACTTTGCAAGAATTTCATAGGTAAAAAAACGATAAAAACTTTATTTTCTTTTAAAACCATACTTTTCTTCGGAGTGGATTTTTTTTTGCTAAATGAGGATGTTGGATGTAAGGAGGCACCATAACTTATGAACACAAGTTATGGTGGCCATCCAGCCGGACAAATGCCCTACCACCTGGCTGCGGTTTGTTTTGTCGCCTCTTACGACAGGCCGCCCGGCCGCAGGAAATTGTATTCTTTCTCCGTTCCTGCACGCATAATTCTACCATTCACAATACTGTCATAAACTTGTTTTGTGATTCTATTTTCATCCATCCTCTCTACACACCCAAACCACCTTAACCTTTCTATTTCAACGCTTTTTATTACATCTTTTAATCCACAACGTTCCCTTCTTACACTATTCTTTATCATATCATTCATGCTTACCTTACGTCTACTTCTCAAAGCTTTGATTTCAACTGCATTTATTGTACTATCATGCTTCTACCACACCCAGCTCTCACTGCCGTACATTACTGTTGGCCCCAACACCCCTTGATGAACAGCCAGACAGAGTTTAGCGCTCCATTCACCTTACCTGCAATTGCTCTTCTTTCGATGTCAGTTTCATGCTTTGTTTCCCTGGTAAACATGCACCCCAAATAAACAAGTTCTTTGACTTGCTCTAACTCTCTTCCGTGCGGAACGGCGAAAGAATACAATTTCCTGTGTTGGGGCGGCCTGTTGTTAGAGGCGACAAAACAACCGACAGCCAGGTGGTAGGGCATTTGCCTGGCTGGATGGCTACCACCCCTGGTTTAGGATATGTCGCCATAACAACCTCGGGTTGTATTCCGGCATTGGTGACCAGGTTCCAGTCTCCCTTAAGAGAGCAGCAGGACATTTGTAGTACCTTTGGTGTTGCAAATATCCATAGGCGATGGTAACCGCTTTTCATGAAGTGGGCCGTCTGCCTGTCTGCTGAACTCCTGTAATAAAAAAAGTGAAAAACTTCTGGCTTCCTACGTGTATATTAGAAGTTGTCATATTTTCATCTCTTTCAAATACCATAACTTTCGTCTTGTTCACATTAATTTTCATACCCTCAAAAGACTTGTTCATAATTACCATCTGAAACTCTAGTTGTACCGAAAATCCGGGTCATAATCCCTCGCTATCAAATTCATCATACGCAATTTAAATAGATATTTCACCGTCTTAATTAAAATGTGATAGAAAACGTTTTTTGGGTTATCACCGCGGTCTTGGTAATAAACAGTAAAGAATAATGGGGTATATTTCATCATTAATTAAGATAAAAGCGAGGCGTACTGCGTCTAGCTGGTGTTTACTTTTAATTCGATTGTTCAAAGTACCTATATATTGAATTGAATCAAACTACGTTTTAACGGTTTTAAGCGCGGTAATTTATTTCGACGATTCGGCCACTTTTCAGTGGCCGTGATCAAGGAAGACAGGTGTCAAGTGTCAACGAGTGTTGTTACAGTTTTAATTAGCCTACCGCCAACTTGTTCATTTTAATTATTTACTCTATGGGAGCCTAATCTAATTTACCACCGCTTCGCAACATGTTATGGCTTGAAGAAAAAGGCGGCGCAAGAAACTCTTCAGCAAACATGTCTAACACTAATTTTATATAATATTAAAATGGGTGGAAGGAATTAAAGAAATTATCAGTAAAGTTGGTTTGTGTTCCGTTGCACGCTGAAAGAGCTCAAAGTGTCTTGAGGTCTGGCAGTTGGTTTATTATGTGTGCAAGTCGCGAAGGCTTAAGAAAATTAATTGAATTTATTTATTTTTACAAGTTTCTATTTAACTTGCAATGGATGTACTTATGTATGTAAGTTCGGGTGGAATCTTGCAAGTTAAATTTGACCAACTTCCCGGTTTCAGATTAAGCTGAAATTTTGCACGCATATGAATATCGTGTGACAATGAAACAATATGGTACCATGGAGCTGATCTGATGATGGAGTCGGAAGGTGGCCATAGAAACTCCTGTACTAAACAAGATAGACCCGTCGTGTTTGGGTTTGTTTTACTTGTCTTGACTAACACTCAGCTTCTACATGATATCCATGATCTCAAAAGGTTGTATTTAAAAAACAAGTTATTTATTATAACTTAGGTCTTTACCTATGAAATTGCCGATTTGCAGTACTGGCCATTTCAATGAAAATATTTTTTTGTTTGACCAAGAATTCCAATTTGTCCCTTTCTAAACATATACCTATCTGTCTTTTCCTTCTGTTTAAGAATTTCGATCTTCATTTCGTTATTCTTTTGTTCATCATCTATCGCTTTCAAACATGTATCATTCCTTGTCTTTTGGATACTTCTACATTTTTCTGAAACTTATGGGAGCTGCATATGTCTTGCCATCGCAGCGGACGACGCACTACTGGCTAGTTGAGGTGTGTAACTCCTGAGTGATTAACTCAAAAGATATATATCCGACGCGATGAGTGATTAGATCTGTATATCACTTGCGTTCAAAATGTTTTTTATATCTTTAACTCTTTAGTTCATTCCTGTTCCACGCGATGCGGAAGAATGATTCGCCCGCGCACTGCGCATGCGTACCAAGTGAACGAGGAAACCGAATATAATAGCAAGCCAAAATAAATCGTAACACAATAGTCTTATGGTGTATTTTTGTAATAGTTACTGAAAGTCAAAGGCCATCTAAATGGCGTGTATGTTATTTAAATGTCAGATATTTTGTGTTGCCACAGGTACGCGTGTGGGCTCTGCTAGTATATTACTCACAGATAATAACTTATCTTGTCTGCAATTGACACTGACACTATTCACTGTAAAGATAAAGAGTTAAAGATATAAAAGAGTGATATATATCTTTGTAACAAAAAGATATATATCACTCTTTTCTTCTTGGTGAGTGATTTTTCCCATGACTACTGGCTAGCGCAACGTGGGAGCGCACATATCAATAGTTGCTCTTTCTCGCTCACACATCACCCGTTCCACTCACACACTGTGCTATACATAATAGCAGTACGACTTGTTAATATTTGTACTTAAGGTTACCGTTTCCAAAATAAATCAGTTCACATCAGCACTCGACAGTGAATACTACTCTGTGCCATCTGGAGTATTATTTAACCCTCTACCCATGGCTGCTACAAACTCCTTAATCCAACTAGATCGCTCCACCATCGCTCGCCACAATATTCATCGATAGACTTATTTGTAGTCAGTGAGAACAGATCCGATGCATTTCTAAACTATAGTAGAATTATTTTGTCCGTGCAGTTTGGGTCATAAAATAAAGCGAGTATTTCACTCTCTCTTCCACACACAGGCCTTATGGGCGGGCATAGTGATGCGCATTATTGTTCTCGATAAGCGTTATCGATAGTGTATTTAGTTTTGTCATTTTGTGGGTTAGTTATAAAAATAAAATAAGAATAATAATGACTTATAATAAATTATTAATTAGGTATATATGTTAAAAAAACTATAATTACAAAAGTTTAGAATGTAACAAGTTATATTAAAAATAAATACACATATTTATATCTAAGTTTAAAATTAACAGTAAAAAAATAATAATTATTGATAATCTTTCTTTGAAAATAATGAGTTTTTATCAATAATGGCGTTGCTCCCGCGCAACACGCTCACCGCCTTAGCCGGGCTGAGGCCGAGCTTGATTTATGACCCAAACTGCACGGACAAAATAATTCTATAATAATCATAATTACAGTGGCTATAGCTGTAATTGTTGTTCTGAAAACAATGTATTTAATAGTCATTACAGAGTTTCTTGCGTGTAAACATTGGACGTTTAAAAGTTTTGTGGGTAAACAACCAGACACGTTCTGCGGACTTCTACAATATTACTATCAGTTACATAAAATATGTTATTTATTATGTCTAAGTTCATATGTTCACGTGAGGTGCATTCTTTGGACTATACAGACTTCTAATGCGGCTTTGCCCGTTTACACTTCGAGCTTGTACCATACAAAGTACAAAGTAATTTATTTTGTGTATACTCATACAGGTTTGAATATGATATCCATAGTTATAACAATTTTGGTATTATTGTATCCTGCCACATATACACAGCTTACAAAATAATTAAATTTAAAACAACTAATTTCTACATACAAATTATTATACAATTTATTTATTTAATTTTTTTGGGAAACATACAATAATTAATATTCTTAAATATAAAACACAAAATTAATACATATATCAATCAAGTTCCCACTATAAAATAATTTATATAATGAAAATAAAAAATAAAAATTGGCTCGAACAGTTAATCACAATAAAGAAACAAAAAAAGAAATACAATTATAAGAAAATTACATAAAATGTCTATTTAATTTACATTATGTCAAAATTGAAAAAAATAAAAGAAAATGTAAAAAAAAGGAAAGTATATAAAAAAAAAGTTTATGTCATTATTCTAAGTCATTGGATCATTCTAAATTACAAATGTCTTTAATTTGGGTTTTAAATTGATGTAGGTTACTTATGAAAGGATCAATACTTACTTACTAACTCCGTTGGCTCAGCGACCCAAAGTGGGTCTTCGCCTCCGAAACGAGAGCATGCCACTTTCTTCGATTCTGTGCGGTTTCTTGCCAATTGCTGGCTCCTATCTCCGACAGGTCAGCCTCCACTCTGTCCTTCCAGTGATATTTAGGACGGCCGACCGGACACCGACCAACCGGCCGTCCCAAATGTGCTTTCCTCTCGCTGCGATACTCTCCCATCCGTTCTACGTGGCCGAGCCAGCGGAGGCGTTGGACTTTTTTTTCTCCTATTATGTTAGGCTCGGCCACGAGATTCTCAATTTCTAGGTTATTTTGGACCCTCCAGCTACCATCCTCTCTTTTGGTTGGACCCAGAATCTTACGGAGAACCCTCCTTTCCGCTACTAAAAGCTGGTTCTCCTCTTTAAAGGTAAGTGTCCAAGCTTTGCACCCATACATCAGGATGGGCCGTATGACGGTTTTGTAGATCCTGATTTTAGTTTTTCTATTCAGAAGCTTGGACACCAATACCTTATGCAGGGCTGCACAACACCTCAGAGCATTTTGTATGCGTATACGGGCTTCGTCTCTGTTATTTGTGTCGGTGACTGTGGTGATGAAAGGATCAATACTTGTGAATAATGATTAACCACAGGGCTTTGTAGCAAAGTCTTAGGTGATTAGCGACGACTCGTACCTGACCCGCCTCCGTGCTTGTGCAGCCGGCACGGAGTGGAGATCGAGAGCTAAGACTCCAGCTCCAGAGGTGGAAGTGATAAATGGCATCACGTCAGAAGTAGATTCGGTGAACATGCAGCCCACCTCTCTACACCCCTTAACCACTCACAGCCATGTTGCCCCTGTTTTCATGGCATTTTTTGGGGCCCATGCAGGAAGTGGCGAGTCACCGTTAGACCAATTTTCGATGTTCTCCGAACACTGCGACAGGCAGACGCCATAGTCCTCATATTCCCAGACCAGTACCACTTGCAGTTCACCCCTATAGCCCCGTATTTTTTGTTCTCATTTCCCACAATAGCCCTACAGCATTATTATATGGTGTAGATAGGGATAATCGCCGGTCAGTGTCACGCCACATTTCCATTAAACTTGTCAAGGGGCCTCTACGTGTTGGCCTTTCCATGGACCCACGCAAGCTCTCCAAAAGTACGGGCCCGTGGTCTTGAAAGACATACAATCATTAGGAATTCTCAAGTCAGACCCCTGTACGAGTATTTGGGTCAGAAAGATACTCATGTATTGTGTAATATATGCTTTATTTATTAACTAGTTGTGCCCGCTACGTCGTCCGCGTGGAATTTGCGTTCAAACCAATTTTATAACATTCGTAATTGGTCTTAGCGTATGATATCATGCCTACCGAAATATCTAAGTACTTTTATCGCCAAGACGCCTTAATATCGCAAGATATGAATAAAATAATTAAAAAAGTGTTTGCAAAAGACGTCACACAAAAATAATTGACCTCTCTATTTAAGGACAAATCTCTTTAATTAAACGCCATAAAAGGTACAGTCTGTTCAGTGTCGTTATATGGAGTTTGCACTGTATACACAAGTTACTATCATATTATTAAATTAACAGGTTAATATATTAAACTAGATATCTACTTTCTAGAAATCTAGACTTATGTAAACTTTGTTTAGCTGTCTGTAAAATATCCATTATATCTTGAGCTGTATTCCAGTATAATTTACTACAAAAATGAAGATCTGTGTAATCTGGAAGTTTAAAGCATGAGTAATTTATCAAGACATTTAAAATAAGTGTTATTGGCAGACATATAATAATTAATATAAATAATAGTGATAATGGCTGTAAACAATGTCAAAGTGATATTTATGTAGGAATACCACAGGTTAATTAATTCAAGTACCCTCCATAATAGGGATGTGGACGTAGGTTACAATAACTTCTGACATTATTTACACATCGTGGCACTTTTTTTTGGCAGGAGAAATCTGATTGAAAACCACCTCAATTCCTTTAATAAATTTATATGAGTAAACTGTTTTCTTTTCATTAACCACTGATTGCGCACCACTCTTCTCGAGCTTTTTTGTTTCTTTACCATGAGTAAAATGCCCAAAACGGCCAAAACACCGTCGTCTGTCACTGGTGATGCCATGGCTTGAACTGAACGTCGTCGCCGATTGGAAAGTTTAAACTGATCGTGTATGGTGTATATGGACGATTTGTGAATTGGATCAAGCTTGAATCGTCATGCCAATCGGATGATAGGGAGCATGGTGTATGGCCTAAGTATCAGAAATGCGAAATTGTACGTTACACGATCTGAGCATGTGATGGAGGAAAATAACAAACCGCAAATAAATTTCTCTGAACCCGGATATGTTTTTTTGTTGCTAACAAAGAATATTTTATCGGTTTATTTACAAATAGATAACTATGTTTCAAGTTAATTAATCGTTTTACCTAATTGTATGAGATAAATGTATTTTTCAACTTCACGGCCAAACGTCCCTCAGAGTGTTTAAGGGACAATTAACTTAAAAATCCATTAAATTGAATTATTCTAATTTATATTATTGTTACGAGTCGTGAGACTCGAATTAAAATGCCGACAGAGAGAGAGAAAGAAAGAAAGGAAAGCAATAATTGACGTATATATTGTTACGTGCTTGTATTTTAAGAACCCATAATTTCGTTATTCTTTATTTACTATCTGTCCCTTTATAAACATCTATCTCCGTCTTTTCCTTCTATTCTGGAACTTTCGTTTATCATCCTATCCCTTTCTAACATCTATCTATCTCTTTTTTCCTTCCCCAACTCTATATTCTAGAACATGACTTGATGAGATTCTCTGATTATAAATATATTAACCAGTTGCTGTTCTTTTGTTACCATAAGCCCTTCTGAGTTGTTTTGCAAGTATTACAATACTGAATAATGAGAAATAACATATACTACATTATGTGACATATTCTACATTAAACTCATTAATTACAACTCTTCACGTCCCGCCACCGTCGCGTCGCCGTCGCCGTCCCGTCCTCCTCTCTCTACCGACGTCCTAGAATTACTATAGAGTTTATTAGAACTATACAAACACAGGTATAAATTAATATAACCGAACACAACAAATCCAAACGTAATGCAGAAGGTTGTAATGCACAAAGTCCGTCACTTATTAGATTCCCGATTGTAGTACACACGTCTTGCCTCGCTCGTGGTTATCGCTCGACTGACCCCCTCCATCGATCATCGTTTTATATCGCGCAACTGCAATGTCCCCGTATCTAAGTCGACTTTAGTTCGACACACCTGGCTAATGACTGCCATAAAAGATTACAATACAAATGGGTTGTTTTCAAAACACAAATTTTAAACACAAAGTAAACAAAAGAAGACGACCATGAAAGAATCTAAATGTTATTAGTTCAAATGCCGACGGGTAATGAATGTGCTTTGTTTCAGATATGCAGGTGGATTTTGTTTTTGTCGGGACCGGAGCTGTAACATTATAAATTCTAACGCTAGAAAACCCATACTTACAGATGGTTTAGATACGATGGGCCTTCGGAGAGACTTCGCGTCTCTCTGCATATTCTACCGACTGCACAATGGGTAGTGTTCCCAGGAACTGTACTGATTGGTGCTTTCGTCTTCCCTTTACGATCGCTCCGCATGCCATCGGATGGGCGTTCATCCCCACTTCTTAGAGCCGCTTCGCTCTTGTACGCAACGGTTCTCTTGCGTAACGTGGGGATTTGGAACGAGCTCCCTGCCCTGGTTTTCCCACAACGCTATACTATGGTGTTCTTTAAAAAGGGTGTCATAAAATTTCTTGGAGGCCGGCAGTGCGTTGGTGACATCTCTGGTGTTTCAAACGTTCATAGGTGACGGTATCTGCTTTCCATCAGGTCTGCCTGTCTGCTGTACTCAAGCTATAAAAAAACGAGCGTCTCGGGACGCCCGACAAAAGTGATAACTTAAACTAATCTAAGTTGAAGTATTTAATATTGAAATTGATTAACTTGAGAACAACTTGGGTAATTACTTAATTTTTATGTATATTAATATGATAATGTAAGGAAAGATTATTTCTCATAAAATCGTATATTGTTTATAAAACATATTTTATTTTTAGGCACAATTCTTGAATATCTACATTAAATTTTGCTTATGTAACATTATTAGTCTCCTTATTTAATCTAATTACCGAAACACGGCTAGCGCTGTGGGTTAGAGTGAGAGAGGAGGAGCCCGTCTACAGCTGGCATATGCGTGAGAGAAGGGGAAGCCAGACAGACTGGCGCCGTAACGCGTTACGTAACGAAGCGGTTTACCTTCCCATATGAAGTTATCCCTACAAAATTAAACAATTATATTTTATTATATTTATACTAGCTGTCCCGGCAGACGTTGTCCTGCCCGGTAAAAAATAGGGGTTGATCATAGAGGGTTGAAAATTTAGGATTGTATGTATTTTTTAATGCTGTACCATAAAAAATATCTAAATAAAAATTAGGGGTGGACTACCCTTAACATTTAGGGCGATAAAAAATAGATGTTGTCCGATTCTCAGACCTACCCAATATGCACACAAAATTTCATGAGAATCGGTCAAACCGTTTCATCGGAGTATGGTAACTAACATTGTGACACGAGAATTTTGTGTATAAGTGTTTAAAGTTATATTTCAGTAGACTGTATTTTAGCTGGTGTAATGCGCGTACATATATGAAAATAAAGCAGCACTTCGTTTGACGATAGTTTGTATTAATTGAATACCAAATAAAATTTTACATCAACAGTTCAATAGCAACTGAGTTAAAAAGTATTAGACACATTGTTTTATAATTATAAAATATTTAGGCTTCCATGCAGCCAGTGTCTATGTAGGTTTCCTACAATAAGATTTGATATATTGAGTCGGTATAGAGTAATACAATAAAGAAAACTTAGTCATATTGTATTCTAACTACGTGTATAATCTATCAAGACTAGCCACCATAAATTAGGTACGTCGCTCGCTAAGCATGAGAGGGTCATTTCGTGACGTCACTTTTCAAAGTCTATAATCCCATCTTTCAGCCACTAGCATGTTTGCCGGTGCAGCTGGTGCAGTGCCGTAAATAGCGCGGTGCCACCGGTGCCCAGGCACAGGGCGTAGACTCTGGGGGGCGTAAGAATGGCCAGACCAGGCAGGACTATTGTTTTCATTTTGCTCCCGATCTCGATAAGTTCCCTAGTCCCTCGATTCCAACACATACGTACCTACATGCCAGTATGATCAAAAACGTCTGTTAAATTAGACAAAACATCACGCTCATTTTTTTTTTGCAGCGCACGACCGTATTTGTGTGATAATTCTTTAAAAAAATATATTTTTCTTCCGCAATATTAGATAATTGGTCCACCTACACAAAGGTCCTTATGTATTAATTTATCACCCTGAATTAAACAAAGTAGGCCTATACATAGCATTGTTCTAGCTAAGGTACCTATAATATCTAAAAAAGGCGCAGTTATAGAAGCTCGCGTTGGGCGCATAAAAGGCTATTTAGGCTAAAATGCCTCAAGTATCCCGCCATCGGGAATGGCTACATATTTGCGGCTCATGGGGTGGAGACTCTTGGACCTGAGAGCCTTTATCGAGACAGCGAATCGCCTGGTAGACGTCTCACGTGATCGAAAGACTGGACTATACCTCGGGCAACGCAATAGCGTTACCATACAGCGAGGTAAAGTAGCCAGTCTTTCGGGCACGTTTCCAACTGACAGCGGTCTGACACCAGATTTTACAGTTTAACTAGCTTCTGTCGATGGCTTCGTCCGCGAATTTGAAACATTCTCCATTGATGCTCCGCTTCTATTCGTCTTAGCCTGATGATATTATAGCCTTCCATGATAATTGGGCTATCTAACACTAAAAGAATTTTTCCTATCAGACCAGAAGTTCCTGAGATTAGCGCGTTCAAACCATCAAACTCTTCAGCTTTCAGTATAATATAAATAGCCCATAAATATCCCACTACTGGGCAGTAGTGGGATATTTATGGACTATTATTTATATTCGAGCCTCCCATTATTGGGGAACGGACCGTATCCGCCACGCTTGTCCAAGGCGGCTTGGCAGGTTTGACACATCGGTTATCTCCATATGCAGGTTACATCACGATGTGTTCCTTCACCGTTGTTAGCATATAGTGATTGTGACAATATGCACATTAGGTCAGAAAACTGCCTAAGTGGTGCATGCGGCCAGGATCAACTCCGCGCCCTTTCAGTTTAGGGCTTGTTGGCTAGCCATTACGCTACCACGACTGTATATCTTGGTAAATGATGATGATGAATTCTTACACTATCTTGCTGCTTAGTATTTTAAGTACTCCGTTACATCAGGTTCAATGATTCATAGCGATATATCAGGGTCGAGACAGAGATAAGATTGTATCGTCGCCGAGACGATTAAAAAAAATTTAACACGCTAACATGTTATGGGTCCAATTATATATAATAAACTACGAAAGTAAATCACACTTTCCAGCAATTTAAATGCATTTACTTGCCGGCTTAAGTAGTAGCTATTCGAGCACACCATCTATAGCGTGAAGTAATTTTGTTTGCTTGAAAATTTACTAATAAAATATATATATATATACCCATGACGTGTACAACATAGTGTTACTCAGGTCCCGACATAAACAAGAACCACCTGCATATCTGAAACAAAGCATTATTACCCGTCGGCATTTGAACTAATAACATTGAAATTCTTTTATGGTCGTCTTCTTTTCTTTACTTATTGGCATATGGCCTATAGTTGTATTGTAATAATTATTATTAGCCCAATGTTACGGATTTTAAAGTAAAAGCTGATTCTAGAAAATTCGGTCCACGTTGCTGGCGGGACATATTGCATTTCTGCAGTATAAATCAATGACTTGATGGGGGGGGGGAGGCAGTCGAGCGAGAACCACGAGCGAAGCGAGACGTGTGTTCTACTATCGGGAATCTAATAAGGACGGACTTTTCGCGTTTTCTTGAATTACAACCTTTTGCATTACGTTTTGACTTGTTGTGTTCGGTTATATTTGTACCTGTGTTATACGTGTTTGTAAGGTTCTAAATAAACTCTATAATAATTCTAACGGCATTTTAATTCGAATATCGCGACTCGTAAGAATAGTTACGAATAAATGAGTTTATGATGTAAATTTGAAAAATTTGTAATGTCACGCTAGGGAGGGAGAAGTCTCACGAGTGTGACCAGGAAAGGGAGAGGTGAAAAATCATGATATTCTTCTGACGTAATTTGTGGTTGGCTCCTAACTGGAATACTGAGCCTGGTTTACAGTTTAACAAAGAAAAACATTTTTTTATTGCAGGAGTTCAGCATACAGGCAGACGGCCCACTTGATGGAAAGCGATTACCACCTATGGACATTTGCAGCACTAAAGGTGCTACAAATGCGCTGCTGCTCTCTTAAGGGAGACTGGAACCTGGTCATTAATGCCGGAACACAACTCAGGGTTGCTATGGTGACATGCTTTAGACCAGGGGCGGTAGCCATCCAGTCGGGCAAATGCCCTACCACCTGGCTGTGGGTTGTTTTGTTGCCTCTTACAACAGGCCGCCCGGCCGCAGGAAGTTCTTTCTTGCACGGATACAATTTAAATTATTTGAACACATTGTGTTGATGCTTGCTATCTAGGCATCACGCAAGAACAACTAGATAAGCTTGAACGCCTTCAAAATGTTTGAATCCTGTTCATATTTGTGTTGAGCAAATATGACCATATCTCCGAATTTCGTAATATGCTTAAATGGTTGCCAATTCGCCTTCGCCGGAATGTTCACTTACTCTCACTTCTGCACAATATCCTATTCAATCCCTGTACTCCCCATATTTAAAGGAACTTTTTAGTTTTCTCTAACAATCTCATTCCTGTAATTTGCGCTCAAATGAAAATCTTCTGCTAACGATACCTAAACACACTTCGTCTTTCGTAGGAAACTCTTTTTCCGTACAGGCTGTTCGCCTGTGGAACTATCTCCCCTTGAAAATGAGACTAGCTCCTTCAATTTATAAATTCAAACACTTGATCAGTGAGCATTGTTTGTCCATTAGATAAAGTTTGTTGCAGTGAATTGAATTTTATTATTGTTCGCATGTAAGTATATATAATTTATATTATTATACATACATTAGGGTGGTCGTAAAAAAATAAATTTCTTGCGACGCCCCCTAAAAAGCTTCCTTTTAATGAAAAAACACTGGGATTTTTTTAAATAATTTTTTCAAGTCAAGACAACACGTGCCTCAAGACGATTCAAGTTAATTTTTGGGTAATATCATGTTTTTTCAGGAAACTTCTTCATACTTAGAAGTAATAATTATTTTAAGATTGGAGAAGTTTTAACAATGAAATACCTTCCGTATTACCATTCTCAGTGATGAATTTCAAATTATAGTTTCAGAAAAAGTTTAAAATTCTTCGTGATTCAAGCTTATCTTTCATTTTTTTTTATATCTTTAATTTTAACTTGAATCCTCTTGAGGCACGTGATGTCTTGACTTGAAAAAATTATAAAAAAATCTCAGTGTTTTTTCATTAAAAGGAAGCTTTTTAGGGGGCGTCGCAAGAAATTTAATTTTTAACGACCACCCTAACATACATACATACATAACTTCACGCCAGGTCCCTTGCGGGGTAGGCACGAACAACAGAGCGCCATACAGGTTTATTCTTACACACCTCACTTGCTTCTTTGACATTAATAGTTCTTGTCATGCACGCTCGTCTGTCTAATCTATTTAATTAATTTATATTAGTTAATTATTGATATTATTTATTTATCTTGTAATGTCTTCTTGAACACCGGGTTGCCTGGAAGAGCTCACTATAAGCGATAAGGCCGCCCATTGTTTTAATACAAATGTATCCATATCAATTGTATAGATTTAAGATTATGGTGAACTATAAGGAGTTTTCATTCATAGATTTGTTTTGGTGCATAAATATGGTTAAATTGGAATATTTTTATGTGTATTGTTTCACATTTTTGTTATTAAATAATTCAGAGGTATTATGTATTAGTAGTATTATTAGTATTATACTGTGGTTTTGTATTTTTTTTTAGCATTTTGGATTTTTAGATGTTTATTTTGGATTTTTATTTTTTTAGGGAGGGGGATGGTGTGGCGGCCGGCGACAGTTGCAATTCAGCGAAATTGTAATGTTCGATATTTGAAGCGCTGTCGCGAGTCGCCCCCCATCAGCCCTCGCGTGTGTACACTTTGCTTTGTGTTATTGTGGAATATTATTTTAGAGTAAAAGACAATTGACTTATGGACTTTCGTTTTATTTCCCACTGTTCGACACGCACTAATAAATATCAGGAGAGAAGTACTGATTGTAAATCTAACAAATTACAACACAAAGCATTACACATTAGGAAAAAAGAAATATAACACAGTAAATATGTAACATTTATTTACACATTTATTTACAGACTGTCCACCTGGTGGTAGCGGTTACCATCGCTCATGGACATTTGCAACACCAAAGATGCTATTTGTAGCAACGTTGGTGTGCTGGCGCTCTCTTAACGGAGACAAAAAGTATCGCGATGTTACCAAATGTATCAAGTTTAGCAAATGACAGATCCAAATGTCTGTAGCTGGATTTCAATTGTACCCTTAGACGCAAGAATGTCGCACTTATTTATTTAACACATACACGCAGACGCGGCCACGAGACACTCGCATTTGTGACCACGCGAACATGCGCTCACGCACCCACGCGGCCACTTGCAAAGCGGCCACGCGTCACTCGCACATGGGGCCACGCGGCCACGCGCTCACAAATTGTAGGTATATCTTCAAATTAAGCAAGATACGCTTGTTATATGGGTAAATATACAACGAACTACTCTGGGAGCGATCCCAGACACCCAGACCGTAACAGAGAAAACTGGTTTTTCGAAATTTACCATACCAGAAATCGAACCCGCAGTCGATGAAGCTGAGGTCGATCGAGGAGTAAGCTATTGCACTTTCAGAACGAGTATCTTATAACAAGAGACTTTGTGCGATTTATGTCATTAATTTTGTGCCATACCCCACATATCGGTAACAGTATGCATTGTACAGCAAACACAAGTAGTGGCGGAGCAAGACCCAAATTTTAGGATACCTCACAAAGAAAGATATGAAAATCAACTGAAACTGACTACTGGCAGTCGTCGCTTGAGAACAGCGCGATCTAAAACTAAATGCGGCGAAGTTGGCTTGCAACATTACAGACCGTACATCCGTGCGTATAGGCGAAGATGCTACCGAGCGCACGGAACATTTTAAGTACCTGGGATCTCTACTTAGCGCGTCTGGGGACATCGACCAAGGCCAAATGGCGTGAGGTGATAGGTGATATTTGTGTAGGGCGCTGTAGCCCAGGAGTAGTTTACTGGTTCGATGTTATGGACTGTATGGGAGAGATATGACCTAAATCCTTGCACTATAGAAGCAGAAGCTCCACCAACCTTGAGATCAGCCCTCTCCTGGCTTGGTTCCGGGTGCACTCGGGAACAGAGCACGGCACTATATCTCACTTTAGAGCACAACTGTACATAAATTAGGTCCTTGAAAGTTTTGGCACGGCTAATAATAATATTTATTTAAATTTGATAAATAGGTGAGCGCACGGCGCGATGTAATCGTCAAAACGTAGACAGAGAGTGTTCACCAAATGCTGCCCCCTTACCCTGCTGTGCATTGGCCGTCGCCTCACACAGAAAGAGGGTAGTCAACAAAATCAGCGGAGCGATGTTTTACCTACTTATTATAGGCAAGGACCGAACAATTTGGGACCCCAAAATGCCGGTTAAGTTAAAAGGACGCATCTACAAATCCACCATTACACCTGTAATTTTTATATGACAGTGAAGGCGGCCTTTACTTGAGCAACACAAGCTAGAGCTGCGTGTCATGAAAATGAATATGCTTCGCTGGGTGTTTAGAAACACGCGAAAGGACAGCCTTACGAACTCCACGTCCATGACATACCAAATAAACTGCAGGAGAGTCGCTTACGCTGGTAAGGCCGCGTTTTACGGCAACCGGCTAGTAACGTGGTCCTCCGATAGGTCCCGGTCGAAGGGGTAGGCCCAAGAAATTCTGGCTTGACGTTGTGAAGAATGACATGCATATCAATGGTCTCGATACAAGGCGCCGAAGATCTCGCGAAGCGACGAAGAAAAAGAAAGCGGACCCTAGGCATAGAAGCGATCGCACTGAACTCTACCGGGATTTACGCCCTGATAATTATGACTGGCACTAGTGGGCGGTGGTTTCCCGTATCTGTTATGACGAATGTCGCTAGCCGATATAAAAAAAGAAGAATTTGATATGAGTAAGGATTACCGTTTTATGCTGAATCGAAATCAAATTACCTATGAGAGCGTAGGTACGAATCCTACCAGCTGCGTCAACTAGTATTAGTCAAACGTCTCAACCAAATTTTAATGACAATTATTTCAAGTATTACTAAAGTATAAAATTAATTTATTATATACAATTACATACTATTGAATACAATGTAAGAAAACTTAACTTATTTGTATTGTTTTCTACCCATAGTCCCTCAAGACTATAAGTAGAATACTGAGCCCAGATCACCGTCTTCTTTGGGTAAGGTGCCCAGAAGACTGGCTACGTTTCCTCGCTGGATCGCGATACTGATCCGTTGGCCGAGGTAGGCACCAGCCCTCTGATCACCTGAAGAGTGGATGAGTCGTTTTGATAAATTTTGGTAGAGGCTCATGGCAGTATTACTTGCATTAATTTAATCTTAAATTCGTATAGTCAAGACGGGGAAGTCCGTTAGTAGGATACGTTCGTATACCTCTCGTCTTTTCTTTTTTTACCTTTTTAAACGGTGTTTAACGTAAACAAAATAATTTATCCGTGCAGGAAAGGAAAAAGAATACAATTTCCTGCAGCCGGGCGGCCTGCCGTAAGAGGCGACAAAACAATCCATAGCCAGGTGGTAGGGCATTTGCCCGACTGGATGGCTACCACACCTGGTCTAAAGTATGTCGCCATAACAACCTTGATTTGTGTTCCGGCATTAGTGACCAGGTTCCAGGTTCCCTTAAGAGAGCAACAGCGTATTTGTGTTGCAAATGTCCATAGGCGATGGTAACCGCTTACCATCAAGTTGGCCGTCTGTTCGCTGAACTCGTGCAATAAACAAAATCGGGCCTGTAATGGAAAAAAGACCTAAGCGATAAAGTTTAGGTATTTCGCTGTTTTATTATAATTTAGACCGTGGTAGTGTAATGGCTAGCGGACGCGTCCTAGACTCAAAGTGCGCAGATCGATCCTGGCCGTTCTCAACTCCGTTAGGTCCGGTTTCCACCAAATTAGAGAGTAGAGGAGATGTGTCTTATATAAGCAATCAGGTATCGTTATTTCTACATCTCTTCTCCGCTTAGCTTCGGTGGAAATAGATCAAGCGGAGACGAGAGGAGATGTATTATTTTTCTATATGATTTTTTGCCGCGTGCGAGCAAGCGGCGCCACAGAGCGGAGACATGTGCAGTCGGGAGGCCGGGCGGCGCCCGCGCTCGCGCGCCCCATTCCCCACTGCCTACAGCACACGCCTTGCACACCCGAAGGCGTGTGCGAGACTACACGCTCACATCTCCTCTCCGCTACACTTCTCCTCTCCGCTTCGGTGGAAATAACCTGCCAGCTTCGCAGCGCATCTCCTCTCGTCTCCTCTCCTGTCTGCTTTGGTCGAAACCGGGCCTTACTGCACGGATAATTACGAGATATATGTTGCAGTTTTTAGAAGATATTCTAAAGTGCGAGTCACGCGAGAACCTACAATTAGGTATATCTAGTCAAAACCTAAAACCGCTTTAAACCTGTTCAAAGAGTTTACGGAAATATTATCAACCTTGTGATAACGGCGTGACAAAGTATATGTCGCGACAAAGTATGTAATCAATTATTTTAAATTAAAGTAGTGTAGACAAATGAAATGATTATATTTTTATCTTTTTGTAATAACTGATTATTAAATCCATATTTGCCATTAACTTGTGTAATGACTATTAACCTGATATTAGACGATTCATTTCTGTTTCAATTTACATGAACCAACGAAAGTGTTTAATATTGTTACGAGCTACAGGACTCGAATTAAAAATGCCGTTAGAACCACTATAGAACTTATTAGAACTGTACAAACACGTCTAAAACAAGTACAAATATAACTGGATACAGCCTGAACAAAACTGGACGATTCAATAACACGCGCAAAGTCACTATATCGCTTGTAGAATGTACATTCACACATACACTCGTATCGTAATCCTCGCTCGACTGCTCCACCCCTCCGTTCGGGCATCGTTTTATAGTAAACTGTACAATACACAATGGACAGCGCGGGCTGCGTTCTTCCAAGAAAATGTAATTTGCACACCTGCGAACGGCCAACAAAGTCGAAAACAATAACAATAAGGATTAGTTTGACACTAATGATGGCCATAAAACGAGTAGAAAAACAATAGCATGTTTTTCTTAATTACAAATTCAACGAAAGGTAAACAAAAAAATTCCTAAATCCGGGAAGGCAATAAACTGCGCAAACTAAACTACAGGCAGCTGTGCGCTATCTTTGACGGCATGTAATAATATCATTAAATCAGATTTGGTTCTATTACGAAACAGGCGTGACCAAAACAGAATTTGCACATTTGATGGTGACCCTATCTCTTGTTCATTCTTCAGTACATATTCTTGATGCATATTTCCTTCTCTTTTATATACTGGTATGTACTATGTATATCTATCTCTGTCTCCCACAACTATTTACTACACGACGATGTCGCCATTGTGTTGTCGGATTTCGTTTGTGAAATAGTTGAGTCTTCATGAAAAAGACTCGACCAGGCTTCCTAAAAGGCGTTTGTAACAAGTGCGAGATCTGCTTGCTGCCTTTGTACGAACTTGCAGAAACGCTTTTACTTTAAAAATATGTGCATTATTATATTGTTTCCAGTGCAGGCTGTCAAACTTTGGAATGCGCTGCCTCTTACTGTCAGAGAGGCCAAAACATCGACTACATTTAAGAACGCACTCAGAAAACACTACTTTTCCTTAAATAATTATATATTTAATTTATAAATTATGTAGTCTAAGTATGTTTATTTTTGATATCTGTAATCATCTGCACCACCCAAATCGCCAGATTAGGTTAATTTATCCTTAAGTTAGATAGATAGATAGATAGATAACACTTTATTGTACACCAATACAATCATGAACTTAAAGACTAAAATTATATCTACTTATGTACAAAGGGCGGTCTTATCGCTAAAAAGCGATCTCTTCCAGACAACCCCAGGAATGAATTGAGATGATAATGGCGACGGTGGTATACGTAACGTATTAAAGATGTGTAACTCAGGAGTGATTGATTTAAAAGATGTATAATCTTTCAAAATTCGAAATCACTCTTTAAATCTTTGGTTTGGAAAATACATCTTTAACTCACTACGTTAAGATTGATTTTAGTCACATGGAATGATGAAAACTAAAAAATCAGATAGATGAGACAATAGATACAGGATATTGTGAATTGAAAAGAGATAACATGCGCACTCTAAGAAATACAATGATGATACACAGTAAATTAAACTCTGTGACGTTACTGTAAAGCTTAAAACCGGTCAACTGAATAAATTATATCATTCATATAAGTTAGGTTCCCTGGAAGACATTGCTTTCAGCGATAAGGCCGCCTACTGTTTCTACCATGACAATATTGAACTTGGGTTTTTTTGAAATGGTATGTATTATATTATATTATTTATTAACACAATTATAAAATTACATACTATTGAATACAATGTAAGAAAACTTAACTTATTTGTATTGTATTCTACCCATAGTCCCTCAAGACTATAAGTAGAATACTGAGCCCAGATCACCGTCTTCTATGGGTAAGGTGCCCAGAAGGCTGGCTACGTTTCCTCGCTGGATCGCCATACTGATCCGTTGGCCGAGGTAGGCACCAGCCCTCTGATCACCTGAAGAGTCGATGAGTCGTTTTGATTAATTTTGGTAGAGACTCATGGCCTCAGGACCCCACGGTCCAAGCGTCTCGACAGCAAACGGCACAAACATATAACTCTCACTAAGGGTTGCATATTTCCGCCGCTTGAGTGATTCC
Organism: Dendrolimus punctatus; assembly: GCA_012273795.1. Classification (NCBI taxonomy): domain Eukaryota; kingdom Metazoa; phylum Arthropoda; class Insecta; order Lepidoptera; family Lasiocampidae; genus Dendrolimus; species Dendrolimus punctatus. The sequence continues at coordinate 1,754,398 of CM022553.1, forward strand.
GTTGTTTCCGCCGCCGAGCCGGCCGATCTAGACGTTTTTGAAATTGTATATTTGGTAAGCAATAAAGTGTTCTACCTATCTATTATTTCTACCTACTCGCACTACGTCTACTACGTCTAATCTTTCATCACTTATATTGGAGTACGGCCCTATTAAGTCTCGTATGCAAGACCTTTTCCGTATTATCCAGGCGTCAAGATTGTGGTCTGCAATATTATTATCGTAATAAACCACATGTTCAACTAATCTCTAATTAAGTATCGAAAAGTAAGTAAAGACGAGAGTGTCTTCAAAATGTTTGCATAAGGTTCATATTTGGTTTAAAAAAATATGACCACCTTTCTCGCAAAAACTCGAGTGGCTGCCTATCTCACTTCGCCGTAATGCTCATCTTCTCAATTTACTATATCGTGTACTGTATGCCTACTTTATCTTAAGGAATGTTTCAACTTCCTTGATACGTCACACACCAATTTGTGCTCCACTAATAATACCTTATCAATAACACCTGCTAACACCTATTAGAAGAATTAATTTGTCCGTGCAGTTTGGGTCATAAATAATCGGAGAGGTGAAGCGAGTATTTCGCTCTCTCTTCCACTCACGGGCCGTATGGACGGGCATAGTGATGCGCATTATTGTTGTCGATAAGCGTTACCGATAATGTATTTAGTTTTGTCATTTTGTGGGTTAGGTTAGGTTATGGATAAAACAACGTATTTATTAAAATAAGATTAATAATGATTTAAAATAAATTATTAATTAGGTATGTAGCTATCTATTAAAACACTATATGTACAAAAGTTTAGAATGTAACAAGTTATATTAAAAATAAATATAAATACTTATATCTCAAGTTTAAAATTATCAGCACAAAAAGATAATAATGATTTTTATAAGAATGATAATCTTTCTTTGATAAGAATGAGTTTTTATTGATATTGGCGTTTCGCCCGCGCAACACGTTCACCGCCTTAGCCGGGCTGAGGCCGAGCTATGATTTATGACCCAAACTGCACGGACAAAATAATTCTACTATATCTTTCTTTGGAACTCTTTGCTCACTGACGTCAGAAAAGCTAAATCCTATGCCATATTTGAAGATTCACTCCGGAATCATTATGTTAGTCTTACGCAATAATGTGTATTCCTCTTTGTTGCATTACAGATAATTTAAGTATTTCGTTTGAGTGAGGTTCCCTGGAAGAGATCACTTTTAGGAATAAGGCCGCCTTTTGTTTTATCAAGTAATTATTGTATTTTTGTGCATTTTTGTAATTTTTGTTTTGGTGAACTATAAAGTGTTGTCTATGTGAATGTCTATGACGAGGGAAACAAACAAGGCAGATATATGTACATAATACACTTTGGGAATTACAAACTTGTAATCTGTTTATGTATTTTTTTTTAACAAAATTATATAAGTTATTCTTAAGGTACACAACACCACATAAAAACCACAAAATCAATGTCACACACTATAACAAAAGATAATAATAAGCGTGTATAAACTCAAAAAATCAATATCAGTAATCAAGTTTTGAAAAGGGTACGGACCTCGAGTCCGCAGTATTGTTATAAAAAAATAAAAAAACTTGTAAACTGCACATATGGAGTTTAAAAAAAGCAAAATTTTAATCATTCTTTAAGCAGTCTGTAATACTTTTCTGCTTATAACTTTATCAAGCTTGGCTGTAATAACCAAACAGGCCAAGTCTTATTTTCACAAAAATAACCAGGCCAGTGCGAGTGAAGATCGACAGACAGACGGTCGAACCAAGATTATTTCAATATTGACCCGAGATGGTTTACAGACTATCAAAACAGTTAATAGTTAAGATTCCAATTTGATTTAATTCTCAATTTGAATTACAGACTCGTAGGCCCTGAAAAGACACTATAGTATTCAATATCATTGGATGATTCAATACCTTAAAGTTTAATTGTGTCCTCGAAATTCAAAAGACAGAAATGAACCAAATTCTTTCAATTGGGTTGAACTGTCTAATATCATCATTACCTACATAGCGGTATATAATAATGACCAATTATTAAAAAAATGATATCATGCACGAATAAAATACATAACGACATTGTCATGTACGAGTCGTTTTCATTTTAGAGTTTTCTTTTTTTTTTGAAATTTTTATCCGTGCAGGAACGGAGAAAAAATTCAATTACCTGCGACCGAGCGGCATATTGTAAGAGGCGACAAAACAACCCACAGCCAGGTGGTAGGGCATTTGTCCGACTGGATGGCTACCACCCCTGGTCTAAAGTATGTCGCCATAACAACCTTGGGCTGTCTTGCGACATTAGTGACCAGGTTCCAGTCTCCCTTAAGAGAGCAGCAGCGCATTTGTAGCATCTTTGGTGTTGCAAATGTCCATAGGCAATGGTAACCGCTTTCCATCAAGTGGGCCCTCTGCCTGTATGCTGAACTCCTGCAATTAAAAAACAACAACTAAAGGGACGCAGCCTCGAATCTCGCCCGGAAAATGCTCCACTTAGGCCTTTTATCAGACGGAAAAGCAATTACAATATTGTCATGGTAGAAACAATAGGCGGCATTATCGCTTTAAGCAATCTCTTCCAGTCAACCAAACTTAATATATAATTTAACCTAATCTGGCGATGTAGGTGGTGCAGAGACATAAGAAATAACTTAAGTACATGACATTGCATACGTGATTGGTAATAGAGGAAAAACATCCTCAGATCCATTGGAGACAAAGATGGGAGTGGCACAAGGGTCTTCAGTGTCTAATATTTTATTCCAATTGCGCTACTGCTCTCTTAAGGGAGACTGGAACCTGGTCACTAATGCCACAAAGAAGGTAGTTATGGCGACATACTCTAGACCAGGGGTGGTAGCCATCCAGTCGGATGAATGCCCTACCACCTGGCTGTGGGTTGTTTTGTCGCCTCTTACGACAGGCCACCCGGCCGCAGGAAGACCGTCGATTGTACTTGTATATTAATGCTCTTGATTTTATGTAGCATTTTCGTACAATAAAGAAATAAAATAATAATAATAATTGTTTCCCGCAGGGGGGCTTTGTGGCGAAGCCTTAGGTGAGTGGCGACACCTCGTACCTGACTCCGGGGGCCAAGACAAGGCCCCCGCCTCCGTGCTTGCCTTAACCAGCCGGCACGGAGTGGAGATCGCTAGAGCTAAGACTCCGTATATTCCCAGACCGCTAGTACCACTAACAGTCTACCCCAATAGCCCGGTACTTTTTGTCCTCATTTCCCACAATAGTCCTACACTGGCCGGGGCTTGTCCTTGGGTGCATTATTATATGGTGTAGACAGGGATAATCGCCGGTCAGTGTCACGCCACATATTTACATTAAATTTGTCAAGGGACCTCTACGTGTTGGCCTCCCCATGGCCCCACGCAAGCCCTCCAAAAGTCCGGGCCATTTTTATGGCCCGTGGTCTTCCAAGACATACAAAATATATTATAAATATATATAAATAAATAAAATTCTATTTTATGTTATGTTCTTTTACAATTAACGGATATTAACTGGTTCTGAGTGCGACGACACCCTAGACGTAGAAGTGGCAACTGATGAGTCATAGGGTCACAGAAGTCTGTGTAAACATCAACCACTGTTTACATTCCAGAGAGAGGTATTGCCTGATAAGTGGAAATAACATTATGCTATTTATAATGTGAAATGTGTTGACCAGGTATATTATTTTATAGCAGAACTTTCCATGAGGTAACGTTCGCGTAAACTTCTTGATCATATTTAGTGGAAATTATTCCGTTGTACTATGTACTTAAATAAATTGTCAATAATTAGTGCGATTATATATTACTTTTTGAAGTGAAACTTCTATATAGATGGGGGGTCTTGGGATTTTTCTGTCCTTGGCTCCCATAGAGTAAATAATTACCATAAACGAAATTTGAACTAAATAATTAAAATGAACAAGTTGGCGGTAGGTGAATTCTATTCTATTCTATTTTGTGGCGCTTTGGCTCCAACGCTACTGGCGCTGATTCGGCCAATGTCACAGTAACAGAGAATGTCAGGTGTGGGTTATTGGCAATAGCAGCTCAAAAAAAAAATTTGGTCGGCTTTCTTTCCAGTCGTAACTTCTGTGAACCTAGGGACAACATAACATAAACAGAGTTAATCTAACTACCTTATATATAGGGCCCAAGATGAAATATCTTGGGCTAGTCCTAGACGGGAAATGGCTGTTCAAAGCGCACTTTGAGCAGCTAGTTCCCAAACTTGTGAATTCCGCGGGCGCACTCTCCAGGCTTCATCCCAACGTGGGGGGGCCGGGGGGTGCGACGCGGAAACTTTATTCTGGCATCCTGAGGAGTATAGCACTCTACGGTGCGCCCGTCTGGTTCGATTCGCTTCACCGCCACAACCGAACCCTGCTGCACCGTGCGCAGCGGGTTCTGGCCGTGAGAACCATACGGGGGTATCGCACAGTGTCTTGGACGGCGGCGACACTCTTGGCAAGCGAGCTGCCCTGGCCTCTCCAGGCAGACGTCCTGTCCAGGGTTCGTCGTACCCAGCAGGATGCCCTAGCTAGAGGAGTGACCTTCTGTCAAGTCGAGATAGAGACGATCAGGAAGCGGGAAACCGCTTGCTGCCTCGTCGACTGGTCTCGTGACCTCGAACACGCTGCGGCCGGCGGCTTTACGGTGGATGCAATCAGGCCACAGCTGGAGAAATGGGTCACCCGCACCAGCGGAACCCTGACCTTCAGGACGACACAGATACTGACCGGACACGGTTGTTTCGATCAGTATCTGTTTCGCATTGTGGGCTGCTTGCCTTCTCCGGATTGCCGCCAGTGCGGTGCACCCGATACGGCGTTTCATACGCTTGTCGAGTGCGCTGCATGGACGCCGCAGCGTTTCGAGCTCAAGACCCACGTAGGAGCCGTCGGATCGCTCGGCGACTTGGTAACGGCCATGTTGCAGAGCGACGACCGCTGGGATGCTGCGGTTACTTTTTGCGAGGTAGTAATGTCTCTCAAAGAGGCCGCAGAAAGGGATAGGGAGCGAAGTCCTTCGGCGCGTGCTACGGTCTCTTCTCGAGGTCGCCGGCCTTCAGCTGGCACCCGAAGAGGCAGGTACGTGCATTACTTCCCTCCTTGAGTTAGGTTCCGGAACGAGGTGGCCCTTAGCTACTAGGTAAAGCAAGGGATTTAACAACTACCCCCGTCTCGAAGTGGAGTGTGTTGTCCCAGGGCACACTTCAGGCACTTTATTGCGCTGGATCGACTGTTGCGTAACTATGTTCTATATCTCAGTCTTTCCATCACAAACAAAAACGCAGGGTCGACAGGAAGGAGGGGGTTTTTAGTGGGTATTGAGGTTGCTCGCCCGTGCGGCATCACTCGGAGTCTCCACACTCCTCTGTGTAATCCATCGCGGACGGAGCGCAAAGAAAGCATACAATTGCTAGCGTTACCGCCCCCTGTGGATGCGTGCCGTTTCCTAGTGACGGCCCAGAGAGTGCGTAAATCGGTTAGGCATTTTCCCTGGCCTCAAAAAAAAAAACTACCTTATAAATAAATGTTATTTACTGTTATAAACTTACATAATATATTAACAGATTTTTTATTGGCCAGTGCTAAAAGGAAATTTATGTTGACAGAGCGAGGGAAATCTCCTGGTAAAATATCGTAGAGTGGAATGATAATTTTTTGGCAGTGAAAAAAGATGTGCTCCAAAGTGCCCTCGTCTAAGCCGCACTCACAAAGAGAATGGTCACGGAATCTAGGCGGTAAGTTTTAACCTATATTTACCTAAGTTTTATTTATAAAACTTTAATAATACTCGTTGACACTTGACATCTTTGTCTTCCGTGATCACGGCCACTGAAACGTGGCCGAAACGTCGGAATTAAAAATAATTTAAAAATTAAATTGAAAAAATGCGCTTAAAACCGTTAAAACGTTGTTTAATTATGCATACAAGTCGCGAAAACTTAAGGAAATATCAGGTGGTAGTAGCTATCGAAATGTGCTCATTGAATACCCGGTGCGTTGGCAACCACCAACCTACAGGGCATTTAATTTGCCCGTCTCAATGGCTACCACTCCTGATCTAGAGTATGCCGCCATACAAACCTTGAGTTGTATGAGTGCTACCGCGTTCCAGCTTCCAGACCTGGTGGCGGGCACCTTTCATGTTGAAACATATGTCTGCTGTACGGCAATAAAAAGTGGTGGGTCTGCTTTTGTACATTTTCTCCATTTCGCGCTACTTCTTGGCATATTAGAACATTGACACGCATCCTTCAAGAAGCTAAGCTAACGCTCCTTGGGTATACCCCTGGGACTGGGGCCTGGTGGTGGTGACATGGCTAGATATTTGTTCCCCACATAAAAGTCATTGTAAATGATTTTTCTGTCTCACTCCTTCAAACAACCAAACAAAGTACAACAGCAGGCAGCCACATAAAGTGGTACCTACTTATTTCATAGGAAATTCCAATACTGTTACGAGCTACAGGTCTCGAATAAAAATGCCGTTAGAATTATTATAGAGTTTATTGGAACTATACAAACACGTATAACACAAGTACAAATAGAACTGGACGCAGTCAGTACAAACTGGACGATTCAATAACACGCGCAAAATCCGTTACTATATCGCTTATCGTACGTCTTGCTCGTATCGTAATCCTCGCTTGACTGACTCACTCCTCCATTCGGGCATTCGGACTGTACAAACACAATATGTCTCGTCGCAAAACAATCATATCCAAGAATTAGTTCGACACACCTGTCTAATGACTGCCATAAAACAAATACAATATCAATATAATGTTTTTATTAATTACATTTTTTTTAAACATAAAGTAAACAAAAGAAGTCCAAATGCGGGAAAGGTAATAAACCAGCTGTGCATCCACTTTGTCGGCATGTAACAATACCTTAACATGTAGCGCTATATAGACTACCTACATTTTCCTACCAAATTCATCCACAGAGTAGGTATCTCATGTACATAACGTTTTATAAAGTGTGCCTTAATTTTTTTGAAACGCACCATGGGTGTGTGGGATTCACTGCGTTGGAATGGCACTTACACCCCTGAAGAAGTACTATGGCCACCACAGTTAGGGATATCCACTAAACCCCTCGGTGTTCTTCCTTCCCCTTATGGCGACTACGAGAAAGCGGAAGCTCGACTAAGTCTGCTATGGTAGACGGCGGCCTTTATGGCCGTCAAGTGAGCCTCCAAAGCTAACTTCTAAACTTTACGAAATGGCGAATAACGATTTTAATGAAAAATGACACGGTATCATTACATTTTTGAATAATCAATTAGATAGTCAGAAATATAATCCATTGTCTAGACATAGCCAAATGTCTAGCCATGCCGCCTCCGCCAGGTCCCAGTCGAAGGAAGACCCAAGTAATGCTGGCATGACATTGTGAAGAATGACATGCGTACCAATGGTCTCAAAACGGGGAATGCTGAAGACCGCGCGAAGTGGTGTAAGAAAAGTAAGAAAGCGGACCCTGGGCGTCGAAGCCAACACTCCAAAATTACGAGAAATAGAATTCACTGATTTTGAAAAAAAATACATACCATTTAGGATTTGACCTTTGAGGTCAACTTGAAAAATTCACATATACGTATATATCTAGAGCTTCATAACAAATGGGCGTAAAGACAGTACAGTTTCACACTAGGTACAAAATTTTGAATAAAACAAAACTACTTGATTGTATAAGGCTGAAATTTGGAATACCCTTCTATTTAGGTACTTTCTAAATTGTAACATGCATAGATTTTAGTAAACAACTAAAAAATGGCATTTTTGCGTATACGCCCATTTGTTATGAAGCCCTCGATATTTACAGACAGATGTATATATCGATTTACTAAGGATTCCGTTTCTGCAACAATAGCTACTCAACCCTATAAAATAACTCAATTATCAAATAAGTAATTATTTTATGTTTAATTAAAAAAACCAAAACATCTCTAGAAATTATCTGAATCACTAGTCTACCACGCGAGACTGAGGTGTTCCCAAGATATATAACATACTAAAACTATATTATTTCATATTTCTCGACACCGTATCAGCATTAAACGATTGGATTCGAAACAAAACGAACGTTTACATTAAAGAAATACAATTATATAAAGAAATAAACTTATAAATAATAAACAGTAAACAAAAGAATATTTGTAAAGTGTTTATTTTGTGTTTTTGTGCAGCAAAATGGTTTCGGCAATTTTTATAAAGGTTGGTTTTAATGTTTATTTAATTAATTTATTTGGTTGTTCTGTTTTTAAATTTAACATGAAGTTTAAAACTATGTAAACAAAAGAAAGACTTTATTTAAATAAATACCGACGTAATTACATAATTATACAAAGACGTACGTATGTATTTCAAGAATTTGTATGCTGCGTTTTGCAGCAAACAAAGTTTGCACTCAGCATATTGCTGTGCGGGAATTATATCCGAGACAACGCTGTTTTTCAGTGCAATCCTCCCTTTTGTCGTAAGGCCAAAACGAACCAATTTTGTCAAATAATAATTAAACTAATTCTACTTGTGATATTTAATTAATAAATCAAATAAATAAATTTAAATCAAACTAACAATAAAATATTTTGTTACGTTAAAATCAAAATATTAATTGAATTGTTCTCATCATCATCGCCTTCTATCTATAACATAATCTGTAAAATAGAAAAATATTATACTAGTATAAGAAACCATGTAATAGTTTTGAAAAGAGGAGAAAAAATTTATAAAAAATAAAGATAATACTGTCCCTGTATTGTTTAAAAAGAAAAGAAAAATTAATTCCTCTTTCTTGCCTTATGAAAGAAAAGGAGGCTTTATATTTTAAAAAAAACAATCCATCTTCTATTATATACCATAATACATAAATATGTTGGGGGTATTTAGTTTTTTCCTCTTCCTGACAAACTAAACTTGTCATATTATTTATTTCATTTGTTTGGGAAACATACAATAATTTATTTTTTTAGATAGATAGATAACTCTTTATTATACACCAATAAAAACATGAACTTAAGACTAAAATTATATCTAGTTATGTACAAAGGGCGGTCTTATCGCTAAAAAGCGATCTCTTCCAGACAACCCCAGAAATGAAATTATATGATAATGGCGATGGTGGTATACGTAACATATAGTACAAACTACTTACATTTTAATAATAAATACACAAATTATATATATATGGATAAATTTTATATATTACATAGATATATACTTAATATACATACCATACAAATACATATCTACATATATATAAATATTTATAGGTGAATTTAAATATCATATTCCAAAGACAGATAGTATTTTTTAATCCTAGTTTTAAATATGGCTAGCGATTTTACTTGTCTGATTGTAACAGGCAGCGCGTTCTAGAGATGTATAGCCTTAACTGTAAAAGAATTGTTATAAAAACTTTTTCTTAATTAATATAAAACCAAATTAATACATAAATAATTTATATAATAAAAATTGGCTCATATAATTTAATTACAACAAAAATAACAATTATACGAAAATTACATAAAATGTCTATTCAATGGGATCGATATTGAAAAATGTCACCACAATAATTACTAACAAAAGAAATGAAAAAAGGGAAAGTATAAAAAAAGTGTAAGTCATTGCATTATTCTAAGTTACAACATTTTTAAATTTGGGTTTTAAATTAATACCAATTACCTATGAAAGGATCTACATTAGTTAATAGTGCATTGTATTGCTGATAAGTGCAGTATACAAATCTGTTTTTTATATAGTTAGTTTCTATAAGCGGTACTGAGAATATCAGAATAGAGATTTATCACGTAAGCTTGAGGAGTAAATTATTAATGAGAAATGGTGAATCAACAAATTTTATACTTTTTGTATCTTTTTTATTATTTTCTTTATTTACAAACATCTTAAGTATATTTATCGTCTATCTATGTACATTTCTTATATGTTACTCTCTGGTATTCATGGTCCTTTTGTCAGGTCAGGTCATCGGCTATATCTATATACTCTATTTTTCCTTAGAGGATCAATTTTGTGCATTATAACCAGGATTTTTGCAATGAATTACACTATTTAATGGTGTTTAAATATCTTTGACAACTTAAGCCTCGTCTAAAGTTAGTTATGTTACAGTAAAGTAAATCTTAATATATATAAATTACGTGTCACGTTGTTTGTCCGTTGGACTCCTGAACTACTTAACCGATTTTAATCAAACTTGCACAGCGTGTGCAGTTTGATCCAACTTGAAAGATAGGATAGCTATCTTGATGGACACTGTAGATGGCGCTGCAATCGGGTTGAAAATTTTATTTCTTTAGGGCAGGACAACGTCTGCCGGGGCAGCTAGTGTTTTATATAAATCAACTAAAGACACAATTAAATTAAAATTATCTTCAAAGATAGTATGGCTGACACATTCATAAGAAATAACTTGTAGTGATATCGTAAAAACTTTCCTACGAAATAAATATATACATTGTAATACAAAAATTATAAAATTACATATAACCGAATACAATGTAAGAAAACTTAACTTATTTGTATTGTATTCTACCCATAGTCCCTCAAGACTATAAGTAGAATACTGAGCCCAGATCACCGTCTTCTATGGGTAAGGTGCCCAGAAGGCTGGCTACGTTTCCTCGCTGGATCGCCATACTGATCCGTTGGCCGAGGTAGGCACCAGCCCTCTGATCACCTAAAGAGTCAATGAGTCGTTTCAATAAATTTTGGTACAGGCTCCTGGCCTCAGGACCCCATGGTCCAAGCGTCTCGACATCAAACGGCACAAACATAATAACTCTCACTGAGCGTTGCATATTTGTGTCGCTCGAGTGATTCAGCTGTTTCCGCCGCCGAACTGGCTGATCTAGACGTTTGATAAATGGGATGCGGCCAACGTGTCTACGCAAGTCGCATCCCACACCAAAGGCTTGCCACGCTGCTAGGGAATTAGAGTCATTCCGTTGAGATGTCTACCATCGTCACGGTGGCAAGCGTCCTCCGTAAGACATCTTTCAAGGCGGCGTAGCGTGACCGCCTGTCGGCACTGCGGCGGCAAGAAAGACCGTGGTATCCCGAGCCGATTACCTCTGTATTATTAAAATAAATATTAAATTTAATTATATAAAAAAAGACAATACAATTAAGGATTAGCATAATTATATTGTATCTCTGTAGATTATTTCATAAACATTTGAATAAGAAATACATCGCAACTAAAATACACTATGTAGCAAATTACTGCCAACGTCGGAGCGTGCCCAGAGGGCTGGCTGCATTGACGCGTTGTATATCAATACAAATGTCTTTAAAGAAACTCTTTGCCGACGGACCCCACGGGCGTAATGTTTCAACTCCAAACGGCACAAATATGTTACATTTTCCTGAGATTCCATATTTGCGCCGTTTGACGTCTGCAGCTGAAGCGGCGACGTTACCAGCCCCTGATACGGTCATTGGGAGGTGTGACGGGGCCAGTTTGTTAACATAGGTCGCATCCCACTCTAGCGGCCGCCCCATCTTCCAAGGGACGAGCGACATTCCGTCCGGTCTCTTCCCATCGTCACACACCAGGCCATTCGGTTCTAGAATGCTCGTTACGATGACGCCGACAAGAGCTCACCGGATGATATCGTTGACGAGTGCATGACGAGATCTTCCTGCGCTTTTTAAACATGACAACCCATGGTGTTTAAATATTCTAAGAAAAAACAATAATAATATTATAAAATTTTTAAAAGGAAAACAACTGGAAACGATGCGATTTATTCAATGATATTAATCGCTACATTAATTGTATGATATGATATCATTAATATAGCGAATTTATGTGATAAAATGTGCCTTTTTTATCCCGGGAATCCCGCGGGCATTTTCCCGGAAGCGATTTGTAGTTCGAGTGCGTAAAAAATAGCTTATTCCGACAGTTTTCAGTAAAACGATAGTTTAGGTTCTTTTTAAATGCTGCGGTACTTTGTCCCGAGAATCCCGAAGAAATTTCAAAATAAGCGTAGACGGAGTTGCGGACATATCCTAGTCCACTATATTACTATCTTTACTGTATATATATATATTTTAATTGCATATTTCAATAACGGGAAAGAAGATGTAGTGACAAGAGTTTAAAAGGGAATGTTAAGGTGGTTTGGCCATGTAGAGAGAATTAATGATAGCAGAATCACAAAACAAGTATATGACAGCAATGTGACTGGAAGAGTCGGTGCCGGTAGACCAAGACGTACTCACCATGATCAAACTGAAGATATTTTGAAGAAAGGTCAGATAAAAAGTAGTTTAAATAAGCGTGTATGTATGAGAAGATTAATGAAAGTTGATGAAGCGAAAAGTGTTTGTCAGGATCATAGCAAGTGGAGATCCATCGTCTCTGCCTACCCCAATGGGAAACAGGCGTGGCAATATGTATGTATTTAATTGCATATATAATTTTTAAACTACTTGATCGGTTTTGCTGTAATTTTATTTCAATGTAGATTTAATCCCGAAAATAGACTGATGAAAATGAATGTATGAACTTTTCATCCCGGGAGATGAAACTATCCCAGTTTGCGAAATAAAATGAAGTGAATCTTCCGGGGGCAAATAGCAATACTATAAAAATTTAATACAGTGTAACCTGCATTAACGCCTGCTCTTTAAACAAGAGGCACACACTAGAGTTCGACCCAAAACTCTAGTACTCTAATATACTACTGTAAATTTTCATCAAAATCCGTCAGTAAGTTTTTGCTTTGGAACGTGTTGATGTTGTTACAACTTAGGCTTTGACAGAGGCAAATTCCACGTACAGATTTGTAAAAGCACATTTTTTTACTTGTCAGCATTTGAACTAGTTGTGATCCTTTTATGATCGTCTTCTTTTTGTTCACTTATGTATTGGCATACGTTTCTAGTTATAATGGAAAACAGTTGTCCAATTGTACTCGTTTACGGCCGCTCAAGCGCATCATTAGCCATGTGTTGTGGATTATAAGTACAATACAAACGAATTCTAGGAAATTATGTCGACGTTGCCAGACGGGCACATTTGCATTTATGAAGTATAAAACGATGGCTTGATTGAAAGAGAGGGTCAGTGGAGCTACCACTACGATATAGGCGTGACGTGTGTATGTTCGGGAATCTAATAGTGACGAATTTTGCGCGCTTTATTGAATTACGCCTATACCGTCTGCATTACGTTTGGATTAGTTGCGTTCAAATTTTTGTACCTATTTTATACGTGTTTGTATAGTTCTAATAAACTCTATAATAATTCTAACGGCATTTTAATTCGAGTCCCGCAAACTCGTAACAATATTATAATTCACGACAAACATCTAAATAAAGGAAGTTAATCAAATCTGGTACAAAATTACATAACTCAAATGTTTTTATAACCTTTGAGACATGAAAAACATAAACACTTTAAAATCAACACAGATAAACTTGTTACTACAGCAAAAGACGTATATTTAATAAAATTTATCTTACTTAGGTGTCATCATGCAAAGGAAGTATTCTATCGGTGATTTTTTATTACTTGAGGCAGTCAAACAGACCGACCGCCAACCTCATGGAAAGCGGTTATCGTCGCCGTGTTGTTTATGGGTGTCACGTCCCAACACCAGTCGTGCCTTTTTAGCCGAATTCAAAAAAGGAGGAGGTTCTCAATTCGTCGGAATCTTTTTTTTATGTATGTTCACTAATTACTCCAAGATTTTTTTTTCGACGCGGAATAGCTGCCATTTGGTCCCCTTAAAAATTGACATCGTTTGGCCCAGTAATTTTCATTTTATGAACATTTTTTATGAAAAAAATTCCATTCCGTTCCATATGTATACCGATTACTCTGAGATTTATGATCCGATTTACGTGATTCTTGTTTAGTTTGATGCGGAATAGTTGCCATTTGGTCCCCTAAAAAAAAAACTAAAAAGTAACAAATAAATAAAAAAAACTTCGTTTAAAAAAACCGACTTTAAAAACTAAAAAGTATATAATAACTTATTTCTAAAGCTATTTTTAATTATAATATCTTATTTTTAATATATATTATCTAAAACATCTTGAAGTCGGTGCAAAGTAAAACATAAAAATTACTATATTTTGAAAATTATTAATGCGGGAAAGGTAATAAACCAGGTTTATGGCAGGCAGATGTGCATTCACTTTTTGTCGGCATGTAACAATATAAATGCACACAACATATACATTCAAATATTTTAGCAAACATTACAATGTTGCAGGTAGTGTTTTTTCGTCATGTTCTTAAATATTGTTAGCGATAATATAATAAGTTGAGAAAATAATCGCCTTTTACTGTATTGACAATTAAATACATTTTGTAAATCTGTTATATATTATTATTAACAATAATGATTGTATAAGCAGACGTGTTCAGACTTTATACCCGGACTTATTATTAATTATGCACACGTGATGGAAGTATATAATGAGGGTTTTTTTATTGCACCGGCAGACGGCTCACCTGATGGAAAGCGGCTACCATCGCCTACGGACATAACACCGAAGGTTGTCTAAAGGGAGACTGGAAACTGGCCATTAATGCCGGGAAACAACTTAAGATTGTTATGGCGGCATACTCTAGATTAGGGGTGGTAGCCATCCAAACGCACAACCCTGCCACTGTCACATTTACGTAGAGTTAAAACATATTAAATAAAGTTCTTTATTAATAGCCACAATAAGAAATATTAATTGATTTTTTTTTGAAGTAATAACTTCTTATGGGAGGGTAAACCGCTTCATTACGTAACGCGTTACGGCGCCAGTCTCTCTGGCTTCCCTTTCTCTCATGCACACAACACACAGCAGCGGTAGGCAGGCTATTCTCTCTCACTCTAACCCACAGCGCTAGCTGAATTTCGGTAATTAGATTATTCGGCATTTCGCGGCGGCCTGCGTTAGTCTTACTGCCGTTTCGCAACGTGTTATGACTGGGAGAGAAGAAACGGCGGAAAAAACTCCCCAGCAACCAGCAACACGCTTTGTCTCCTGGCTTCCCTCGCGTGTCCGGGTATGCGGAAAGCTCGCGACTGGGATTGTCCCATTTATTTTTTTTATTTGACTTGACTTTATGTTGTTGGTCCGAAGACCTCACAACTTTACCGGGGTTTTTGGGGCGAGCGCGCTCGACGGAGCTCCCTAGGTAGTTTTACCTCGGCTGGACTGTTGCCATGAGAGGGGGATGAATCTGATGATGCCCACCATAGGGCGAAACAATTAACTAGTTGAGAACGTACGACGGGTAATATAAAGCCCGAGAGAAAGGATCCCGGCGGGCGGACCGGGATCGGCGGTTCGCGGCGGCCTACGCTATCTTACTGCCGTTTCGCAACGTGTTATGGCTGGGAGAGAAGAAACGGCGAAAGAAACTTCCCAGCAACACGCCTAGTCTATTCCATGGAGGACCCATCTATTATTATTGGAAATTTGTAAACATTATTTGTATGTGTCGGGTTTCGTTTGCGACCTCAATTATTGCACAACGCCATCTGTTGCCCTGTTCATGTTTTTTTTTGCAACACCAAAGATACTACAAATGCGCTGCTGCGTGTTCCAGTACAACCTTCATATAATAATACGCATGTCAGAACGTATCTAATTGTGGTACAAATCTTCGCATATCTATCACACACGCACCGACCCATGACGCCTGGCATATATCGGAAACCAAAACAAATGTGTCCTAATTTCATAGTTTTATCATCTCAATTATTTATCTACTAATAATTGTTCTGATAAAGCGTTACGTATAAATATAATAATCGTATAAAAAGTATGCAGGAGCAAAGAGCACGTGGTCACACGATGCTCAGATTATTATTTTGACTATATATCTCTTTTTTAATAATAATATAATATAATAATAGCAGCCCATAAATGTCCCACTGCTGGGCTCCGGCCTCCCATTATAGGGGGAATGGACAGTATACCCGCCACGCTAGTCCAAGGCGGCTTGGCAGGTTTGACACATCGGTTTTCTTGATATGCAGGTTGTATCACGGTGTTTTTCTTCACCGTTGTTAGCACGTGGTAATTGTAACAATATGCAGATTAAATAAAAAAACTGACTAAGTGGTGCATGCGTTCCGACCAGGATCAAACCCGGACCCTTTGAGTTTGGGACGCTGATGAGATTAAAGCAAAAAGTTGAGAGAAAGCGGCCGGAATTAATCAACAGAAGGGGTGTGGTTTTTCGCCATGATAACGCAGACCTCACACATCTTTAGCCACTCAGCAAAAATTATGAGACTTTGGCTGGGAGGTGTTAATGCATTCGCCTCATAGTCCTGACCTTGCACCTTCAGATTTTCACCTGTTTCGGCGACTCTGCAGAATTCCTTATGCAGTGTCAGGTTAACATCACGAGAGGACTGCCAAAACCACTTGTCGCAGTTTTTTGATCAGAAGCCCCAAAATTTTTATAGCAATGGGATCACTTCCCTACCTACAAGATGGCAAAAAGTTATCAAACAAAATGGCACCTACTTTAGTCAAATGTAAATAAACTTCATAAAACACCTTTTGAATTTTTATATAAAATGCGAAGAAACTTTTTTCCCAACCTTATATTTTTTTAGATATGTATATTAAGCATATATCTATTTAATACATAAAGTATAAAACTGCATTTATATATTTATTACTAGAATGTAAGAAATTGTACTACGTATTATGTATACCACCATCGTCTTTATATTCTCATTTCATTCCTTGGATCGTCTGGAAAAGATCGCTTTTTAGCGATAAGAACGCACTGTGCATAATGAGACATATTTTTAGTCTGTAAGTTATTTTAAACTTTATTGTCAAGTAGTTAAAAATAATTTCCTGTGGAACAATCTATTCTGTGACACAGTTTGAAAAGGTAACATGTGCTCGCTTAACTGGAATGAATCAATTTGAAAACTGGCGAAACTTTTCATACCGCGACTGTACATTGGAATAAACCACTCGTAGATTAAGTTGTAACTTTCACGTCAAAACAAACTTAAAAACAACACAATAAATAGATCTAAATATAAACAAATAATATCTTTTTCGTAACGTTGATTAATTTAATGTAAATAATAACACAACTCAAGGTTCTTATGGCGGCATGCTCTAGAAAGGAAGAAAGAAAGAAAGAAAGACATATTTTATTTAGGACATATACAACATAGAGTATTATCAAACAATAAACTAATAGAAACAGAATAAGTCCTAAACATGGACTCAGTCTGAGCATATGCTGACCAATTAAGACCAGCGCTGTTCTTCCGCCTGGCACCAGCAAGTGAAGTCATAAAGGGCAATACAACATACATAATAAATAATGTACAATGCAATTCAATAATGACAAAAAACTATAACATACATACATATTATCACGCCTTTTTCCCATGGGGATAGGCAGAGACTATAGATCTCCACTTGCGACGATCCGACAAACAATTTTAGCTTCATCTACTTTCATTAACCTCTTCACATAATAACTATAACATATTTAAAGACAATATTAAAATAATGATAATAGAATAGATTAGAAATTAATGTATAAAGCTTATCTAATATATAAAATTATCGTGTCACAGTTTTCGTTGCCATACTCCTCCGAAACGGCTAGACCGATTTTGATGAAATTTTTTGTGCCACTCCGGTATGTATGAGAATCGGCCAACATCTATTTTTCATCCCCCTAAATGTTAGGGGTAGTCCACCCCTAATTTTTTTATTTTATTTTTTAGACAAAATTTTTAATTTCTATTTTTTTATGATACAACATACAAAAATACATACAACCCTAAATTATTAACCCTCTGCGACAAACCCCTATTTTTACCGGGCAGGACGACGTCTGCCGGGACAGCTAGTGTAAATTTAAAATTCAAATAGCACTTGTGTCTTGTCTTAGATAAGCCTGTACAATTCGGCGTACATTCAAAAATTTCTTAAGTTAGACCCTAAAAAGTGAAACTGAACGTAAGTTTCTAATCGGTGGAGGAGTATTAGACTCTAGATAAGGGGTAGTAGCCATCCATGACATGCTAATACAATAAAGTACCGAGTAGAATAATGGAGTCACCATCCGTCGGTTTATTTAAAACACGGCCCAGAAAATGGTTAGTCGAGCACAAATTCTATAATTATGAGGAGTTTAGAGAGAGAGAGAGAGAGAGAGAGAGAGAGAGAGATAACTCTTTATTGCACACCAAAACATACAATTACAAAACAGACAATATTTACAATATTTTCTAGGCGATACAATAGGCGGCCTTATCGCTCAAAGCGATCTCTTCCAGGCAACCTAAATGAAAAACAAATTTGAATCAGGCGATGTAGGTGGTGCAGGAAAAAGGCAACGGACACATAAATACTCAAACTAATTTAACAAATAAATAAATATATATATATATATATATATATATATATATATATATATATATATATATATACATAGGTATAAATATAATTTACAATAATGTATGTATACTATAATATATTACAAAATACATATGTTATTATACTAAATGTATTAGCATGATTATGTTGTGTTAATCAGACATAGCTATTTGTGGATAAATAGTGTTTGCTGAGTAAGTTTCTCAATGTTGGTAAGGATTTGGCCTCTCTGACAGTGAGAGGCAGCATATTCCAAAGTTTGACAGCCTGCACTGTAAAACTGGAGTTTATTTCCCATAATATGACATAATTTTACTTTATTTATGACTTGTGAATGGACATAGACGTTGAAGTGTAACTTTGTTATGAATAAATGATTTCCGATTTCCAATTGGGCAAATGCCCTACCACCTGGCAACCTGCACCTAAGTAGGACTCATTGGATATTTTGCTGGAATACTAAGGCTTGATTGATACTTTAATGCCGTTTACGGTTCAATCTCGCTCCAGTGTGAATTAAGCCTTATCTTTACATTTTACAGTTGTTAATTTACAATTTTTTAACCATTTATCTGGTTTGCAGAAAAACTCAACGACTTGCGTAGCTGTGCTCCTGTTCGTAACAATGCTCATCCGGGAGTCGAACGCAAGACCACCCTGGGTTGCACCGGGTAGCGGCGTGTTCACAGAATCAGCTGAATGTCATACAGACGTAAGTATTATTTTAGGTATTTATGGAGATGCTTGGTTGTTGAGATATTTTTGATTTTGTGGAGCTTATTTTGGGACTTCAGGCAACGTACCCATACTATGTGATTCCTGCCGTCCTCTAGTTATCTTAAGTTTTCGCGACTATCATATATAATATATTTTATTATATTAAAATATTTTACCTTTCACCCATTTTAAAATTATATAAAATTATTTCATTTTGCCAGGTGGTAGGGTATTTGCCCGTCTGAATGGCTACCACCCCTGGTCTCAAGTATGTAGCCAAAACAACAATGAGTCTTGTTCCGGCATTAGTGGCCATGCTCCAGTCTTCCTTTAGCAGCAGCAGCGCATTTGTAACACCTTTGACCATCCAAATGTCTATATGCTGTGGTAATCGCTTTCCATAACGTGGGCATTCTGCCTGCCTGCTAAACATACAATAAAAATATTAGAGCTAAGCATTTTTGGTGAAGAGTTTCTTGAGCCGCTTCTACTCTCAAGCCACAACATGTAACGAAGTTGTAGTAAATTTGATGGGGTCCCATAGAGTAAATAATAACCATAAACAAAATGATTAAAATGAACAAGTTGGCGACAGGCTAAATAAAACTTTAACAATACTCGTTGACACTTGACATCTTTATCTTCCGTGATCACTGCTGCTGAAAAGTGGCCGAAACGACGGAATAATAAAATCAAACAAATTGCGCGCTTAAAACCTTCAAAACGTAGTTTTATTTCCCATAGTAATTCATATTTATGGTTTACAAACATTTTTTGCAAACAAAGTAATATTTGACTATATATCGAAAAAGTGCCAGGTGGCAGGGCATTTGCTCGACTGGATGGCTACCACCCCTGGTCTAGAGTATGTCGCCATAACAACCTTGTGTTGTGTTCCGGCATTAGTGACCAGGTTCCAGGCTCCCTAAAGAGAGCAGCAGCGCATTCGTAGCACCTTTGGTGTTGCAAATGTCCATAGGCGATGGTAACCGCTGTCCATCAAGTGGGCCGTCTGCCTGTCTGCTGATCTCCTGCAATAAAAAAAAAAAAAAAAGTGCAAAATTTTCCTAAATGTCAATATTTTACGTGACGAAAACATAAGCCACAAATACTCAAATTACCCCCGGAAAATCTCGAACCATCGTTTTCGAGTTTTGGAATAGGTAGTAACACCTTTTCAGGAAACAAGGTTTGCCCTCAGTACATTGCTGTGCCAGAATTATATGCGACGCAACGCTGATTTCCAGTGCAAAGCTTCCTTTTGGCATAAGATCAAAATGACCCCATTTTGTTAAATAATAATTATTTCCATGTACTCGCGATGGGCCCCTGAGACATCACGTGGTATCTCAAATATAAGCGTTATAAGAATACCGCGTGTTCTTGACCTATTGGACATTTTGTTCAGATTATTAATATCTGCCTTATAAACATTTAAAAATATTAACTTTTATCTTACACGTGAAGAACTCCTGTTTTGTATCTATATATGTGTTCACTGTTTTATTTCCGGACTTAGGAAAATTAAGGGTCAATTACTTTAGCAATTAAAGTTACTGCAAGCTCCCCGCCTCCATGCTTGCCTTAACCAGCCGGCACGGAGTGGAGATCGCTAGAGCTAGGACTCAAGCTCCATGGGTAGAAGTGATATATGGCATCACATCAGAAATAGCTTGCATGAACCTACAGCCCGCCTCCCTACTCCCCTTAGCCACTCACACCCATGTTGCCCCTGTCTTCTATGGCATTTTTGGGGCCCATGAAGGGAGTGGCGAGTCATCGTCTGCCCATTGCCCGCGTTTTCCCCAAATGTTGCGACGGGCAGACGACATAGTCCCCATATTCCCGGACCCCTAGTACCAATAGTAGTTCATCCCAATAGGTCGGTACTTTTTGTACTCATTTCCCACAATAGTCCTACACTAGCCGAGGCTTGTCCTTGGATGCATTGTTATATGGTGCAGACAGGGCTAATCGCCGGTCAGTATCACGCCACATTTACATTAAGTTTGTCAAGGGGCCTCCACGTGATGGCCTTCCCATGGCCCCTGTTGGAAAGCAATGTATTTAACAGACAACACTGTTGTGCGTGTGGCAATCCTTGCTCCCTCTAATATGGCTGCTTGTTTGTTCCAAACGTGTTCTATCTAATTATTAAAGTTTTCCACTGTGCATTCATTGTTTAACTCTGCTGCACTAACCTATCACAGCCCCACGCAAGCCCCCCAAAAGCCTGGGCCATTTTCATGACCCGTGGTCTTCAGAGTTACTGAAACAAGTTTTATCTTCGATGTATTTTAAGTATTAAGTTTTAATTGTTCGTGAAGTAAAAATTTATTCAATATTATCACTACACAATTTCACTGATCAAGCATTGATCAGTGAAATTGTGACAAAACGACATCAAACTAAAAAGCAAGCTTATCCGTGTAGCAACGGAAAAATAATACAATTTACTGCGGCCAGGCAGCCTGTCGTAAGAGGTGATAAAACAAGCCACAGCCAGGTGGTAGGGTATTTGCCCGTCTGGATGGATGGCTGTCACCCCTGGTCTAGATTTTTCGCCACAACAACCTTGAGTTGTGTTCATAAGTCACCAGGTTCCGATCTCCCTTTAGAGAGCGGTGCACATTAATATAATTTAACTTGGATTATTTTCCCGAAATGTGGACGAAATCCCCAATCTAGATACCCTGCTCCAAGGCCGCTTCTTATATGGCATGTACGACGCCTAGCTGCTAGCTGTGTGAGCTATGGGCGTCGACGATGTGAGGCACGTGTTTTCCATCCGCAACAACTTTATTATGGTTAACTTACTTTAATAAAACTTCATATATTGTTACAGGACGAGCTATTAGACCTATGTCAAAGATGTGCGAAACTGACTAAGTCTAAGTTGGCCTACCCCGCTTGCTGCTCAACCGACTTGAATGCGAGAAAGTGGTGTTCAGACTACGTATACTTCGGAAGAGGTCAATACGACTTCGATTAGAAGTCGACCATCGAAGTTTAGGGAACAAAATTGGATATATTTGGAAAAATCGCCGAATTTGTACTTAGTGACTGATTTTTCTTGTTGTGATAATTCGAAAATGCAATTGGTTTTAAGTAAATTGTATATTAAGTGTGCCTTAGAGTTTATTGTAATTTTTACATATTACTAGCTGTTACTTGTGGCTTCGCTCGCGTAGATTAGAAAGTGAGTAGTCAAAAAAAAAATCTTTCACCACCTTTTCCGGCCGAGTTGGAGGTGAAAGCGAGCGGCCCACAGCCCAGACGAAGGACGCTCGAGAATCGGTCTGGAGCTGTAGTGGGTATTATGGTGATAGCACTTCACACGAGAGGTGCTAGCGCTATCCCGATCTGGAGAATCCCACACGGGCCGCGACCTTTCCCTCGGACTGCTTATTGCCCTCGAACGGGTTATATCTGTATAAAAAAGGGTCTGTCACCACCTTTTTCAAAATCGCCAATATATTTATTTCTAACCAACAGATATATATCGAGGGCTTCATAACAAATGGGCGTATATAAGGGACAAAATTGTGAATACTTAAATAATAATAATATGTGAAATAATAATAATCGACAGACAAAAACACATAACGTATATCCCCAAATTAAGCAAGTTACGCTTGTGTTATGGGTAATATATAACCGACTACTCTGGGGCCGATCCCAGACGCCCAGACCATAGTAAATACTACAACACTTGTTTATTGTATGAGGCTGATATTTGAAATACCCTTCTTTTTAGGAACACTTGCATACTGCTAAGACTTTCTAAATTGTAACATGCATAGTAAAAACAAAAAATGGTATTTTTGCCTATATGTTATGAAGCCCTCTATATAATTTCGTGCGTGTTCGCAAATGACAGATTTGCACCCTTTCAAGCCCTTTTCAATGATCCTTTCTCAGTGCGTACCTACAGTATAGAAAGGGCTCACACGCAAATCATGATCCTGGTCCTACTATAGTAGAATTATTTTCTCTGTGCAGTTTGGGTCATAAATAATCGGAGTATTTCGCTCTCTCTTCTACTCACGGGCCTTATGGGCAGGCAAAGTGATGCGCATTATTGTTGTCGACAAGCGTTATCGATAGTGTATTTAGTTTTGTGGGTTAGTGATATAAATGAAAGAAAAAAAAATAGATAAAACAACGTATTTATTAAAATAAGAATAATAATGATTTAAAATAAATCATTAATTAGGTATCTATGTATTAAAAAACTATAAGTACAAAAGTTTAGAATGTAACAAGCTATATTAAAAATAAATATAAATACTTAAAATTAACAGCAAAAAGGATAATAATTATTTTTATAAAAATGATAATCTTTCTTTGATAAGAACGAGTTTTTATCGATAAGACCTTGCATGCTCACCGCCCTAGCCGGACTTGATTTATGACCCAAACTGCACGGAGAAAATAATTCTACTATAGTTTGTGCTCTGATATGTCAATCAGTGAGGTTAAGTAATTATAAATATATACAGATGGGTCTAAGACAAAAAAGTTTTACATGTCTACAGAAGAAGACTACAAATTTTGTAACAATATGTTTATGTTTTGATCCGCAAACATGGATTGCAATATGAAAAATTGATTATTTTTTACGTTTCTATATTATTTATATAATTAAAAAAAAGATTATTTTTCAATATCTTACAATCTGATGTATTCAGTATCCGAACAGACTACAGTAGGAGACTAAAAAACTAAAAAAAATAATTTATTTGTTAAAATACAAAGGACTGACAAATCTAACATTAATAAATAACTTACTTATAGAATTTATGTAAATTGAACCCTTTATCTTCAGTTTTTGTGTTTGATCCAAATACAGATTTAACTTTAGCAAGAATAAATTATATATAAAAACTACTGTTTAATTTTGCACTAGTTTATTTTGAGAGCTAGCATTCGCATAGATTACATTGCATTAAATTTTTAGTCAGGCGCTATGCGCTCTCGGGAAATTTACTTGAATTAATCCCAACAACAGCCCTATATTACGCGATGAAAAATATCCTTCGTTCATTCTCGGTATTAAGACCATATACATACCAAGTTTCGTCAAATCAGTATCGTAGTTTTTGCATCAGTGTTACCAACCCACAGAGTTACTTACGCAATTATAATATTACCGTGGATTAGCTGTAGTAAAAATATATACTGTATATGAGTTTGTACTACCCGTGAGCAGAAGGTTTTCCGATAGCCTCATGATGTCGATGGTCAGTAGGGTTGACAAAAAAGGTTACATAAATAGTTGTTGCAATAAATTTATTATTATATATACTTTACATAAGTATGGACAATAATAGTCATCGGCAAATCTTCTGCGCACGGCTTATATAACTATATTTATTTAAAATTTGTTTACTAAGTATAAGTACTAATATAAGTAGAAACGGATTCCATTGCTGGAATCCACACTCAATCAAATTGCTCAAAATGATGGAGGGTAGAAGTAATGAGTACCATCTTATATGGGGGAGGGGGGGGAAGTTGAAAAAGTGTCTAGGTAGGTAGGGTATTTGCCCGTCTGGATGGCTACCACCTCTGGTTTAAAATGTGACGTCATAACAACCTTGTGTTATGGTCTCAGTCTCAATTAAGAGAGCAGCAGCGCATTTGTAACGCCTTTGGTGTTGCAAATGTCTATGGGCGACGGTAACCGCTGTCCATCAGGTGGGCCGTCTGCCTGTCGGCTGAACTCATACAATACAAAACACTACCATAATAGCACTGGCAGCATGACAAAAAATTGAATAAAATACCAATATAGAAAGCCGGAACTATTTACGTAGTCTAAAATAATTAAGTAAATAAAAATTGTAGAGTGATTTAATTATTATTTTTAATTACAAAAAACAAAGCAGAAATCTTTCGGTGCTTGTTTAGTTCTCTATCTCACTCTAACGTTTGACGCTTCTTTTAAAATTTATCTCTATGCTACTGCAGCGCTACCCTCATTATCCACGTCTTGACGACCACGTTTTTAATGCAGAAATGCTACTACTAACCTCTACCCTCCATATACAAAATATTAAGAAATCGTCATTTATTATTTTGTAGCCATTGATTGTAGTCATATGAATAATAAATGTATAAAAGAATGCAGCAAAAAGATAATAAATAATTTTGTATATGTCTATATTTCTAATATCATTTATAATGCATGTCATACCGTTCAATACATTAGTTGTTATATATCTCAGCCTTATATTTGACATATGTCACGTGAAATATGTCATTACATTTGTTATATAGTCCGGTTCAATTTTTATAATCAGAAAGCCGTGTCATATCTGATTTTATATAAAATACTTTATGTATCCGGCTCGAAGGACCATAAAAGTATATCGGTTCCTAAATTTAAATTATACAATTTGTATATAGTCGAGGTGGGGAAGTCCGTCAGTGAGGGAATTCCGTACATCTCTCGTGTTTGAATAGCCTCAACGACGACAAATTGGTCAGTGAAGCTTAAAGACATCATTGAACTCTATGCTCGAATTTTAGCTGGCGTTAAATTCCGTTTAAAACAGGTAAAAAACGAGATTTGTACGATCTTACCCCAATGCCGGACTTCCTCACCTTGACTATACTTGATATGGGTGAAGATGCATTGATTTGCTCTGGTGAGCGACTTTCTTCTTCGCGCGTGTTCACCTAAAATGCTGAATCAGGAAAATAGAATAATAAAATAATAAAATAATATAAAATAAGCATAATAAAAAAGAAGTGACAAATAAAGGCCTTTTTATACTTACTTACTTAATTATCTAATGCAATTTCAAGCTTCAGTGTGTTGAATTGAAATATTTAATTCCTATGAATTTCTAATAATATATTAGTCATTTTATAGTGTTTACTGTTTTAAAGGTTTTCGGTAAATTTTACCCTCTCGCTACAGTAGCGCCACCAAATTAATGCCGCGAAATTTATAAAACTATATTTTAGGATATGTTAAAAAAGTAAGTTAATAAAATTTATGGCTGTGATATTATTTAATATTTTATTTTAATTAACGATGTGATTTAATTTGTGAATAAAAAGAAAATATTTGATAAAGTTCTTTTCTTTCGCATTATCCCAAACATTTCATCAAGGCTACCTCTGAGACAAGCCAACTCCTTACATTGTTTTAAAAATCAGGTTCAGAAGCATTTCTTTTCTATTGTGTATAATAATTGCTTATATTATTATATACAAATAAAGAAAATAATGTTCTTTTAGAGTTATTTAAAATAGAAATTATACATAAGCAGTTCAACAAAAGCCAGATAACCAACTCAAAACAGGCCCTAGTAGAGGCCCTAACTCAGCAAATGCTGGTTGATAACAACCAACGCTGGTTTTCCGTTAGTGCCAGGTAGAGTAACGTGACCTTCACAGAAGAAAAAAAAACTAATGAACATTTAATATTATTGTTACAACCTAGGTGTCGACAAAAACATATATATACGTATACGCTTCTTCAATAAGATTTCGAGTGAAATGTTAGATCTGCCCTTCACTAAATTCAAAATCAAAATAAAAAGTATCTTGCTTAAAAAGGGATACTACACTATTGAAGAATATTTAAATGACAAAACTTCATTTACATAACAGCTCGCTCCAACCTCTTATACTGTGTTTTGTACGAGTATAACCTTTTTATCTTGCCGTACTTCTAAGGAATATATGGAGATATGTTGCAAAAAAAGTAATTACGTTACGTCTTTATATTTATAACTATAATTATTTTCTATCCTTTTATTGCGCTTTTGTCTTATTGAATATGCACTATTTGCTACAACTCCATTAATTCTTCAAAAGTTATTCTGTAACATAATTCTGTATTAAATTTTAAAAAAAAGTACTTAAATGTAAAAAATAGAACAACAAATATAAAGAAAAACAATTTTTAGCTAGACGTGTTGCTGGGGAGTTCGTTGCCGCTTCTTCTCCTTAACAGCAATAACACGTTGCGAAGCGGTGTACATAGACTAGGAAGTAAAATTAAATTTTAACCTATATGTATGACCTTCAAAAAGTGTTCTCCAGTGGAACTTATTTTGAATAAAAACTTTTGAATTTGAATTTGAACAAATTCACGCCTGCATATCTGTAAAAGCACATATATTACCCGTCGGAATTTAAACGAATAACATTTAAACTAGTGTAATTCTTTTATGATCTCTTCTTTTGTTTACTTATTTATTGGCACACGGCGTATTGTTGTATTGTCAAGTGATTACACCAGGTGTTACGTTGCTGGGCGGACTTCAGTGATATAAATTAATGCTAGATCGATACAAAATATGAAGAGTGTGTTATGATATTATAGTTGTGATGTAAGGCTCTTGAATATATGCAACAAGTGAAACGTCCATTACAATTAAAAATTGCTTACATAGTCAAATTAGTAAAATGCTTACCATACGGCGATCTATTATTTGACTAGCGCCATTTATCGAACTACAAAATTACTTTTTCTCAATACTTAATCGATTTCAATAGTATTGTACTAATTCACGTTAATACAGCTTCACAACAAAATTACCACATTTTCTTCAAAAAACGGTAAAGGCTCTAATAGATAGGATATAATTATCGTAAACAAAAACAGTGGGTAGTTACAGTACTCCTCTTAAGGATAAGAGGTGGTAAAGTAACTCTTAAATAACTGTCAAAAATAACAAATGTCGCTTAAGAGGCAAGATGGCGAGTCAACCAAATAATATAAATACTGACCAAATTTCGTGCTCTTCCGGTCTTTAATCGATTATATTGCTTACAATCTACGTTTACCATCCAAATTTCATTTATCTGTACTCTTAGGTTAACAACAGCTTAGTGTATTAGCTGTACAAGAAAAAAAAGTATAGTACTTTGATTAGGGACTTCAGAGTTTACTTAAGACATGGTTAATCGTTTCTAGTTAGATTATTAAGGCTATTAATGTATTGCTAATAAGTAATTAAAAATAAAATATATTCTCATTTATAGAAATTTATCAAGGCTTTTGGAACGAATCTTTGAAACAAACGTGTCAGATTTTCATTAACACAAAAGGAAGTTAATTCTTCTAGGTAAATCAAAATTTTGTGCTGGTCATTAATTAATGCATTAAATGATCTTTTGATATCTATTTCGTGGTTCCTTAAAAACTCTGCCAAATTCTTTGTATCTTTGTCTTCTTTGGCGCTGAGTTTTAGTAAAAGTGCTTCTTCTACATTCTGATCACCAAACTGTTCTAAAATATCATCTACGTTATAATTCCTCTTTATTAGAATATAATCTCTTTTTGATATATAATCTTTATATTCGAGGTCTCTTAACTCGTCTCGGATTAGTAGCTGTGCCTTCAGAATTTTTGTTAATGTTTCGCACATACGTGTTTTGTGTATTTGCAAATAATCAGTCAAATGTTTAACTTTTTCACCATTGCTGATGAATTTTGATAGTTCACCAAACTCATCCTCTATACTATTGTTCTCTGCTAACCTATGAATGTTATTAACACCCTTGTCCAAACATTTCTGATATAAAATATCGTCATTACAATTGGATACAAATTTTTAAAAAGTTTCCAAAATTAATTTCTCATTATATTTTAAAGTAAGCATAATTTCATTAACTTCTTTTGAATGATACATATAATATTTGTATAAAATGTTTTCAAGATCATCTTTAAAATTTTCTTTGTGCCTAGTAAGGAGATCTTGGGTATTGCTGTACTCGTTAGAGTCAAAATGATTATAATTCATCTTAGGTCTCCCCATCCCATACCTATATTTGATTTTCCTGGGAACTGAACTTTTATCTCTTAAGTTTGAATTATACAACATTATACTGTTCTGTCTTGCTCCAGGCACATTCGAGTTACTTAATAGATCGTTATAACTTCTCATCGTATTGATTGTTAAGTCACCACTCGTTAGTTTATTTTGTATAATTTTGGAACTATAATGGCATTTCATGTCACTAGCTTTAGCTATTTCAGCATGTTGTACATCATCAGTTATTGCTTGAATTTTCTTATCATGGTCCTTAAAATAGGATCTCAGTAAGTCTATTACGTCAGCGCTATTTTTACTCAAGTCGCGTGATAACAAAGCCATTTCTGGTGAATGCCTTTCATAATATTTCGCAAGAACTGATATTAAATTAATCTTTGCCGCTGATATCCCTTTAGCGGTCTTTTCATTCTGTACTTTAATAGGTTGTACATCGTCAAATGCTGTAGCAATTTCTGTAACATGTCCGCTATAATCTGATTTTAATGTGTCTTTCACGTCAGCGCTGCTTTTACTCCAGTCATGTGAGACCGAAGCCATTTTTGGAAAATGCCTAATATTATATTCCTCAAGAACTGGTATTAAATTACTCTTTGCTGCCAATTTCCCTTTAACAGTGTTTTCATTCTGTATTTTTATAAGTTGTGCGTCATCAGACACTATAGTATTTCCTGTAACATGTCCGCTATAATCTGATTTTAATGTGTCTTCCACATCAGCGCTGCTTTGACTCAAGGGCCATGATAACAAAGCCATTTCTGGTGAATGCCTAACATAATATTTCGCAAGAGCTGGTATCCCACTACTCGTTGCTGTAGATTTACCGTTAGCATTCTTTTTATTCTGTACTTTAATAGGTTGTACATCGTCAAATGCTGTAGCACTTTCTGTAACATGTCCGCTATAATCTGATTTCAATTTGTCTACCACGCCAGCGTTGCTTTTGTTTAAGTCGCTTGATAATGAAGCCATTTGTGGTGAAAGCTTCAAATTATAATCCTCAAGAACTTTATCTAAATTTCTTTTTGCTGCAGTTTCATATCTGGGGTTGTTTTCATTCTGTATTCTTAAAAGAAACTCATTTGGGACAATCTTCCAACCTATGTTCTCTTTCTTGGGCTGATAATCATAATAATTGTAGGAAGAGTGCAAACCATGAAATGTATTTTGTGGTTGAATATAATAATAATTTTCATTATATTGTCTTACATGATTGTTTGGCACAAATCCAGTGTATATTTCTGAAAAATTATAAAATTGTTGCAGTAAATAATTCAAGTATCTATTTGACTGATACAAATTCAAAACACGTATAGGTATCATAATAGCTTGCTCCATATTTTTGATTATATTTGGTCGAATAACAGTTATAACTTTGTTCTGAAATAATTTCAGAATATCAACCATTTCGTGATCAATAAAATGTACCTCGTCAATGATTTTTTTAAATTTATATAAAAATGTCTCTTTGATACCTTTTACTACGTCGAATAACTTTTTCTCATTTCGTGGCAACGTATTGTCTGTTCTTTCTTTTTCATTAAAATACTTTTGGCTATTTATGATGCGTTCAATGTCAGCAGGACCTTGTTCCTTCTGAAAATGTAACAAATTTTTATTTGCCTATGTTTGACTTTGTTTTATTATGCGACTATTATATATAACAAAAATAAGTTTTAACGGCTTTTAAGCGCGGTAATTTATTTGATTTTTATTATTCCGACATTTCGGTCACTTTTCAGTAGCTTGTCATTGAGTATTGTTAAAGTTTTTTTTAGTCTACCGCAAACTTGTTCATTTTAATTATTTAGTTATAATTTTGTTAATGGTTATTATTTTCTCTATGGGAGCCTAATCTAATTTACCACCGCTTCGCAACATGATGTGGCTTGAAGAGAAGAAGCAGTGCATAAACTCTTCAGCAAACATGCCTAGCTCTAATAATTTTATATAATATTAAAATGGGTAAATATAATAAATAAAAATTAATTGTGAATCAATTAAAGAAAATTGCCATAAACATGTACTACATCAGTACAATTTCCTATGAAGGGAATATAATATAATGAAAAAAAAATGGTTATTAATTAATTAAAATTTACTCACATTATTAGTGTACTTTGCATGATCTATTCTTTCAGCAGCAGAATTTCTAAAAGATTCTTTAATTACATCTTGGTCTGTACTATCATTGGATAGGATTGTTATATTGAAATTTTCATTGAATGTATCATTCTCTTCAAATTCTTGCCCCAAAT
This sequence comes from Dendrolimus punctatus, assembly GCA_012273795.1. Taxonomy (NCBI): domain Eukaryota; kingdom Metazoa; phylum Arthropoda; class Insecta; order Lepidoptera; family Lasiocampidae; genus Dendrolimus; species Dendrolimus punctatus. The sequence continues at coordinate 1,785,616 of CM022553.1, forward strand.
TAGTTTTATGTTTAATTTTTGAATTAGAATCCGATATAAGAGCCTTATTATTATCAAATGATTTTTCAGTTAAATTTCTATGAATAATATGTTTAGTATTTAATTTGACTTTTTCTTTCTGTTCTATATAATTTAGTTTTGGTTTAATTTGATTTTCTCCTAGAAGTTTCTTTTCACTTGGGCTGCTTTCTATATTTTCTATTCTTACATTAGAATTAAATGCATTTTGACCTACATCATTTTTATCATTAAATTTCTTACCTTGAGTTTGCTCTGTGTTGTACGATTTTGTAATGTTTTTATTTTCATCTCCATTTTCTATATCACGATATATGCTTTGTTTTTCTTCTATGTTACGAAGGTTACCTATGTTTTCATTATTTAATAGTTCGTTAGTAGACAATGTTACGGATCTTGCATAATCTTGATTTGAAAGGTTATCGTGTAGATTTTTGTGTATTTTCAATATTTCAGTTTTATTTACAATTCCGCTTGTTTTAGGCGCATGTACTTCAGATTGTGTTTCATATTTAGTTGGTATCGATAAGTTAAATTTAATTTGATTCAAGTTTGAACTTTCAATCCTGTTTTTAGATACATCGCTGCTTTTTTCAGTACTAATTATGTCGATTATTTGTTTAGTTTTGTTTGAATTAACAAGATTATTTCCATCTTTATTATTACCAAATATTTCGTAAGTAGAACCAATTCCATGTTTAGTGGTTTCAACTGTATACTTTTCGCTGGAAATAGTTGCAGGGGCTTCATTCAAATAATTTCCATCATCCTTTTCTCTTGATGTTATTTTAATGTGATAATAATGTTTCTTTTTAGGTTTTAGAGCATTGACGATACCATCACGGCTCAGTTTGAAATGAATATCGGATGTTTCCTGGTTATCTCGAATATTGTTCGATTTCGAAATCTTATAAAATTTGTATGTTCTCTTTATAGGAGTTAGGATGGTTCTTCGAATTTCATGGGTGGTTCTTCTACCTGTATTGTAATCATGTGGCAATTCTATATTTGATTTATCATATGACTTAATTTGATCATTTCGTGGATATCCATTTATTGTTATAGCATACTGAAAAATAAAAGTGGATTTATTTGATATAGGTTCTGCCGAATTACAGAAATTCCGCACAACTGCTTATATGGCTTTAAAAACGAACTTGCCTTTATTTACCATGGTCTGTGTGTCTGTAATCGGTCTGAAAGTGAGCCGTTTTTATAAGTGTGTATAAGTCAATACAATACTCTTTTTTGTACACCAACATTACATAGAAATAATACATAATAAACTTACTTACTAAAAGGTAGTACAATGAGCGGCCTTATTGCTAAGAGCAATTTTTCAAGCAACCTTTGGATGGACAAGATCTAATTGCATAGATAGCGTCGGCGTGCAGTTGCAATAGACATTATTATAATTATTATAGTTGTAAAAATATATACGTAAATAGACATACAAACAGTTAGATATTGCGCCTTCACAAGTCTGTTAAATGAATGGATAGATTTAGTTGACGTCGGACATCTGCCGGCAGATCATTCCAGAGATACACAGCCTGAACAGAGAACGATCTTGCGTAAATCTCCTTAATATGTATCGGTGTCGTAAGTCGCAACCTCTCTGACGTACTCAAAGATATTATAATACAAAAATATTTACCAAAAATATTGTAGATATGATAATAATTACAACGTTCATATTGTCGCGAGTGACGCTTTCGTTTCATATGTATTTATAAATCAAGATAATTTAAAGAATTCAAATTTAATTTCACGCTTTGTTTTGTTTATACGCTTAATTTAAGATACATTGAACCTCCATATGGTTCAGCTTCGGAACAGCGTTACATGATATACAACCAATGGATATGTTAACTAATGTCAGGTTCCATTCATTTGCTGTTTCCGTGCAGGAATGAAGAAAGAATACTGTAACGAGTTGCAGGACTCGAACTACAATGCCGTTGGAATCATTATAGAGTTTATAACACAGGTACAAATATAACCGAACGCGAAAGTCTAACGTAATGCAGAAGATTGTAATTCCAATACACGCGCAAATTCCGTCACTAAATAGATTACAGAGTGTACACAGGTCTTGCTTCGCTTGTGGTTATCGCTCGACTGTCTGATCTCTCAATTGGGGCATTTACTTATACTGCACAGATGCAATTTGTCTTCCCGACCGCGTGGACCGAATTTCCTAGAATCAGTTTGTCCTTTAATCCGAGACACATGGCAGTGATCGCCGACACGAGTTTTGTATTTGCTTAGCTTAAGAATATACAATGTGTGTTGTCTTCTGATTAATTATTCAAAACGCAAATTTGAGACTTGTACCACCCATTTTAAGCGCTATAAGAAAAAATATTATGGAAGCTGTATACGTCTAGTCATCGCAGCGGACAACGAACTACTGATTAGCGCAACGCGGAAGCGCACTACCTCTCGCTACTAGAATATTGTTACAACCTAGGTTCCACGCTAAGATTTGTAGAAACACCCTTATTACCCGTCAGCATTTGAACTAAGAACATTGAAACTATTGTAATTCTTTTATGATCGAATTCTTTTGTTAACTTATTTATTGGCAAACGTTTCTAGAGAGCGGCCTATTATTCTATTGTCATAAGCCAGGTGTTACGGAGTTCGGTCCACGTTACCGGGCGGGTACATTGCATTTGTGCAGTATAAAACGATGGCCTGACTGAGGGAGGGAGGCAGTCGAGCGAGAAACACTATCAAAGCGAGACGCGTGTACTACAATCGGGAATCTAATAGTGATTTTTTTATTTATTGCAGGAGTTCAGCAGACAGGCAGACCGCCTACTTGATAGACAGCTGTTACCATCGCTTATGGACATTTGCAACGCCAAAGGTGCTACAAATGTGCTGCTGCTCTCTTAAGGGAGAGTGGAACCTGGTCACTAACGCCGGAACACAGCTCAAGGTTGTTATGGTGACATACTTTAAACCAGGGGTGGTAGCCATCCAGTCGGGCAAATGCCCTACCACCTGGCTGAGACTATTTACGACTTTCTGCATTACGTTGGGATTTGTTGTGTTTGGTTTTATTTGTACCTATGTTATGTGTTGATATAGTTCTAATAAACTCTATAGTCATTCTAACGGTATTTTAATTCGAGTCTCGCACTCGTAACAATATGATTTTACATGTCACATCTAGAAATGTTTATAGTTGGTTAAATACAGATTATATTGTACATGTACAATTTTTCTCATATCAAATGGAATCTTTCGAAAATAAATGTAAACTGTAATGGACAGTCATGTTACACTGTAAGAGCAACTAATGATCCTTTAAATCTAATATATAAAATTCTCGTGTCACAGTTTTCGTTGCCATACTCCTCCGAAACCACTGGACCGATTCTCATGAAATTTTATGTGCACATTGGGTAGATCTGAGAATCGGCCAACATCTATTTTTCATCCCCCTAAATGTTAGGGGTAGTCCACCCCTAAATTTTTTTATTTATTTTTTAGTCAAAATTTTTAATTTCTATTTTTTTATGATACAGCATTAAAAGATACATACAACCCTAAATTTTCAACCCTCTACGATCAACCCCTATTTTTTACCGGGCAGGACGACGTCTGCCGTGACAGCTAGTGTATTATAAGATTACAAAAAAAATATAGTTTTATGCCTAGATTTTCACGATACCTAAACATAATAATGTTACGAGTTAGCAGGACTCCAATTAAAATGCCGTTGAAATTACTATAGAATTTATTAGAACTATACAAACACGCATAACAAAGTACAAATATAACTAGACACAACTAGTACAAACTACACGATTCAATAACACGCGCAAAGTCCGTCACTATATCGCTCATCGAATGTACGTCTTGTAATCCTCGGTTGACTCCACCACCCCTCCGTTCGGGCATTGTTTTATAGTAAACTGTATACAACACAACAATCGACTGCGTGGACTGAGTTTTTCCAAAAAAAACGTAATCTGCACACCTGGTTCATTACCCCTGCGAACGGCCATAAACGCAAACGATCACAATAGGATATTGTCTAATTGCAAATTAAAACACGAAGTAAACAAAAGAAGTCCAAATGCGGGCAGTGTATTAAACCAGGTGCGCATTTCTTTGTCGGTATGTAACAACAATGACTACAGAAAATAATAAAACTACGTTTTAACGGTTTTAAGCGCGGTATTTTATTCGATTTATAATTGTTGTCACATTTTGGACATATTTCAGTTGTCGTGATCACGGAAGACAAAGATGTCAGTGTTTTCATTTTAATTATTTAATATTAATTCTTGTTTATGGTTGTTATTTATCTTATGGGAGCCTAATCTAATTTACCACCATTTAACGCTTACAAAACCATTAAAACGTAAGTAGTTTTATTCAAATTCGTGACGTCACACTTCAAAATCTAATATATTGTTACGAATTGCGGGACTCGAATTAAAATGCTATTCGAATTATTATAGAGATTATTAGAATTTTACAAACACGTGTAACACATGTAGAAATATAACCGAACACAACAAATCCAAACGTAATGCATGATTCAATCACACGGGCAAGGTCCGACACTAACGTCTTGCTTCGCTTGTGGCTATCGCTAGTATGCCTCGCCACTCCATCAGGTCGTTGTTTTATACTGCACAAATGCAATATGTATGCCGTATGTAAGTCGGCTTAATTCGCCACACCTGGCTAATGACTTGGCTGCAAGCTCCCATAAAAGAATACAATAACGGCCCTATTTCAGTTGTCGTGATCACGGAATACAAAGATGTCAATGTTTTCATTTAAATTACTAAAAAAATATATTTGTGGTAGTTATTTATCCTATGGGAGCCTATTCTTATTTACCACCATTTTAACCTTACAAAACCATTAAAACGTAAGTAGTTTCATTCAAATTCGTGACGTAATAAGAAGATATTTTGAAAAAAGTCAGGTGTAAAGTACCTATAATAAACAGCAGATGTAGCAAATGATAATACTTGGTCTCTGTCTACCGCTAAGGGAAACAGGGGTGATGATAATAAAATAAAACAAAATTTTAAACGCAGTGATAACATTTCATATATTTACAATGATTTTATCATAATATAAATAAATATAATTGCATCGACTTATTATAATATACTAACATAAAATATGCAGAAGATCGTCTTTGCAAAAGGTTCTTGTATTGTGCTGCTGGCAAACATACATACAGCCAAGTGGTGATGGAAAGTGGCTACCGTCACCTATAGTCATTTGCAACAGCAGGAGCGAAATCTCAGTTCCCAGCCTTTAGGATGGGATACAGAGGATGGAATAGAGAATATGAGATTTGGGATAGGGAGGATGATATAGAGGGAGTGTGCAATGCAACGAAACACGGTCAGGTCAGGCTAACCGTCTCACACCGAATTCTGTGAAAGCGTGGTATGATACCGTTCGAGCTGATCCTAAGAGTCGAAATCAAGACAATAATTCCATCATGGCTCTACCTCTCTCTCTCTCTCTCTCTCTCTTTAGGACAGAGATAAAAAGGGGGAGATAGGGGACGCGAGATCAGATAAGAGTGGGATGAAAATAGTGTTGAGTGGTATACGTGTGAGGCAGTACATTTGTTCCGTACATAAAAAACTAAAGTCTAAAATAACTTATTTCTAAAGCTATTATTATTAACATATATTATCTTAAACTTAAAGTCGTTGCTTAGTAATTTTCAAAATATAGTAATTTTTATGTTTTACTTTGCACCGACTTCAAAATGTTTTAGATAATATATATTAATAATAATAGCTTTAGAAATAAGTTATTTTGGACTTTTTAGTTTTTGAAGTCGGGTTTTTAAAACGAAGTTTTTTTTTGTTACTTTTTAGTGTCTAGCTATGTATGGGTAGACCTACGAAAGGTGCCGCGCTCCTTAAAAAATATAGGTCCCATGAAACGGGAACAAAAAAATGTTCGCAAAATTAAAACTACTGGGCCTAACTATGTCAAACTTTAGGGGACCAATTCGAAGCTATTCCGCGTCGAACAAAAAAATAATCACGTAAATCGGATCATAAATCTCAGAGTAATCGGTGAACATAAAAAAAACAGAAAAGATCGCGACGAATTGAGAACCTCCTCCTTTTTTTGAAGTTGGTTAAAATACATTTTGTACTGATATGGAGTTCAAAATTTAGGTCTCGCTACTACTCACGCCTCGAACGTAAGAGGAACTAGAACGAGGCTTATTCAACTATGGAGGGTAGAGGTAAGAAAAACCATCTCTGTGAAGAAGTGTCACCGCCACATTACCATCAGGGTGAAATTTAAAGAAAACGCCAAAGATTAATAGAGTAGTCATTTTTGAAATAAAACTTCTAATAGACGGAGTATTACGATTTTTCGCTCACGAAAAAGCGTCACGGCCGCGTGTTTTAATACATTTTTAAACTTGTGATATCGTTTGAATTTGAATTTTTGGAATGTCAGAATTGAACAATTCAAAAAGTTATATAAAGGTATTGAAGCAGTCTTGAATATGAAGTAACTTATTTTGATAAGGATTAATGCCAAGATACAAAATTAAGAGCCTTTTCTAGCGGCGACATTTTAATTAAATTTTTAAAATGAAAGGACACTCATTGTGGCATAACTATAATAGTTAGACATATACTGAGTTAGGCACTCGCTTGGCACGCGCTTGCCTACAAAGCTGCTGGCCACGCAACGCCCAGTCATCATTTTATAATAATAAGTGCTAATTTAAGTTTTAGAGTTAATATAATTTAATTGTAATTTTATTTAGTCTTGTAAGAACTCTTGTCGAATAACCTTGTCTTAGAAAATTGTTTTTTTTAAGACTTCTCCGCGCCATTCTACTTATCTACTGTCGCGACATTTTTTGTAAATAATGATGTGTTCGCATTTCGCACACTACCGGGTCCTTGACTAGGGATTAGACCAAAGGGACGAGAGGTGAGGCCACGAATGGGCACCAGAGTCAGTTCCCCGGCGCGTGGGGAGACTACTGCTCAATACTCCACTAAAACCACCCTCCTCCCATGTGCCCCGCGCTTATGGCAGGAAGAGCGCGACTCTTTCAACTTAGGGCACGTTCCCACTATGTCGTGACGACAGATAGTCGCGTAGTTTTAAGTGTCGTGGCTTATGTCGTTCACATTTAGAACGACACGACTTACTGTCGTCTACGACATTTTTTGTAGTGACGACAGATTGTAATGACAGTGGGAACGGCTAGTACGACAGTTATATAACGATAAAAGATCGTTAAACATTTTTGAAGACAAACAGTCGTTATAATGGGAAAAGCTAGAGACGACAGTCGTCCAACAATGAATTAATCGTTACGACACAATGGGAACGCGCCCTTACTGTTCCCATTATAACGATTGTTTGTCGTCAACAATTTTTATCGTTTAGCAACTATCGTATCCTAGCTGTTCCCATTGGATCGCGACGATATCTTATATCACGGCAGCCGCTTTGTCGTTTACGCATCATTAGCAAGCTACTACAGTCGCGAGGGGAAGGGAAAATACGCGTAAACGACGAGACGATATTTTTATCGTGTCTACTATAGATTTGCCGTCACGATTAACTCGTAACGATATCGTTTTACGACTGTCGTGGTAGCCGTTCCCACTGTCATGACAATCTGTCGTCACTGTAAAAAATGACGTAGACGACAGTAAGTCGTGTCGTTCTATATGCGAACACCATTTAAACATATAAGCCACGACACTTTAAACTTTACAATTATTTATCGTCACAACAAAGTGGGAGCGCGCCCTTAATAGAGTAGTATATACCAGCGTTGGTTGTTATCAATCAGAATTTTCTGAGTTAGGGTGCGTTCCCACTATGCCGTGATGACAGATAGTCGTGTAGTTTTGAGTCGTGGCTTATAATATGTTTAAATGGAAGTGTTCACATATAAAACGACACGGCTTACTGTCGTCTACGACATTTTTTATAGTGACGACAGATTGTCATGACAGTGGGCACGGCAAGCACGACAGTCGTTCAACAATGAATTAAGTGTTACGACATAGTGGGAACGCGCCCTTAGACCGTCTTCAAGACGTAGAAAGTATTAATTTCCTCGTTTTTACTCACTCCTGAGTCAGTTTTCATTTTCGCTAGTAACTTTTCATAGAATCCTTTCACTGAATAATTTTTTATGTTAGTATATAAGAAATACAATGATTATGTCCGTATATTGCAAGATGGTTACAACCATAGTAAAAGATGTATTATTATATATTAAATAGTCTTAAGGCGCAGACTAATCACTAACTCGACCAAATCTAATTAAACATGGCAAAAGAGATTCTCGGACCCATATTATAAATAACGAAAGGGATTTTAAAATTTCCTTTTATTATGTTCATAGTTATTATAACTAGTGGTCGCCCGTGGTCGAAATTCGACCATATTAATTTGTTGTCCTATAGCATTGTACGATTTGAAATATTTCCTCTTTCAAAATGTCAGTTCAACACGCATTTGAAATCATCTATAGTCTGCGCCTTAACACTAATGATATGTGAATTTTTGAGTTAAAATCGCGAAGTTAACTGTACAATAAATCTGATCAAAATATGGAACATGCATGTATGTAGCGTTCCCAGAAGATAACCTGCTATAAAAAAAAATTACTACCCGATTGCAGCGCTATCTACAGGGCCCAATTGTGAATCTAAACCTTTCCGAGATCCACTTGAACATACACCGAAAAATGTCATCAAAATCGGTCCAATCATTCATGAGTTCACTGACATACTAACGACCTGGCGAGTTTCTTGCCGCTTCTTCTCCTTAACAGCAATAACATGTTGCGAAGCGGTGTGCATACACTAGGAAGTAAAATTAAAATTTAACATATATGTATAAAAAAGTGTTCTCCAGTGGAAATTATTTGAATAAAATCTTTTGAATTTGACAATGCATTAGTGATTTGAAAGTTTGTCTTACGCGATAATAACTCAAAAGAACCACATACAGTCTACAACGAAAACCCCGTAGTTCCTTCTATAAACGAAAATCATTATCAATAACACTAGTCTACAAACAAACGAAAAGTGGTCTGTACTTTGAACCAGACCCATTCTTATGTATTTCGAAACGCTGAATCGGAATCTGCGGTCGGTTTACAACCTCAACATTTGGAGGGTGTAGGGACCAAACTGACCCCAGATTCGGATTCAGCGCAACTAAATACATAAGAGTAGATGGGTCTGATCAAAAGTCTAGACCACTTTTTTTAATATTATTGCCATGCTTTGAAAACTTAAGAAATAGCCATAAACACTTTTCGATTGTCAATCTATCAAAGACGTGTTTACAAATCAATATAATTTGATAAAAAATAAGTCTCACCTAATTATAAGATGGGTGAAGGTCAATCTTTATTTTCTCTTAGATTACAAGTAACTACACTAAAAGTGTCCTATATATTCTGTCCCAAACATACGTATATCAAATTTCATAAAAGTCTCACAATGTAGACAACAAACAAACACAGCATCTTTCACATTTATATATTAATACAAATAATAAATTTCAAATATTTTTAAAGAGTTTTCAATAGTGTTGATTTTTTTACGCATGAAAATAATATAGCAACGAAATTAACAGAAAGTACGAGGTTTTTGTTAATTAGTGTATATATGATACTGTCACTCAAACTACGTTGCTGGTGAATATCTCGATCCAGTATCCATCAGGGTCCTGGATGAAGGCCAGCCCCTTCATCTTACCATCATTTGGCCGCTTTATGAATTTCACACCCATTTGCTCAAATCTGCAGCAACAACAAATAAAAACATTTCGAAAAAACAAAATATGGAGCACAACTTCAACGGTGATGTTTTGCAGATTTGTTAAATATCACAAATAAAAATAATAGAAACAATATGGGATTTGAGCTTTTACTGAATAACATTAATAGATTTTCCGGGAAATATTAACAAACTTTTAGAGTAATATTAATAGATTTTTAGAGTAATATTAATAGATCTTCAGAGTAATATTAATAGATTTTCAGAGCAATATTAATAGATTTTCCAAGTAATATTAATAGATCTTCAGAGTAATATTAATAGATTTTTAGAGTAACATTAATAGATTTTCAGAGCAATATTAATAGATTTTTAGACTAACATTTGGTTTTCCAAGTAATATTAATAGATCTCCAGAGTAATATTAATAGATTTCCAGAGTAATATTAATAGATCTTCAGAGTAACTAATGGATTTTCCGAATAATATTAATAGATCTTCAGAGAAATATTAATCAATTTTCGGAGTAATTAATATCCTTTGTGATATAAAGAGAGAGGAAGTAATGATAATTAGAATTATATTCCCTTCTTATCATTTAATTATGGAATAAAAAATATCATAAAATTAAACTCACCTGGCACATGCGGAGTCAACATCAGGAACCAAAATACCAATATGGCCGAAGCCCCTGGGGTCCGAATTGCCATTGTGGTAACTAGAATCATCGCTTTCTGTGCCCCAATTGCTAAAATTAAAAACGAAAGGGATTTAAAACAATATATCTATTAAGTGTTGCCAGGTGTCCCGATTTTTAAGGGACTGGGAACGCGTTATGACAAATCAATTATATTAGAAAATAAAGAATTACATTATTAGAAATTAAATAAACCTTAATTTTTTTTTAAATAACCTGTTTGTTTGTATATGAACAAGCACAAACAGACAAGATTAAGAAAAAATTGTATTGTGTTCTCAATCGTTTATATAGTTCATTCCAGTTATTTTTTTTAGCTTCAATGTAACAGACACGGCATGTTTAGAATTTTATAATATATTTATTTACTAGTGACCTGGCGCGGTTTCACCCGCACTATCCCGCTTCCGTGGTATATAAAAAATATAGTAGCTTTTGAACAGTAAAAGAATTTTTAAAATCGTTTTAATACATCCAGAGATTACACCCTACAACGTTACTGACTCACAAACTTACCTCTTTATAATATTAGTACCGTAAAATGGGGGAATAGGGTCTAGGGGGTGAATTGGGACAAACCTCAAGTTTTATTTGCGACCTTATATATTTATGTTACTTGTTACACTTTGTGGTAGGATTTAAATTTGAAGCTTGCAATATTTTTTCTATAATCTGACAACACTGTCATCCTTTCATAAATATTTTAAAAAATGTACTTCAAAACATTGGGTTTTTTTTTTTTTTTGCAGGAGATCAGCAGACAGGCAGACGGCCCACTTGATGGACAGCGGTTACCATCGCCTATGGACATTTGCAACACCAAAGGTGCTACGAATGCGCTGCTGCTCTCTTTAGGGAGCCTGGAACCTGGTCACTAATGCCGGAACACAACTCAAGGTTGTTATGGCGACATACTCTAGACCAGGGGTGGTAGCCATCCAGTCGGGCAAATGCCCTACCACCTGGCTGTGGGTTGTTTTGTCGCCTCTTACGACAGGCCGCCGGGCCGCAGGAAATTGTATTCTTTCTCCGTTCCTGCACGGATAAGAGTCAAAGTTTTGTGAATTTTGTATTGTAGGGACCTGCCTATAGTATGAAAGTGTCAGCCCTAGCGAAAAACTCTATTAACCCCTTAAGGGATGAATAGGGACAAGTGAGTTTTTGTAACTTTTTATGATTATTCTTTAATAAACTATATCTTAATGCATTAGAAATGAAAATTTAAACTACCGGCCCTTAAGCGACCCGATTCACCCCAACGCCTGGGTGAACTGGGACAAGTGAGTTTTTGTAACTTTTTATGATTATTCTTTAATAAACTATATCTTAATGCATTAGAAATGAAAATTTAAACTACCGGCCCTTAAGCGACCCGATTCACCCCAACGCCTGGGTGAACAGGGACAAGTGAGTTTTTGTAACTTTTTATGATTATTCTTTAATAAACTATATCTTAATGCATTAGAAATGAAAATTTAAACTACCGGCCCTTAAGCGACCCGATTCACCCCAACGCCTGGGTGAACAGGGACAAGTGAGTTTTTGTAACTTTTTATGATTATTCTTTAATAAACTATATCTTAATGCATTAGAAATGAAAATTTAAACTACCGGCCCTTAAGCGACCCGATTCACCCCAACGCCTGGGTGAACAGGGACAAGTGAGTTTTTGTAACTTTTTATGATTATTCTTTAATAAACTATATCTTAATGCATTAGAAATGAAAATTTAAACTACCGGCCCTTAAGCGACCCGATTCACCCCAACGCCTGGGTGAACAGGGACAAGTGAGTTTTTGTAACTTTTTATGATTATTCTTTAATAAACTATATCTTAATGCATTAGAAATGAAAATTTAAACTACCGGCCCTTAAGCGACCCGATTCACCCCAACGCCTGGGTGAACAGGGACAAGTGAGTTTTTGTAACTTTTTATGATTATTCTTTAATAAACTATATCTTAATGCATTAGAAATGAAAATTTAAACTACCGGCCCTTAAGCGACCCGATTCACCCAACGCCTGGGTGAACAGGGACAAGTGAGTTTTTGTAACTTTTTATGATTATTCTTTAATAAACTATATCTTAATGCATTAGAAATGAAAATTTAAACTACCGGCCCTTAAGCGACCCGATTCACCCCAACGCCTGGGTGAACAGGGACAAGTGAGTTTTTGTAACTTTTTATGATTATTCTTTAATAAAGTATATCTTAATGCATTAGAAATGAAAATTTAAACTACCGGCCCTTAAGCGACCCGATTCACCCCAACGCCTGGCTGAATAGGGACAAGTGAGTTTTTGTAACTTTTTATGATTATTCTTTAATAAACTATATCTTAATGCATTAGAAATGAAAATTTAAACTACCGGCCCTTAAGCGACCCGATTCACCCCAACGCCTGGGTGAACAGGGACAAGTGAGTTTTTGTAACTTTTTATGATTATTCTTTAATAAACTATATCTTAATGCATTAGAAATGAAAATTTAAACTACCGGCCCTTAAGCGACCCGATTCACCCCAACGCCTGGGTGAACAGGGACAAGTGAGTTTTTGTAACTTTTTATGATTATTCTTTAATAAATATATCTTAATGCATTAGAAATGAAAATTTAAACTACCGGCCCTTAAGCGACCCGATTCACCCCAACGCCTGGCTGAATAGGGACAAGTGAGTTTTTGTAACTTTTTATGATTATTCTTTAATAAACTATATCTTAATGCATTAGAAATGAAAATTTAAACTACCGGCCCTTAAGCGACCCGATTCACCCCAACGCCTGGGTGAACAGGGACAAGTGAGTTTTTGTAACTTTTTATGATTATTCTTTAATAAACTATATCTTAATGCATTAGAAATGAAAATTTAAACTACCGGCCCTTAAGCGACCCGATTCACCCCAACGCCTGGGTGAACAGGGACAAGTGAGTTTTTGTAACTTTTTATGATTATTCTTTAATAAAGTATATCTTAATGCATTAGAAATGAAAATTTAAACTACCGGCCCTTAAGCGACCCGATTCACCCCAACGCCTGGGTGAACAGGGACAAGTGAGTTTTTGTAACTTTTTATGATTATTCTTTAATAAACTATATCTTAATGCATTAGAAATGAAAATTTAAACTACCGGCCCTTAAGCGACCCGATTCACCCCAACGCCTGGGTGAACAGGGACAAGTGAGTTTTTGTAACTTTTTATGATTATTCTTTAATAAACTATATCTTAATGCATTAGAAATGAAAATTTAAACTACCGGCCCTTAAGCGACCCGATTCACCCCAACGCCTGGGTGAACAGGGACAAGTGAGTTTTTGTAACTTTTTATGATTATTCTTTAATAAATATATCTTAATGCATTAGAAATGAAAATTTAAACTACCGGCCCTTAAGCGACCCGATTCACCCCAACGCCTGGGTGAACAGGGACAAGTGAGTTTTTGTAACTTTTTATGATTATTCTTTAATAAACTATATCTTAATGCATTAGAAATGAAAATTTAAACTACCGGCCCTTAAGCGACCCGATTCACCCCAACGCCTGGGTGAACAGGGACAAGTGAGTTTTTGTAACTTTTTATGATTATTCTTTAATAAACTATATCTTAATGCATTAGAAATGAAAATTTAAACTACCGGCCCTTAAGCGACCCGATTCACCCCAACGCCTGGGTGAACAGGGACAAGTGAGTTTTTGTAACTTTTTATGATTATTCTTTAATAAACTATATCTTAATGCATTAGAAATGAAAATTTAAACTACCGGCCCTTAAGCGACCCGATTCACCCCAACGCCTGGTGAACAGGGACAAGTGAGTTTTTGTAACTTTTTATGATTATTCTTTAATAAACTATATCTTAATGCATTAGAAATGAAAATTTAAACTACCGGCCCTTAAGCGACCCGATTCACCCCAACGCCTGGGTGAACAGGGACAAGTGAGTTTTTGTAACTTTTTATGATTATTCTTTAATAAACTATATCTTAATGCATTAGAAATGAAAATTTAAACTACCGGCCCTTAAGCGACCCGATTCACCCCAACGCCTGGGTGAACAGGGACAAGTGAGTTTTTGTAACTTTTTATGATTATTCTTTAATAAACTATATCTTAATGCATTAGAAATGAAAATTTAAACTACCGGCCCTTAAGCGACCCGATTCACCCCAACGCCTGGGTGAACAGGGACAAGTGAGTTTTTGTAACTTTTTATGATTATTCTTTAATAAACTATATCTTAATGCATTAGAAATGAAAATTTAAACTACCGGCCCTTAAGCGACCCGATTCACCCCAACGCCTGGGTGAACAGGGACAAGTGAGTTTTTGTAACTTTTTATGATTATTCTTTAATAAACTATATCTTAATGCATTAGAAATGAAAATTTAAACTACCGGCCCTTAAGCGACCCGATTCACCCCAACGCCTGGGTGAACAGGGACAAGTGAGTTTTTGTAACTTTTTATGATTATTCTTTAATAAACTATATCTTAATGCATTAGAAATGAAAATTTAAACTACCGGCCCTTAAGCGACCCGATTCACCCCAACGCCTGGTGAACAGGGACAAGTGAGTTTTTGTAACTTTTTATGATTATTCTTTAATAAACTATATCTTAATGCATTAGAAATGAAAATTTAAACTACCGGCCCTTAAGCGACCCGATTCACCCCAACGCCTGGGTGAACAGGGACAAGTGAGTTTTTGTAACTTTTTATGATTATTCTTTAATAAACTATATCTTAATGCATTAGAAATGAAAATTTAAACTACCGGCCCTTAAGCGACCCGATTCACCCCAACGCCTGGGTGAACAGGGACAAGTGAGTTTTTGTAACTTTTTATGATTATTCTTTAATAAACTATATCTTAATGCATTAGAAATGAAAATTTAAACTACCGGCCCTTAAGCGACCCGATTCACCCCAACGCCTGGGTGAACAGGGACAAGTGAGTTTTTGTAACTTTTTATGATTATTCTTTAATAAACTATATCTTAATGCATTAGAAATGAAAATTTAAACTACCGGCCCTTAAGCGACCCGATTCACCCCAACGCCTGGGTGAACAGGGACAAGTGAGTTTTTGTAACTTTTTATGATTATTCTTTAATAAACTATATCTTAATGCATTAGAAATGAAAATTTAAACTACCGGCCCTTAAGCGACCCGATTCACCCCAACGCCTGGGTGAACAGGGACAAGTGAGTTTTTGTAACTTTTTATGATTATTCTTTAATAAACTATATCTTAATGCATTAGAAATGAAAATTTAAACTACCGGCCCTTAAGCGACCCGATTCACCCCAACGCCTGGTGAATAGGGACAAGTGAGTTTTTGTAACTTTTTATGATTATTCTTTAATAAACTATATCTTAATGCATTAGAAATGAAAATTTAAACTACCGGCCCTTAAGCGACCCGATTCACCCCAACGCCTGGGTGAACAGGGACAAGTGAGTTTTTGTAACTTTTTATGATTATTCTTTAATAAACTATATCTTAATGCATTAGAAATGAAAATTTAAACTACCGGCCCTTAAGCGACCCGATTCACCCCAACGCCTGGGTGAACAGGGACAAGTGAGTTTTTGTAACTTTTTATGATTATTCTTTAATAAACTATATCTTAATGCATTAGAAATGAAAATTTAAACTACCGGCCCTTAAGCGACCCGATTCACCCCAACGCCTGGGTGAACAGGGACAAGTGAGTTTTTGTAACTTTTTATGATTATTCTTTAATAAACTATATCTTAATGCATTAGAAATGAAAATTTAAACTACCGGCCCTTAAGCGACCCGATTCACCCCAACGCCTGGGTGAACAGGGACAAGTGAGTTTTTGTAACTTTTTATGATTATTCTTTAATAAACTATATCTTAATGCATTAGAAATGAAAATTTAAACTACCGGCCCTTAAGCGACCCGATTCACCCCAACGCCTGGGTGAACAGGGACAAGTGAGTTTTTGTAACTTTTTATGATTATTCTTTAATAAACTATATCTTAATGCATTAGAAATGAAAATTTAAACTACCGGCCCTTAAGCGACCCGATTCACCCCAACGCCTGGGTGAACAGGGACAAGTGAGTTTTTGTAACTTTTTATGATTATTCTTTAATAAACTATATCTTAATGCATTAGAAATGAAAATTTAAACTACCGGCCCTTAAGCGACCCGATTCACCCCAACGCCTGGGTGAACAGGGACAAGTGAGTTTTTGTAACTTTTTATGATTATTCTTTAATAAACTATATCTTAATGCATTAGAAATGAAAATTTAAACTACCGGCCCTTAAGCGACCCGATTCACCCCAACGCCTGGGTGAACAGGGACAAGTGAGTTTTTGTAACTTTTTATGATTATTCTTTAATAAACTATATCTTAATGCATTAGAAATGAAAATTTAAACTACCGGCCCTTAAGCGACCCGATTCACCCCAACGCCTGGGTGAACAGGGACAAGTGAGTTTTTGTAACTTTTTATGATTATTCTTTAATAAACTATATCTTAATGCATTAGAAATGAAAATTTAAACTACCGGCCCTTAAGCGACCCGATTCACCCCAACGCCTGGGTGAACAGGGACAAGTGAGTTTTTGTAACTTTTTATGATTATTCTTTAATAAACTATATCTTAATGCATTAGAAATGAAAATTTAAACTACCGGCCCTTAAGCGACCCGATTCACCCCAACGCCTGGGTGAACAGGGACAAGTGAGTTTTTGTAACTTTTTATGATTATTCTTTAATAAACTATATCTTAATGCATTAGAAATGAAAATTTAAACTACCGGCCCTTAAGCGACCCGATTCACCCCAACGCCTGGGTGAACAGGGACAAGTGAGTTTTTGTAACTTTTTATGATTATTCTTTAATAAACTATATCTTAATGCATTAGAAATGAAAATTTAAACTACCGGCCCTTAAGCGACCCGATTCACCCCAACGCCTGGGTGAACAGGGACAAGTGAGTTTTTGTAACTTTTTATGATTATTCTTTAATAAACTATATCTTAATGCATTAGAAATGAAAATTTAAACTACCGGCCCTTAAGCGACCCGATTCACCCCAACGCCTGGGTGAACAGGGACAAGTGAGTTTTTGTAACTTTTTATGATTATTCTTTAATAAACTATATCTTAATGCATTAGAAATGAAAATTTAAACTACCGGCCCTTAAGCGACCCGATTCACCCCAACGCCTGGGTGAACAGGGACAAGTGAGTTTTTGTAACTTTTTATGATTATTCTTTAATAAACTATATCTTAATGCATTAGAAATGAAAATTTAAACTACCGGCCCTTAAGCGACCCGATTCACCCCAACGCCTGGGTGAACAGGGACAAGTGAGTTTTTGTAACTTTTTATGATTATTCTTTAATAAACTATATCTTAATGCATTAGAAATGAAAATTTAAACTACCGGCCCTTAAGCGACCCGATTCACCCCAACGCCTGGGTGAACAGGGACAAGTGAGTTTTTGTAACTTTTTATGATTATTCTTTAATAAACTATATCTTAATGCATTAGAAATGAAAATTTAAACTACCGGCCCTTAAGCGACCCGATTCACCCCAACGCCTGGGTGAACAGGGACAAGTGAGTTTTTGTAACTTTTTATGATTATTCTTTAATAAACTATATCTTAATGCATTAGAAATGAAAATTTAAACTACCGGCCCTTAAGCGACCCGATTCACCCCAACGCCTGGGTGAACAGGGACAAGTGAGTTTTTGTAACTTTTTATGATTATTCTTTAATAAACTATATCTTAATGCATTAGAAATGAAAATTTAAACTACCGGCCCTTAAGCGACCCGATTCACCCCAACGCCTGGGTGAACAGGGACAAGTGAGTTTTTGTAACTTTTATGATTATTCTTTAATAAACTATATCTTAATGCATTAGAAATGAAAATTTAAACTACCGGCCCTTAAGCGACCCGATTCACCCCAACGCCTGGGTGAACAGGGACAAGTGAGTTTTTGTAACTTTTTATGATTATTCTTTAATAAACTATATCTTAATGCATTAGAAATGAAAATTTAAACTACCGGCCCTTAAGCGACCCGATTCACCCCAACGCCTGGCTGAACAGGGACAAGTGAGTTTTTGTAACTTTTTATGATTATTCTTTAATAAACTATATCTTAATGCATTAGAAATGAAAATTTAAACTACCGGCCCTTAAGCGACCCGATTCACCCCAACGCCTGGGTGAACAGGGACAAGTGAGTTTTTGTAACTTTTTATGATTATTCTTTAATAAACTATATCTTAATGCATTAGAAATGAAAATTTAAACTACCGGCCCTTAAGCGACCCGATTCACCCCAACGCCTGGGTGAACAGGGACAAGTGAGTTTTTGTAACTTTTTATGATTATTCTTTAATAAACTATATCTTAATGCATTAGAAATGAAAATTTAAACTACCGGCCCTTAAGCGACCCGATTCACCCCAACGCCTGGGTGAACAGGGACAAGTGAGTTTTTGTAACTTTTTATGATTATTCTTTAATAAACTATATCTTAATGCATTAGAAATGAAAATTTAAACTACCGGCCCTTAAGCGACCCGATTCACCCCAACGCCTGGGTGAACAGGGACAAGTGAGTTTTTGTAACTTTTTATGATTATTCTTTAATAAACTATATCTTAATGCATTAGAAATGAAAATTTAAACTACCGGCCCTTAAGCGACCCGATTCACCCCAACGCCTGGGTGAACAGGGACAAGTGAGTTTTTGTAACTTTTTATGATTATTCTTTAATAAACTATATCTTAATGCATTAGAAATGAAAATTTAAACTACCGGCCCTTAAGCGACCCGATTCACCCCAACGCCTGGGTGAATAGGGACAAGTGAGTTTTTGTAACTTTTTATGATTATTCTTTAATAAACTATATCTTAATGCATTAGAAATGAAAATTTAAACTACCGGCCCTTAAGCGACCCGATTCACCCCAACGCCTGGGTGAACAGGGACAAGTGAGTTTTTGTAACTTTTTATGATTATTCTTTAATAAACTATATCTTAATGCATTAGAAATGAAAATTTAAACTACCGGCCCTTAAGCGACCCGATTCACCCCAACGCCTGGTGAACAGGGACAAGTGAGTTTTTGTAACTTTTTATGATTATTCTTTAATAAACTATATCTTAATGCATTAGAAATGAAAATTTAAACTACCGGCCCTTAAGCGACCCGATTCACCCCAACGCCTGGGTGAACAGGGACAAGTGAGTTTTTGTAACTTTTTATGATTATTCTTTAATAAACTATATCTTAATGCATTAGAAATGAAAATTTAAACTACCGGCCCTTAAGCGACCCGATTCACCCCAACGCCTGGGTGAACAGGGACAAGTGAGTTTTTGTAACTTTTTATGATTATTCTTTAATAAACTATATCTTAATGCATTAGAAATGAAAATTTAAACTACCGGCCCTTAAGCGACCCGATTCACCCCAACGCCTGGGTGAAAGGGACAAGTGAGTTTTTGTAACTTTTTATGATTATTCTTTAATAAACTATATCTTAATGCATTAGAAATGAAAATTTAAACTACCGGCCCTTAAGCGACCCGATTCACCCCAACGCCTGGGTGAACAGGGACAAGTGAGTTTTTGTAACTTTTTATGATTATTCTTTAATAAACTATATCTTAATGCATTAGAAATGAAAATTTAAACTACCGGCCCTTAAGCGACCCGATTCACCCCAACGCCTGGGTGAACAGGGACAAGTGAGTTTTTGTAACTTTTTATGATTATTCTTTAATAAACTATATCTTAATGCATTAGAAATGAAAATTTAAACTACCGGCCTTAAGCGACCCGATTCACCCCAACGCCTGGGTGAACAGGGACAAGTGAGTTTTGTAACTTTTTATGATTATTCTTTAATAAACTATATCTTAATGCATTAGAAATGAAAATTTAAACTACCGGCCCTTAAGCGACCCGATTCACCCCAACGCCTGGGTGAACAGGGACAAGTGAGTTTTTGTAACTTTTTATGATTATTCTTTAATAAAC